>VXBR01002270.1:85000-123226 GCA_013400215.1 Cisticola juncidis | reverse complement strand
ATATATATATATATAATTTTTCTTCATGGCTTTGGTTTGTAATTATTTTATATTTCAACATTTAGTATTTGCAAGTGTGGCTTTGAGCAACAAGAAGGGAAGGGAAGGGAGTTTTCTGTGTCATTTAGGACCTCAAGACAACTCATCCCAGGATAGATTTTCCTCAAGGGATTTGCCAGTGAGCCCAGTTGTGGGCAGCCTGACCAGAGGCAGCCCCTTTCACCTGTCCGTGGAGGCTGTGGGGTTTGTTTCAATTCCTCTCAGATGTTGCACAGTTTGAGTTCCAGCTCTTGATTCTAATAGCAGTCTGCAGAAGCTTTGTGTTCCCATAGACTGTATGAAACAGCTTTAAATGACATTCTACTTCAGTAAACAAGTAATGGCTTGACCATTAAATAACCAGCCAGTCCCCTCTGAATCCTTGGTACATTTACTTCACCAACCTTCCTATAGGTGTCAGATTACTGAGTTTTCCTTTTCACAGAGCCATTTCTCTATTTGCATATCTACTTGGACGTCTCTCTTTCAGCTCCACAGAGCTGGGGTATGCTTTTTGGGGTATGTTTCCAAGCCTTAGAGTTTGCTGAAGCAAAACAAACAAACAAACAAACAAAAACAACCCTGTCACTCTTCCTAGCCCTGTGCCCCACCTCTGAGCTGAGGAGTCCCATTCACGGACACATCTCTGGGATTCTGCCCGTGCATCCCCACTGCAGCACCAGGAAGGCTCTTTCCCTTTCCCCTCCCTCAGTACCACAGGGCTTTTTGACACTGTTGGCAAGGTGCTTGTCTCTGTGACTCCACTGTTATAGCTCAGCCTACCCTACCGAAAATGCATCCTTGCGAGGCGTTTGTTTCCTTTAGCCTTTTGAAAATGCCTCTGGATTAAGAATTTATGCAGCCACAGTGTACTTGTATTAGGTATGCCATTTGCTGGGGTAGGCAAACCAGGGAAAATGAAACATGTTTCTGTATATTCCTCCCTCCCTTACCACAGTGAAACGAGAGCAGGGTGCAGGGCTGTGTGCATTGTGTGCCTTGGTGGCCACACAAGCACTCGGCATTCACTGGGGACTCGGAGGTACGACAGCTGCATATAAATATGCATAGTTGGAGAGATTCCTGCTTGTGCCTCGTTCTAGGGCTGGCTGGCTGTGGGGCTGCCCCTGCAAATCAATGAGCGTTTCCCTCGTCTATCAGCTGCTCCCTTGCTTGGAAGCAGACAAAATGGTTAAAACACCAACAGCCCACAGAGGGCTCCTGAACGAGGGAGACTTGTTTGCTACAGCACTCAAAACATTTCCCTGAACCTACAGTAGCTCTCAGTAGATGAATTTAGCACTCAGCAGATTAATTTAGCTCCCAGTGTGCTGGATTTAGAAAGAAAAACTAATATAGATGAATACGTTCTGTTCAGCCAGCATATTTTGTTTTGCAACAATACACATGTCTTATTTGAACTGCAATCTGGTTGGAAAGCATTCTGCGAATGGTGCATTGGTCATAAAAATGAGTCATGCTTGCTCATTTCTTAAAAAGCTCTCATCTACTGCAGATTGAGGAAAAAGGTATTGAGCAATTCTCTGGAGAAAGTATTGGAATTTCAGCCATCTCTGATGAGCTCTGGGCAGATTTTAAGGTAGACTTTCATATTGTGTTGCAAGATAAAACAGTAGCAGCTTTAGCTGCGTATCTCAGTATGGAATGTGCACCACTCTGCTCATTGTGGCTCGGCTCATCTGCCTTGTGGCTTTCCTTGAAAGGATCTACAGGCTGGAAGACATTGGATAGGTGTGCCCAATGGCTCTTGGGAAGAGCTGGAGTAGGATAAAATCAAGATACAAAATCCATTGTTTCATGACTTCATTTTAACCTTTCTTCCTTAACCTAGAACATGTCACAAGGAAAGTGGGACTAGATTGCTTATGGATGATAACGGGGCAGCTACTTGCTTATGATAACAGTAATATTTACTATTTCAGGAGCTAGGAAATTAAATAAAAAGATAAAGATATAAACTAAAAAAATATTTTTTTAAAAAACAACAAAATCAATAAAGCCCCAAAAACAACAACTCGGGAGCTGATGAGATCATTTGAACAACTTTATTTGAACTTAAAATGGTCAAGGAAATGAAAAGAAAAATGTTGTGATATGATAAGCTGGTTTTCAAAAATATTATCCTCAGTAAATGAGTATCTTATAGAAAAGACTATCTCCCAACACAGCTTCCAGAGCTTTTCTGGACAAAGCATTTCCACTACAAGCATCAGAATGATGGTTATAAAACATTCTTTTGGTCTCTCCACATTTTTAAAAGGAAAAAAGCCCACATTAAAGAAGAGGTTGAAGAGCAAATAACTCCTTTCAATTGAGTTGGTGCTGTACAGTGGAGATCTAATTTACTCGGGAGATTCTCTGCTGCTGCTGGGAGGGCTGCCTTACTGTAGTGATTCCCAGTCCTATTTAATCAAAGGACTACTGAACCTTTTGGAGAACACAAACCAAGACCTTCCTCTTAATGATAGTGCAGTGGTTTTCTTTCCCCAAAAGATAAAAATGAAGCAGAACTTTGGAAGCTCTTATGAGGTTTGTTTTCTTTGCTTGTTTGTGTGCTGCCTTGCATGTGCAGATATATGCATATGTTTTCTTCTCTGTTTTTAAATCCTACAATATTTTTAGAGTTCATCTTGTGATTTCTTACAGCTTTTAGTCAGTGTGTTAAGGAGGGCTGAAAGGAAGACCACAGAAGGCAGGAGGCCTGGTTCCTGTGTTTGCCAGGAGCCTTGCCCACCCAACCACAAAGTGTTCTGTGCACAGTTGCTCTTCCTCCCCAATGGTAAATTCTGCTTTCAGTAAGAGACTGCAAAGTGGCTTAGGCATCGTGTGGGATTTTACCAGTCCTCCTGTGGGGAGGGTGAGGCAAAGTGGTGCATCCACAGGACATGCAGGTAGGCTGCAGTGACCATGCCTTCTGTCTCCTCTCTTCCAGGAGGAATGGGAATGTGTTAGGAGTAAATCTTCCCACTGGGAGAGGAGTGAGCAACCACTATCCCACATGGACCACACTGTGAGTGGCAGGAAGGGGCTGGACAGGGGTTGGCTCCACACTGCCCTGGCAATCCCTTGCCCCTGCCTTTGCCCCTGGCTTTGCCCCTGCAGTCCCCAACCCCAGTGAACAAAGGATGAAGATGCAGAAAACAGGAGTTTTTCTAAGGAATCAGCAGCAATGTTTAGGTCACACTGGAAGCAAGAAGAGGCTTCTGCTGACTGAGATCCCGCTTTTTCTTTTTACTGCTGGTAGTTTTAAGTCACACAAGCTTTCCTTTTCCTTGGCTCTATTAAGGTGGTTTTGCAGATAAATAGGAATAATGGAAAGCTAATGGTAAATTACAAAGGTGCAACTGTACTTTTACAAGGACCTTGTGAGTGCTGCAAGGCTGAGTACCCCAGAGCACTAGCCTGTGCAAATGTATTGAAGGGGGGATTAGTAGTTAGCTTTAATTTCAGTAGTCTGAGAATTTTGCAAATAGACTTCAGTGTCCTCTCTGCTATGGGACAACACTAGAGGATCCTGCTGTTGCAAATCCTTACCCTTCACAACCCACTTGATTCATCTCCTCCTTTCAAGGTTTTTTGTCTTCTTGGCAACAGCTACAGAGGAAATTAAAGTTTAAATTAAAGGCTTTACATCCAGACTATCTTCAAACATGGAGGCCAGTTTCTGAAAATCCCGTTCTAAAAGCTTCAGTTCTTATTGTTTTCTGTACTTCCCTGCCAAGATCTCCTTGCTGCAGTAAAATACTGCCATCTGTAAGATATATCAAACTAGATATATTTTAGTGTGTTGAGAATGCCATACGCTTATCCATGGCCTTTTTATGGTTTCAGAATGTGTCAGACTTCACGGCATGCAGGGCCTTTTTAAATGTTTAGTTGTTTGTGGTTTTTTCTCTTTTAGTTCAGTGTGGCCCAGCTTAAAAGTTGCAGCCTGGGACACATCCATAAGTTGGGCTAATTTAATCTAGATCTATTATACATAAATGATTATTGTGGCTCTGATGTGTACACAGAAACAAAGGATAACATATATTGGTAGAACTGACTAGTCTGTACATTATAAAAATATAACATGCCCCCAGCAGGGCAGCAGCACTGCTCCTAGAGATTCTTATAAAGAATATTTGCTCCTATAGTACAGTATAAATACTATAGTATTTATAATTGTTAATAGATCTCAAAACCTCCTCTTGGTCATTACGGTAGTATCCATACTTTTATACAAAAACAGTTTCATGATCATGTTAAATGAGTTAGGAACGCAGTTATTTCTTCCCTAGATCACAACTGGCCATTTCTTCCTATTCCTGCCATATAATTTTAAGCTGCTATTTTCAACATTCTTGATATTGCTTAGTAGGTTATAAATGACAAAGTGAACTAGATAAGATATGTTTCAGCTTTGTTATGGGAACAGGACCGACCAAAATACATGCAGTCTGAGTTGTCTAAAGGGACTCCCCATTGTAAGGTATTATTTTCATACCTTGAGAAACTTAGAGACTAGACAATAGACTGAGGTTGACTAGCTCAATACATGGGATATGGAAGGTATTTAGTAACAGTGAAGCAGATATCCTGTTTAATAAACTTGCTGCTATTTAGAAAGAATATTTGGTTTGTTTTGAAGTTTATCTAAGCTTGGATATAGAGGTTTTACAGTTTTAGTCCTAGGAAACAGAAATTTTGTTTAATGAGGAACAAAAACATTTCATCTCCTGAAGTTTTACTGATTCACTGGAAATAATTTTTATCTATGATTTTGTCTGCATTAGACACATGATTTACAAGCAGTGTTTGCCTTCATCACCTTTTCCTCTTCATTCTCCTGTCTCTTCCCCTCACATCAGCAGGCTTACATTATAAAGATAATAATTTGTAATAACTCTGTATCTAAGGAGTTGTATTGGCAAAGTCACAGTGGCTACCTCTGGCTTCTATCTCTATGTTAGGCAATATTTCTTCATGATCTAGTGGAGCTATCTCATGTCAACAGACTCAGGTGCAGGGAGAAAATCACAGTCTTCAGTAAAGAAAGTGGGTACCACTGCCCCGAATACAGAAATGTTTAGAATTTTTATTTTTTGCTCCATATTTGATGAAATCTTTGACAAAGGGTGTTGAACAGTATGGTGGGACAAAATTTCCCAAGGAATTAAGAAGAAGTAAGACGGTATAGAAAATAACACGGATTTCACAGTTGCTGTGGAATTCTGTAAGAAACCACACACAACATGTTTCTTTTTTCTCCCCTTTTTTCTCTTTTTTTTTCTTTTGCTTTTCTTTAACTGCATATGTTAATAACTATAAGAACATAATTTTTTAAATCAAAGAGTAAAAAATGCTGCACACAGCAAAATACTACTGGCTAACCAGTTTCTGTCTAAAAGTGTATAGTGGGAGGAGAAGACACCCTGTTTTTTGCTTTCAAGCCAGCCAAGATAGCACATCTATGCACAGAACATTCCAAGGGTAGCAGGAGAAAAATCTTCATGCATAAGATTTGCTGAACCCTTATCAGTCAGGAAGTGGGAGGAATGGTCTTAAGACTGGCATTCTAGTCTGGGTTATCAGAGACTTAGTCGTGGTTCCTGAGTTATTACAGATATCGTGATGTTAAGTAGCATAAGTAGTTTTCCTATGCCTCAGTTCCCCATCAGGTAAAAATAGGGATCTCTTACAGGGCTGTTGTGGGCATAAATACCCAAAGCTTGTTAAGTGCTTGGCTTATTCAGTAATGAAGCTTGTCTAAGTACCTCAAAGCACAGTTTAGGCTGGAATGTGTATATGCTGTATCCATGGATTCATTAGTATCTTGGAAGACAGAGGCCCAGTGCACCTTAGAGGAGGGGAATATCAGCAATGCACTGAACCGCTCTTGTGTCAGAACCCAGAGACCCTTCTTGGTGGAAAGCAGTTCTCTGAGCTGGGCCTGGACACCACCTAAGCAGAAAATTATTGAATCACTTGGTCCAAGGAGATGCCAGGGAATGAGAGAAAGCTCTTATGAAATTCTCCATTGAGAGAGTAGGAAGTGGAGGAGCAACACAAGCAAGTACTTTATAAGATGGAATATTTCTAGAATGGATGCTTTTTTTTGGAAGTCAGACATATAGGAACAAAAAATGGAAGAGAATCAGGTAACAGAATATAGGATATAACAACAGGATCTAACACAAGGATTTTTCTTCTGGTAGATTCAATAGCTCAAGATATAACTGGGGAATTGGAAAAGGAGAAGGAGAATCTGTTGGAGAAGAGGGAGACAGTAACAGTAGCAGCTACTGAAATACTGATGCAAATTTATTGTATTTAACTAGTGAAATGCTAATGTTGTGGATGAAGTTGTACAGAGGAGGACATCACAGAAGGATCAAAAATTAGAAGATTTGTAGTTGTAGTAAAGAAAAGCATTTTGTGTGAGAACAATTCTGTATTAGAATAGTCAGAAGAAGAACAGTTATCGAAATGCTTCTCTCCAGCTGAAAAACCTCTGCAGGGATTCTGTCCGTTTCAGCAGAGGGAAGAAGGGTGCTCTAGAGATAACAGAGCTCTTTCAAGGTTATAGGCAGAGGTCAGGGTGGTGCTGTAAATTCCACCAGCTCCAGCTGTCTGTGCAGGGCCCCAGGAGGAGACCTGAGGCTGGCTGTGAGAAGGAGCCAGGCTGCCCATGGAGATGGAGCCACGCGTGTGCCTCAGGCGGGATAGCGCACAGGGCATCGCAAGTGAGTGTCTGGCCATGGAGGCAACAGGTTCCTGCTGCAAAAATAGTTATGGGTGGGGGATGTGGCTGGTGTGGAAAAATACTGAGGGATGAGGCAGTCAACAAAAGGGAACGCAGCGGGAATACTGGAGCTGTACCGGGAAAGATGAGCTGGAATTTTTCTAAGAAGAGATATCAAAATTTTAAGGGAGAGAATAATCTTTAGGATAAAGAGTAAGTAAAAGAGTATCTGACAGGATTTGGAAGATGACATTTTCAAGAATTGTCTTTGAGAATTTCAGGGTTTAGAGATTTTCTTCCTTGTTTTGTGCTTTTCTTTGCTTGGTAAGATCATTCAGTTTCATAGGAAAAAAAATGAAAGTACAGAGTGACATGTCATCCCATCTCACCTCCTGTATAAGACTATATTTGGATAGATTTGATAGCTGAGGTTTTTGTTTGGTTTGTTTGAGGAGGTGAGCAGCAAACAGAATATAAATTCCTCCTGTTTAGTCACACAATGAAAAAATGAGCAATTTGGCATTTAGCTGTCAGGTCTATGTACTGTTCCTGTACAAACTTTGTTTAAGTAGGATTTAAGTAAATACAAATCAAGTACTGAAAGCATAAAACATCTGGAACATTTTAAAGATGCACTGAAACATAATGTGATTACTTTCTATCAAGATAATTATACCTATCATGAATTTTTAAAAATTCCACTTTGCAGCCATTGTTATGTAACTTGTGGCTTTTGCATTCTTTGAAATTCAGCTTTCTATTCATGTGGTATATTAAAAAATGTTACAATAAAAATTACAAAGCTCAACTGAAATAACACCAAAAATCTTAACCAAGTTACTCTACTAGATAAATAACTAATACAGTGCTTACTCTTCTGTGGTTTTATGGGGATTTTTTTTCATCAAAAAGAAATGTTAATGTAATAAGCCAGGGCTGAGTGGGATGTACTTTGTTTTTTCTGGAGTATGGTTTAATGGAGTTGCTCTGCACCTATAGTGAGGTATTTAACATCAGTTTGTGAGCTGTATTCCCATGTAATACTTTGTATTCACCAGTCTGGGACAGGATAATTTTTTCTCCTGCTAGCATTTGGATGAGGGGTTTCTTCTCCATTGGGGAGAGAATTTGGACCCTGGAGAAGCTGCAGGGAACAACAGGAAAGCAGAAATCTGCTGTTTGCCTGCTGAAGGGAGATGAAGAGGGTGATTTCCAGGGTAGTTGCCTGGCTGTAGATCTGCTCTGGGTGTCCCACGAAGCAGCAGCCACGGGGAGGGAGCTGTGGGGGATGCTGACTCAGTGGGAGGTGTGGATGTGCCTCCCAGTCCTCTAAATGCAGTGGAGGTTTTACCTCTCTCTTTTTTTCTTCTAAAATGGGTTTACAGTGCAATTCAACCCCTAGCAAATATGTTAAAATCAATACTGATTTAAATATTTTAGGAGTTAAAAAGATTTAAAAGACTTTGTCCTTTCTTTTTGTAGCAGTGAGTGAAACTACTATGAAAATGAAAACTGTTATATAAGTTTTGTGTTGATAAATTGGACATTGCTTGGGTATTGTTGTAGGAATCTGTTTGAAATTAGCAAAGCGAATGTTTGAGTATAGTTTTACCCCTAATTTATGAACTGAAATGAGCTTGAAGCCTTACAAAGTAGAATAGATCTCACTGGGGAAAGAAGAGTTTTAACCAACAAACCAGACAAAATTTTTTAAAAAAACTTGAAGAACTCAAATTCATTTAATAAAGTGTTTGATTCAATTTTTTTGCATTATGCTTTTCAGACAACCATTCACAAAATAGTTTTTTTTTAGAAATTTTAAAATTCATGTGATGGAAATCCCTCTACGTAGTGGGTTTTAACACACAAATGCATGAGAAAGAAAGAAATTTTGGTTCCTCTCATTCCTTAGTATTTACCTGAAATATAAATGATCCCATGAGCACCTTTTTTTTTTTTTGCCTACAAATTTATCCAGTCCAGGTTTATTAGTAACTGAGATATTGGTAGGTGACTCCTTTGTGTTCTTTTTGAATGAAATATGACTTTTCAGTCTTTTCAGATTGACCCTGTTCAGCTGTAAACACACATTAAAAAGGGGGTATTTTTTAACATTTAAATTCAAAAACTGTCAGTATTTTTGATGAAATTTAGAGGATTTTGTTAGCTATTTTTGCATGCACTTACTACCATTTCCAGTATTATTAGCTTCTTCCTCCTGAAATGTGAAAGTTTGTTGAGTACAGCTACCAGTGTCCTAGGAGCACTGCGGGCACCCTGGGAACATTTGTTGGGTTCAACTGGTTGTATTCTAGGGAATTGTTACAGATAAAATCTGGGAAAATAAATGTCATGACCCCAAAAATGATGTACCATGGAATATCTGAATCCAGCTTGAGGACAGGAACCCAGTTCCAAGCTGGAAAGCTTTGGGTCACTGACACAGGGTTTAAAACAGTTGCATGCAGGAATTTGCAGCTCTCAAAGTTCACTGGACATATTCGTTTTTGTGTTTGTGACCAGCCAAGTGTGTTGCTGGTGTAAGAAGGTGTATGAAGCCCGTTGCAATATTGTACCAAAAAAAGGCCATAAAAACACTGTGCAATGAAATCTGTGGTGTCTTGGAATGCCTTGATGCTACCACAAAGGTATTCAACTGAGGTGCTTCCTGTTTCCACAACTTATTTTTATGCAGGCATCTAAACTGGTGAATTTCTTTTATCCATGGTTAGGTGGAGGATGTACAAAGCCATTTTTAATAGGAAGATTTGAGTTAATAATAATAAAATAAGGTTGATTTTAATACTTCAAAAGTCCTTACTTTAATTATCGTGCATTTCTGTGGGCCCTCTGTTCTTACTTTTTTTCCCTTTTTCACGTAAATGGGTGTGGAATGAGATGGAAGAAGATCAGGCATTATAATGTGTATTCCAGGATTGTTTGTGCTGAGCTGATTTTAATGTCTACAGGACTAGGGTCAGAAAAGCCAGTTTAATTATGTACAAACATCCAAGAGCTATAGACAAGAACTCCAGCTATTTTTACTGATAAAAGTAACCCCAGCACTGGTGAGTGTTGCAAAATAAAGATCCCCCAGAAACTCAGTTAATGGCATCTTTGTTCCTAACCCATGACTTTGCAGAAGTCCTGATACTTCAGGTTTAAAAATTAACAATGTGGACCTGAAATAAAAATAATACTTTGAAAGTGAGGATGAAACAAACTCTTCCCTTTTCATCTTTTCCCAATGATTTGCAGGCAAACACCACCCCAGGCAACTTCCGAACTTCCATAATTGCATTGAATTCCTTGTTAATTGGCCTTTTCTCTTGCTTTTGAGCTCTTTCTTGAGTAATGCCTGCTTTATAATGATTTGTGTGCAGACAATAAATATAGAGATTTAATAGGATGAAGGCTGTGGCTCCATATAAAGATATTTGGCCCTTAACTCCCATTGAAATCAATACCTTTCCAAATCTCGTTATGACTTAAAATTAATATGCATAAAATAGGATTATTATTGAATGTTTGAGGGATAAAAAGAGAATAATAACTCTGTTCTCCTCTAAAGGGATTGTGAAAATTGTATCTTTAGAACTACATGATAATTGTTCCTGTAACTTGATGCTTTTTACATTATATGTGCTCAATTTGAAAATAAGAATTTGGTGACTGTGTCTGGAAACTAGAAGGAAAACTTGCTTCATTTCTGACTTGGACCTCATCACAAGTTAAAATACTCTGTGTTTCACTGGACTCTTTATGATGCCTGTTCCTCCAGAGCAAGTGGGGATAACAGTGTGTTTGTGATTCACTAGAAAGAATCAAAGTTGTTTTCTCTAAGCAAGGGAGAGATAAGTTGACGTAGGAGGAGTGAGAATGTTTTTTTGTTGTGAAGGAGGCTGTGACACAATTAATGAAGGAAGTGGAGCTGCTGCTTCTTTTTTTTCTTTCCTTTTTTTTTTTTTTTGTTGTTGTTGTTTTTGGTTTTTTGGGGGTTTTTTTTCGTTTTTTTTTTTGTTTGTTTGTTTGTTTGGTTGGTTGGTTGGTTGTTGTTTTGTTTTGTTTTGTTTTGTTTCAGTGTGTGTGTATGTTTTGGTTTTTCTTTTCCCGTGTAGGACCTCAGAATAAAGGACCATGTAAAGGACCAGCAAACCTTACAAAAGCACACTCACCTGTTTATTTTATCCTTTATCCCCATCATCAGTCATCTTTTCCCTGATTTTGCATTTGCTCAAACACTCTTGCTGTTAAACTGTTTCCCTGCTATTAGATCTGAGCAGAGAAACTGTTTTATCTACAGTTTGCACAGTCCAGTGGTGCAAACCTAGTAACAGGGCTGTGGTTAGGACTCACATGATAAGTCTTTCTGAAATGAGACAGGTATTCTCAAAAGTCACAGACAGGCAGATGGCTGAGGAAATGATGAGGAATGACCCTTTCAGTTCAAAGTTGTTTCACCTAAATCACAGTTTCTGAATTAAAATAAACTAGCCTGACTACATCAGAAAGATGCTAATGTAACAAGAGAAACCTTTATTTTAAGCAAGATATACTCTAGGGTTTGCTGAATCCTGGGCTGATTTTACAGGGTTTGCACATTGTCAGTGCTTTTTCTTGTTGCTAATTATTGGTTCATTCCAAAATTCTCAGCATCATAGTCAGTGGTTTCCCTTTTAGTGAAAAGTGTAAGGCATGTTGGCCAACACACGTGCATGGAATGATGTTCCATATGCCAGGGACTGCTGACTCAGATGACTGCTAGAGAGGTGAAAGAAATGTCTCTCTGTGTCACCATAATCTTTGTCAAGAGTCTTTTGCTGACATTGTTTTTGACACTTCCAATTCTAAGGCTCAGTTTCCAGAGTCAGGATTGAAACTGTGTTTCTTTCTTTGGGGTCAATGAATGTCTGCTGAAGCACTCCCAAGAAACCCTTCTGTCACACCAGTGTGCAGAAAGGATGGAATGTGCTGTCAGTTATTCCCTGACCTTGAGCAGGATCATCTGCATCTTCCAGCACTGGAGCTGTGGATCCTGGTCAGCAGATACCATTCTTCCTAACAGAATTTCTGAAGATTATTCCAAAGATCCAATCTGAAGAATTTTTGAGTGTTATTCTGAAGATCCAATCCAAACACTCTCATTAGATATTTATTTACCAAGAAAATTATTTACAATATGCTTGGTGTTTGTTTGCAGCTGAAACCTTTGAGCAGGGCCTTGAATATATAAAGTCTGGTATAATGCTGAGTCCTCTGAAAAAAATGAGTTCACATGATCCAAATTAAGCATTCAGTTTTCAGCCTGATCTCTTGGCACTGAGGAACTCATCTGGGACAATGTTATTTCTGCAAAGGAATTTGCTGAACTTGAGTTGTGCAGTGTTTGCAACACAGTCAAAGCATTCATAATTGGAATATATGGACCATAACAAACTTATCACCCTTTTATCCATGAGGATTTGAATGCTACTTGTTTAATGTCTCTCCAGACCACAGGTCAATCAATGAAATTTCACAAAATATCAGTGCTTGAACTGCTTGAATGTCTGTTTGTACTTGGGCTGAAGAGGAGTTCCCCTGGAAATGCTGTGTGACTAAGCAATTAACAACTGTGGCATATTCTGTACTCATAGAAAAAATAAAAGTTGCTCAGGAAGGCTAAAAACTTGACATTTTTTGATGTTAATATTCTTCACATAACAGTCTTAATAATGTTCTTTTGACATTATATTTATTTGAAATGTAGAAAGTAAGGTAACCCTGTATATTTCAGTGCCCTGAAGAACATTTAATACATGCCTTTTTTTTTCACCATCTGAACATCTGAATATCCTTTATAAAGATAGTTATACATTTAGATTTGAATAAAAATACACAAAAGTTGGTACCACCTATGTAACAGATACGCTTAAATCTTTCTTTGAATAGCATGGTTTGGTATGTCTGTTGGGTTTAGCTCTGTTTATAAATGTAATCCTGCCACACAGTCAGGAATCTTCTGAACAAACTGTGACATGCTAGATTTTGAGAGGTTTTTCATATAGAATTATTTTGCTGCTTGCACATTCTATGTAAGAGTAACCACTCATTACTAAATTTCTAATCAAAAAATATTAGAGAGATAAATAAATTATAATTAAAAGGTTTTTTTTCCTCTTTGCAGGTTTCTTTTACAATGGGTTCTGCTCCAGCCAGTGAATTTTGTTTAACTGACCAGGTAAGCAAATATGCACTGTCATATTTTTTTTCAGAAAAATGTTTTCCATACATTTGGCAACTTATTCAGAGCAATTGGTGTCCTGAATTGTGGGGTAAAATTTGAAAAATATATTAGAAATATATTCAAAAAGCTTTTGTTAGTTTTTAATTTAAAAAAAAAAGTTAAAATTTTAAGAGTTCTATGAGTTTTAATTAGAAAATTTACCATATCTTCCAAGTGTTCAAACTTTTATTGTTTCTCTCTCTTCCTTTCTTTTCTTTTTGTCCCCTCACATTTTGCATTGATATTTGTGGACTTTTTTAATTTTTTCAAAGTCTTACAATGGAGATTTTTTTTTTTTTTTGCTATGGATTTCCCTCTACCCACCAGTACTTCAGCATTGCAAACAAAACTATCTGCTGAGAACTCCAGGGATGGTATTTTAACACCATGAAAATGGCAAAGCAATGCTCTAGTAACTGTCGGGATGTAGAGATGGCTTTGGAAATTTGTAAACACCATTTCTGAACTTAACAGAATACAATTCAGAAATGAATGAAATTACAGGTAATGATCTGGTTTGGTTGGTACCAAAAAAATTAAGGTAAAGCACCCAATTACATGCACACTCTGCCTAGGTTTGTAGGCTGGATTCTGTGTTTTATCTATGGAATTTCAGTCTGGCTGGCTGTTGTTGTAGGTAGTTTGCAGAAAACACCTTTTTTTGTCCAGCTCTTTTATCATTATGAGAGAGCTGGGCAATATCCTTTACAGGCAGTGCAGCTTTAATGTTGCCTACACAAGTTTGATAATTTTTATGCTTTCTTTTCATAGAATGATGTGGACAAAGTGAATGAAAGTTGCTATTTTGGGTGGAATATTATGCTCACAGTATATAGATGTGGTTTGACTTAGATTAAAAGTTCTTATGCTTTTTGATAGGGTTATCTTAGCCTTGGCTAAAATAACTAAATGCAGCCAAAATAGTAAATAAGATCATGGTGTTCCTTTGCAAGTCTTTTCCTTATTTTATATTAAAGCAGCCCATAGCTCTACCTTTTTATCAGTATGGTTAATCTCACTTTTAATTTAGATAAACTGTTCTTTGATCATCTTCTCATCATTCTAACTTTTTGACATGTGGTTTTTCTGTGGTGCTGCCAACACCTAAAAAGCTTTCTCAGTCTCAGTTCACCAAGGTGAAATCTCATCCCTTTGGATCTTCTCCTGAATTTTTTTTTTAGACAAATTGCTCCCAATACCTTTTATGTCCTTTAAAAAATGGATGTCTGCTTCAGCAAGTGCTGCCTTTTGGGTCCACCTAGTGAGACATTCCTGGGTTTTGTTTGTAAACTGGTCTGCAATCACACTTGCAAGGAAGGAAAGAATCTTGGTTTAAAAATACCAAGTGATTTCAAATATTAGCCTTAAGAATTTTTCAAAAGAATTTCATATTTAAACTTTGGAAAGCTGATCAAAGAACAAAAAGAACAACAACAAAAAAAAATCTTTTTGCCCCCAACATCTGTGCTTTCTTTTTCTGTATCTTTGGCATATCCAAATCAGTAATTTCTCCAAGATTCATTATTCTGGTGTTTTGTTCAAAATATTGCAAGATGTAATTATCAAAAATAAATGAATCCATGAATATGAACTTTAACAGCCTTACCAAAAAGGTGACTGTTGATATTGTCTGATCTTTTTCTTCTTATATTAAGGTGTCTCCTGCAGAATTTGTCATGATGTTTGCCTTACAGATATAAATTGTAATGAAATTGTAATACTTTGATTGATTTGGAATAATAATTGGTTTATTCATTGATATCAGATATCTAAGAAAACAAATCATTATGGCTCAAATAACTAATTTATATTATTTTTTTAAACAGTCTTTGTTTCTTTACATATCATTAATCATTTTTCTGAAACAAAAATCAGTGTAGTTTAGAAAGATTTCTCCAAAAATGTCTTTGACAGGACAAATTTTTGAAAATTATTTTAATTAAAGAATGAAATTAAATTCATCATCAAAACTTTTTTTTTTTTTTTTTTTGTGAATAAATTATTTTCTCCCACCTCATCCCTGCACCTTCCATACTCTCTTTCTTTGGCCATCACTCTCAAAGATTGCCTGGTCTATGTTTCTGGATAAAATACATCTGGCAGTCAGTGACACTTTTTTCAAGAAAACAAATCCAAAGGCAGAGATTAGATCCCCCCAAACAGTTTCATACAAACTGGACAAGCTCAAGAAGTTGCCCAAGATGATCTTGGAGATCCCTCCCAACCCAGGCCATCCTATAATTCTATGATTCTCTGAACTGTTTGCTCTCTTTACTGACCTCATTTATGGCCTCATTTGCCCTTAATGGTAATGCTTGTAGGCTTTATGAAGTATAAATAATGAGCTACAATGGATACTTCTGCTCATATTCAAAGCATAATGTATCTTTGCATGTATTCTGTACATTTCCATGAATTAATTGTATCCCAGCTAATGAGCTCGTTTGTGATGAGGTAACAGGCTTGGCTGAGTACAGATCAGCAGCTCACCACGGAGGGCAGGGCTGGTATGAAATGCAAGCTGATTTGGCACTTTTCATATCTCTTTACCAACTAAAAATTGGGTCAAAGTACTCTAAAGATTATTCATGGTTTTGGTAAATCCCCTATTCTGCTGACACTTGTGGGATAGGATGCTGGGTGAGCCTGCATGGTGACTAAGATTGGGTTGCTCTTTCAATGCTGTGCCAGAGCAGAATTTCTCACAGATATTTGATCAGCAAAAATTCTTATAAGAATCAACACTCTGGAAAATAGCTGTATTTTAAAGTTTGTCAGGCTGCTGGCATTCTCAGGAGCTTTGAAAGCCTTCTAAAAGTATGGTTGCATTGTTATTACACAATTTCAATGCAGTACACAAATTGAGAATCGGGAATTGGAATGCAACAGGAAAAGGCTTATTTTTTATTTTTAAAAATTTAAATCTTTTGAGAAACTCGTGGCATCTTATATTTTCATTTCAAGGAGTAAATTTGGATGTTACACGAAATAATAGAATAACTATTTTAGTCAAAAACTATTTAGTCAAATAACTATTTTAGTCAAAAAAACCCAAAACTTAGAAGTGTATTCTATAAAATCTCTGGTAAATGGCATGGCAATTGTTGCAGAAGTTTTTTATACTCCAACACTGCCTTTTAGAAATACTCAGAGTTTTTAGCAAGTTAGGTCTATTGTAGCACATCAAATTACTATAGATGCAGAAACTATAGATGCAGAACAAACTATGAGGCACAGCCCTGTGGGTGAAAACGGGATTCAGTTTTCACAAACAGAATCTGCTTGCCAGTGTTACAAAACCCCAGGATTCACCTAATTACTCTCCACTCAGGTCTCAGATACATAAGGAGATTTATTCAACAAGCCAAAATACATACAAGCTGGAATGAAATAAACCAGTGGTTCTCTGTTAAGTGTGCTTCACTTAAACCTCCTTGTAAGTACCTGGTCCTGGTTCTCTCAGAAACCCAGTCCTGGACTTTGGAGCCCCAGGTTTCATCTATTGTGGTGATTTCTATATTTTTGTTATTCTGAAGTCTTGTATGGCATAACACTGTGTGTTTGTTTCTGTGCACAGGGATGAGTTTCATACAGAATCAGTGCAGATTAAATTGTTTCAGTTTGCCCCTGAAAAAATAATGACCATAAGAAAACCAGGAATAGTTTCTTCTAAGGCTTTGCATGCATTTGTACTCAAAATTCCACAAATCTCTGTGTGAGTGCAAAAAAGTCCATTAAAAGGCAGTGTTTTTATTTGTAAAAAAAATGCAATTTCATTCATGTGCTAAAATATTTTGACTATTGAAAATAATTTGATGCAGAGAAATTTTTCATAATGCCCAGCAGTAAATAATTTCTCTTCTGGGTCCTTTGTTTTAATTGGTGACAATAACATATGAATATGTACATTTTTGAGAGAGGCTTAAATTTGTTGGAAGGGCTGTTTCTTTTTCAGCTTGGGTGTGCAAGGATATGAACTTTAGTACAGATTAAGGTGTAAAAGAAAAAAAAAAAAAACCAAAAACCTCTCTTGTGGCTTTTGCTGTTGTGTATTTTGGTTTGCTAAGAGGATGTTCCTCTTCAGTTTATATCAGCGATGTAAGACCCCCAAACTGATATTAACTTTGCATATACATTTTTTTTTGCAGTATTTTTATTTAACTAGTCCTAAATTCACTTGCATTTTCCCTTCTTATGTAGCAATATCTGCTGGTCAACTATGCTAAATCCTGGGGATGCCTAGCATGGCAAATCTCTCCAAGTTTTTCCCACTCCTGAGTGATGTTCTTCGGGGTGTTAGCATACATAACCTCCCTTTTCCTAGCAGGAGGTTATCACCAGAAATTCCCCCTTGATTTGGTCACAGGTTTGATGTGTGCTGAGTCAGATCCTGCACCCACACAGTTAAAACACAGTTTTAGTTTAGGTGAGCTCAGCTCCTCGTGTCTAGGGCTCACTTTGGCAGGGAGAGAAGCCGCCCCTGAAGAATAAAAGTGGTGTGTGTTTCACTCCTTGTGAGGGAGCTGGTTAGGGAAGAGAAACCCAGCCTTTATTCCTGTATCAGGGCTGTTGTCCTGGTCCACTGTATACACTTGAGAAGTCAGGATCCAAACCCCTGGGTCCCTTCAAGTAGGTCTGCCTCTTTCCTTTCTTAAAGGAAAATGAGATTATTTTGAGATCATTTGAAATTAAATACTAGCCTTGAAATGGTAGGTTCTGCTGGATGTGGAATGCATGGTGTCACTTTTTGTGCTTTGTCTGTAGCTCTGGGAAAGCCTGACCAAAGAGCCTTAAGCTAACAAAGCAATTAAAGTGTTTTTAAGATCCCTTATGCGAAGTTCCGTACGAAGTTGTCAGCGTACGCATATGTGGGCTCTGCTCTTGGAGCTGCATCCTACAGAGCAAGCCCTTGTCTTCAGAAAAGGCAGATTTTGACAGATCTTTGTATGAGCACAGGAGGCCACTTGCAGGGTCAGGCTCTCAGCAAACTTGGTGACTCTTTTTCTCCTGCCATCATGCAAAGTTGGATAATTTCATTAATGCTTCATCAGTTGGGTGTGAGTATGAAAGAACTCCTCCTTTCATGCTCACTTTAACTTTGTAGCCTTAGCAGTTAGAGAGGATGTTCTCAAAGACTCATTCAAACTTCAGACTTCAAACAGTGTCTATAAGAGAAAGAATAGCCAAAACTCAAAAATAAGTATTTTCCTTTTCTTAAAATATCATCATCTATGCAATATTGTTACACTCTTTACTACAAGGAGAATGAAGTCTGAAAAAATAATTTCACATCTTATAAACAATTGTAAAGCAAGTTTTTACAGCAAGGGCTTATTATGCCTTTGTTCTCCATTCTATATTTTCTTATTTTCATAAGGAAGTAGCAAATAAAACATAAATTATTTGTTACCTGAAGTGTTAAGATTTCAGCAGAAACATCTCATTGATTTCATTCTGTAGACCTGCCAATCTACTTTTAGAAATTAGTCAGACATGTAAAAATAGGATAGTGTGTGTGAATTTTTTTTTCCTCAAATATCTCCTGGCAGTAGAATGTCAGAAGTTGCAGGAGCTGAGAGCTACAAGCTTCATCTTGGAACAGTAGAGATAGCCATTGTGGCTTTGGCATTTTCTCAAAATGAATAACTGGATGAGATACTAACTTGCTTCATTTTACAGCATCTTAAAAACTGTCGTATGTCCAAAGGATTAGTTTTAAGTAGTTTTTCCTGGAACATTTCAGGGAAATTTCATCTAAATATACTCACAGTATTATTTTGTAGTTTAAACTGGTATCTTCAGGCTGCTATTTTTATTATTCAATCTTTTATGTAGAAAGTTTTTTGGTAAATTTTCATAATATATAGCAAAAATGAACAGCTGTTCTAGAATTTTCTTGTGATTTCGCAACAGTTTCATTTTTCTAACCCTCTCTGAGAATAGTTTTTATACTGTATTGACAACTTTGTTTTCCAATCTACTGGAATGAGATTAAGTGAATAATAAGGGAAAAAATTCCAGAAAGGATGAGGAGCGATGGTTTGACAAAAATGAGTTAAAATATTTTCCAACCTTTTTACAACTGCCTATTGGAAAGACTAACAGCTATAATAAAATTAGGTGAGATTTTTTTCTACCAATTTCCTTTTAAGATGTTAATATGTCCTAAAGATTTTATCTCCTATTAGCTTAAAGTGGTTTTAAAGCAAAACAAAAGGATTTTTTAGCCAGTAGATCTAATTCTTCTTAAATAGAAAATACAGTGTGAACAAATTATGTTCTGAGGAAGCTGCTTATCTTACAAAGGGAAACATATGAAAGCCAGTGAATGACAGATTTACAGGTCTAAATCTGCTCCACATGTGTCAGTCTGAAGACCTGAGGTGAGAGGGACCTGCTAGAATATGATGGTGCTCAAATTCATATTCATATGTGTGTCTTGGTCTCCTTGAGTCTCAGCGACTGCTATGTTCTCTTCATGCTTTTAAGAGTAAATAGGGTAGAAACTTTAAACATTGCAGGGTGGTTTTGCCTTTAATGGCAAGAAGTACAAGGAAAACATCATGGATTTAAAGCATCTGTGGTACAATTCTGCTTCCCACTGCAAATGGGTATCAAACTAAAGTCCAAAATGCCACCATATAGAAGATAAGACTTTGTTCAGACTGTTAATAAGATCAGACACGTACAGCTCTGGTTTTTGGGGTTTTTTTGTCTATTTCTATTGAGCATTGAACTGTCTGAACACAATCCTGTGCCATGTGCTTGGGGATGACCCTGCCTGAGCAGGGAGCTGGGACCAGATGACCTGTGGTGGTCCCTTCCAGCCTGGTTAATTCTGTGAATAAAAAGCATAATATTTTTAAAAATGGAGAGAAAGAACTGCAGCCACCATTCACATGCATCTAATGATGTACTTCCTAGGGAAAAGTGGAGAGTGCAGAATGGAAGAGGTAAAAGTGTGCTAGGCACTATATAACACCAAGCACTGAGGGTGTGTATGGAGCATTGTGCTTTGCTTTATTGTTCTTCATCACTGAGGTTTTTTGTTTGAGGTTTTTTCCTAGTCCTGTTTTTGTTGTTTTGTTTTGTTTTTTTCCTAGTCTGTTTCTAAATTGGTCTGTGCTTTCTTTCTCACCTCTTCTGCAGGTTGAAACAGACTTTGGACTTTGAGTATTTAGATAATAGGCATTATCCTGAGGAAGAAGAGTAATTTAAGAAATAATATATTTGAGGAAGGGGCAGAAGGCAGCTTGCGACAATCCTTCACATGGCAAGATGTGGTTTCCTAGAACATAATGTTTTTGGGTTTTTCCCCAAAATCTTTTAGTTTTTTTCCCAGAAATCTTCATGCTTATCTGGGTTGTCTTGTTTTTGAGTCACTTTTTAAATTGGTACTCCAAATGTCTGTGATAAAGAGATGCAAGTGTGCTAGACTGGGCCCATTGAATGTACAGATGCCAGACTTATTGGGAGTGACACTGTGAAATTAATATGTACACACTGCAATTTAAAGGATAATATTATGCAAATATTCCTAAGCATGACATGTTAAAAAGTAGTTACATTTTAGACACATCCATTAATATTTTCTCTTGAATATCAAGTACTTACTCCCACCTGCCATCTCTTCCATGTTTTCACATGCTATGATGGTTAAATGTCATAAAGCTGTCATAACGCTGTGACTAGGCTTTTTGGTTAGTAGAATCTAGCACAATCTGCATTTATATTGTGCTCAGCGCTTTAAAAACAGATTACACATTTCAAGCAGTAGGGAAAAGACATATTTTTAATAACTTTTTCTTCTTATGGAGCAGACGCTGAATTGCCTTTGCTGTTTCTAGCATACAGCACGACTGTGTTTTGCTCCTAAGTTGCATGTGGGGAAAAAAACAGTCTTAATGGCTCATTCTGAGTCCTGCTAGGACTCCCACTTCTGACTTACATTTCTGCATGTGATGATGTCACTCACTTTGGAAAAGAAGTTGCAATTCCAGGTGCTCAGCTTAGGCCATATCTTCCTACTCTCCACCCCAGCCAGTCTCACACACACACCCCCCGTATTCATTTTAGTTTGTGAACTATTCTTAACGCCCGTATTCCAGAATTCCACACAACGACTAAGCAAGTGAATGAATTGCCAAAGTTTGCAAACAATCACAGTATTTTTAGCATCTTGGTAGCATCTGAAAATCAGTGTTTTCTTTTTCTGATCAATGCTGCCCATTAATGGCAGTGTACCTGTGCCCTCAAGTGCTAAGATTTCTTTCCCTTTTAGTGTTAATCTGTTTTTATTGTTAATCTGTTTTATTACTGCAGAATATTGTTCATGTTCTGTTCACATGGAATTCTATCTAGGCTTCAATTCATGTGTATTCTTTTAGACAAATTGCGTAAGAGTAATTGTAATTTAAAAACGCCACACTGATTTCAATTAAGAAATCTACTGGCAGTGGAGGAATCTTGCTTGGAGAATTAAATTAACCAGTAGACTTGGTTATAAGCCTGTAGTTTTAATGGCAATATTATGAAAATATCACCAGCAACAACATGGTTAGATATATTAGGATTTTCAGTTTAACTAGGATAAATATCCTTTTACACACTTAAAGTGATTGAATTTTATCTCTGAACTGTATAAAATATATTATGTGGAGCATTACATTTTCTAATGTTCCTCTATCAAAATTTGTTAAAATGAACAAACTATGAACCTGCTAATTTCTCTAGAGGGGAAAAAAATAGGTACACTGGAAAAAGCAAATGGATTCTAAATAAAACCAAATAAAATTATTTTGTGAAAACATCTACAAAATATTTATTTAATGTTATTGTAATTATGGAAAAATTTAATAGGTATCTACATGTAGTATATGGATAAAAGATCATTTCTTAGTTTAAACTTTATCATCTATTATCTTAATTCAAAAAATGCAAAAAGTTTTTTACTAAACATAAAATGAGATTTCTTCTCCAATTAAAAAATAATAAATCATTAAGGACTGATATCAGGAAAGTTTAAATAAGATAGAAATCTAGATCATTAAGTATATTTGTCACTCTGAAGAGAGAAGGGCATAAAGGAGGAAGAAAATATTTAGATTAGATTATATTCCAACAAGAAAAGGTAAACAGAAGTAAGAAAAGCAAATTGACCTCTCTAATCCAAACAAAACATTTTAACAATGAGAAATTATGAAATACAGACCACATGGATTATGGAGCAATATTTTTTCCCCTGTACACAACGTTTTTAGCAGTATCAAGCAGATAAATTACACCTTGTATTAGAATAAAGAGGAGGTATTTGTGATGTTAAGTGTTTGAATGGCAATTAAATATGTCTAGAATTTGTTATCAATATAATAGACTTGATAATACAGAGGAAAATAATTTTTGTTCACAGTGTTGTCATTTAAATACTACATCGTAGGTGTACTTCCAGGAAATAAGTTTCTTCAAAGCACAAAAATCCAAATTGGGAGTGAAGATCAGAATGAACAATGATTTACTTTATTCCACATAGGTTATTATACTGCTCTTATCATCATAATATCTGAGTACTCTCTGGTGGTGCATTACACTATGGGATTGTTGCTTAGCACTCTGCCATTGCAGGATGAGACCTGTAGGCTTGGGGGAAGAAAGTGCAGGAAAAACGTGAAAACTTGCTTAAATGTTAAAATATACTGCATGTGTAAATACTAAATGAGAGGAGGAAGGAGCAGTAATGAAAATTATGTCTAACTGGGTGAAACAAAACACATTGAGATGTGCTGGCTAACAGCAAAGGCTTTGGGAAGTGTAGGCTATCAAGAGGTTGATGTTTGACCCATGAAGGTTGGTGTCTGTTTCAAGCGTTGTTCAGAAAGGTCTGACAGATTGTTTGAAGGTATTACAACCTACAGAAAAGGCCAGAATTTTCAACTCTTGGATTTTAATCAACTCAATATTTTATTTGGAAAGGAACAAAATTTCCAGAATATAGTATCCTTTGAGATCTTCTGTGAGATTATTCCCAGGGCAGATGAAGTTTTGGAGCCCCTTTCCTTTGGTAAATGCTCCTCTGCCTGGAAAGGATTGTTATACCTGGGAAAACTATGACCTGGTGTTCTCACTAAGTGATGCTGCAGAGATGCCCAGACAAACTGCAATCAGAATAAACTCAAAGAAATATTTGTAGGGTAAAGCAATTGCAATTCAGCTAAAAAAGTAAAAATAAATAATAAAATAGGGGGAAAAAAGAAAAAAACCCAAACCATAACAAGAATTTCAAAAAACCAAGAACATAACCAAACCAACCAAACAAAACCCCTCCAATCTCCCCCTAGAAAAATCCACAAAAATCTGTTTAGTGCCCAGAAATAAAAGGAAGCTGAAAATATATAAGCAGTCAGCCTGAGAGGCTTCTGTAAATAAACTCAAGCTAAAAAGGATGGATTAGAAATATATTAAACAATTGAAGGGACTCTTTCTATTAAATGTAAATGAGTTTTATGATATTTAAAAAACCTCTGTAATCCTGATGCATTTTTGTGTCAGTTTCTACAGGAAGGTTCAAGAAAATTTTGGGTTTACAGTAATTGTTTCAATGAAAAAAATTTCTGAAGAATTTCTAAATTTATATATTTAAAATGCCCATGCATAGTATTTCTTAAAGAAATTAAACTAATTAAATGGATAACTCTTCATCTGTATCAGACTCTGACATTAATTGATCAGTTTATTTTAATCTATGTCTAATTGCTTACAGACCTGTTATTTGCAAAATGTGTCTGAAGCATGCTAAGAGCACCATGCCCTTGCATTGTTTTTATTTTTTGTCACAGGTTATTTTGTAAATGGTGCAACTGTCTTTCTCATGGCCATTATTAGAGTTATGTCAGATATCAAATGGATGTTTCATTTTGAAAATTTTCTTTAACTAGAAAGGGCACAGCATCTGAAATACCAATGTTCGCCCTGCTATAAGTTTAAATCAGAAAATAATGCATGACTGAGATTTAGTCCCAGCTGAATTTTTATCTAAACCAGTTTATGAATAATCATCTTTACACAAATGTTGAAAAGGCAAAGCTACATATTTTCATAGTTGTAATATGAATTATTTGCTGATTTGAGTGACCTGAGATATTTAAGAGGTCAGATAAGAGTAATTTAGCTCAGACTATAGGTGAAAAAGGCACTCACATCTGAGCATGGTGTCAACAGGCAGTTGCATCACAGTTTTTAAGCATCCTATGTACAGAGTACCTCTAGGAACTGAGTTTGACCTTACCTGAAGCTGGACAGGTTGCTGCATAAATTTTTTGTAGACTTTGTGATTTACATTTCACAAAATGTTAACAGCAGCAGAATCTACTTTCTCAACTACAGCAGCTTATCAATCACCCTTCCTCTCCAGAAGTGAGTGTTCTTAGTTGCAGTTTCTTACAGTACTATGGGGATGCAATTCCCAATGCCAAAATCAGAAGAGAAAAAAAAAAATTACTTACCTGTAGAGAGCTTTAATTTTTTACAGCACCCACAAACCCGTCCTAGTCCCTCTTGTGTCCTTGGATCCAGAGCCTAATTCCAAAGAGTGCCTCATGGGAGAGAGATGAGGTGTGAGAGAGGTAAAGTATTTATTCTGCCATTCACTGTACTCAACAGAATAATGCACTGTACTCAAGAGAGTAATGCATGCATTTCATTTGACAAGGAACATTTTCACAGGGATTCTTTGACTGCACACACATCTGAGAGTAACCATACACACAGTGCAGTACCTGCAGAGGAGCTCAGGGTGCACCAGACACCTGTAGAGAAGTCACTGCTGGCAAGTAACTCCCTAACACTTAAAGGAAATGGTGATGTGGTCACACCACATTCATTCAAAAGCTACTTACTTTTTGGGAGGAGTTGGCAAAATAAAGAAAGGAAATAGTTTGTTATATACAAAGTTACGATGTGTAATTTTTCTCCCACAGGAAAAAAAAAAAAAAAAAAGTGGGGTTTCAGAATGAAAATCACAAAAAGGGCTTATAACAAAATAGCACTGTGGTAGGAAGCCTTTTTTGGTGAAAATGGTATTTCTTGTGATATGCTTGGTTTAGAAACACTTCAAGATTAGAACTTACATTGTGCTGAAAATGCATACAAATACTATATTAATTTTCTTTCTCATTGTCAGGTATTAGTAGTGTGTTGCCAAATCCTTTGAGAGCAAAGCAGTCCTTAGGGTTTTTTGTTCAGATTGGTGGTTATCAGGCTCAGGCTCTTCATTATCCATCCAGGTATACAGCTACGTCCTGAACAAGAAAGATTGCTGATGCTTTTGAAGACAGATAGAAATGGAGGAGAAAATTCAAGTAGACACTGCTCATGTCAAATGCAAATTTTTGCCATGTAGATAAGGAGGCAATTTATTAGGAAATCATCCACATATATAGGAGAAGCCACTTGGATAGTTATTTCAAACTTGTACAAGTTGTCAGTAGATACCAGCACAAGGTAATGATCTGAGGTAGACAGTGACATATTGATGGATGTCTTGGTTCATCTTAATGTTATATGTTGCTGTTTAGATCATGTCCAAAGACCTCAATAAAATGTTTTAAATTTACTGCATTAATTCTTTGTTTACATAATTAAACCCAATATCTATTGTAGGTGGCTTTGATTTTAAGGCTCCCATAGTCAACAAAGCTCTGTAGACTTGTTCCCATTGGATGGTTCTTATAATTTTAGTGACAAGATAATTGAACAGATTAATAGAACTGTAAGAGTTTGCATGATTAAGGCTTAGAGACATTATACAGCCCCACTCCTGTCCCAGAGCATGGAAATAAAAGGTTCATCATGGGACATACTGTGTGGAGACAGAGTTTCTGCATGCTCTGTGCACAGCATTACATTCAATCAGGTACATATCATTCAAATTGATATAGGATGTTGGCATTCCTTGGGAAAGTTTATTTCTCTTGTACTAGGAAGGAAAATTCTTTAGTGTGACGGTGGTGAGGCACTGGAACATATGGTCCAGAGAAGTGTTCCCTGGAAGTGTTCAAGTCCAGCTTGGATGGGGCACCAAGCAACCTGGTCTAGAGGAAGTGTCCCTGCACATGGCAGGGGAGTTGAAATGAGAGGAGCTTTCTATAATTCTATGAATTCACCATCCCATGACTATTGTCAATCCTCTGAGGAGAGAACTAGATTCTGCTTGCAGAACTTAGCAGCATTTTAACTAAGGGGACTGTTGCCTACATGTTGCATTCTGCTTCTTTCCTGCTAGATAAAAGTAATCCAGAAATGCATTCCAGAAATCTGGTTGCTTGGTTTCATGCTCTGTGAGCATTGGTTACCATAGAGTTTTAGAAAAAAATACTTTTTCAGGAAGCAGAAGCTTAATCAAATATAGTCCACTGGAGTTGTGGTGAATGAACCGTCTGTTAACAAATTGAAAGCAATGCATTTATAGATTTAATGATTAGTAAACTTTAATTTCCTGCTACAATCAGGAAAAAAAAAAAAAAAAGAAAAAAAAAAAAAAAGATGGCATGTCAGTAAGTCCAGAAGTATTCCTCTAGGTACCCAGCAGCTGCCAACTCTTTGAGTACACCTCCTTGTTACTGTCCTGTGACTGCTGTAAACTGGCTCTCTTCAGCAACCAAGTCTTTGTGGAAAGCAAACCAGACAGCTCCCTTCACCCAAACTGTAGACTTTTCTGTAGATACTTATCTCTGAGCCACTGGAACAAGCCCTGCCTCCTAGTTTTTTAAGCCAGTAGTGATCAAAAAGTGTTATATTCATATTGGATTCCTCTTGTCCGAATTTTACTTTGTGTGGTCTTTTTGTAAGGAAAAAATGCAAATTCTTGACTTTGATTCCAGAGACCTAGGTATTGTGCAAGTTTAACATAAAGTCCTCAAGTTCATGCAGTCTGTGTTAACTAGTGGTTCAGAATTCCAGACAGAAGTTGAAAGACAACTGAGGACTCTTGTCACAATTTTGAAATAAGAAGTAAAGGTCTCCTACTTATTTCTGGGAAAGATAAAAACATAATTTAGGTACATGATGCTTGCTGGTCCTCTGAAATCTCCTTTGTGCTGGTCATTCATCCTGTACTGAAAATTTCAAACCAATGACTAACCTACTGTGCTGTCTACTTTTGGTTAATGGTTCAGCATATTTCAGGTTCTTCAATAACCATTCTGTGCTTGTTTATGTCACCCTTTGTCCAAGCTGCAGCTTTGCTGTAGAGTGTGAACTAGAATAATCTCTTAAAGTCAGATGTGTTTTCAGCTACACTATGGTAATCTTGGCTGTGATGAGACTCCTGTCTTTCCACCAAGAGGAAAATTTGGATATTAACATGAAATTCACAGTGTGTGACTATATCTGGGCAGAAGAAATATGTAATATCACAAAATTCAACAAGCTGTGGAGTCACAAGTTACATGAATTTATGTATCACTACTGAATCTGAATTCCTTCATTAGTGTACATGTAATGTTTGGTATTTATTTTTATGTAGTTATTCAGGATTTTCTGAGTGAATGTTTTTACCTGATTGGCCAAATCAAAACCTGAGGGCAAGAATTTTTTTTTTTTAGGAAAATTTTAATTAGAAATGTTTTGTCCAATACACAATCCTCATAAAGATGAGAAATCAAGTAACCATGGATCTGGTAGCTAACATACTGAACTGATTGCATGATAGCTCATCCCAGTGCTGATTTGAGTATCCTATATGGGAAGATGTGAAAACTCTTGTGGAAGGAAGTCTGCTTTTGCACAGGAATATTACCAAAGTCTTGTGAGGCAAAAGCTAAAGGAATGCCCTGATGTGACTGCACAATGTGAATTTCACAGGATAGTGTGGAACTGTAAGTTAATAAAGAGACAAAGGACTCTTCTATGAGGAAAGGCTGAGAGAACTGGGCTTGTTCAGCCTGGGAGACAGAAGGCTCTGGGGTGACCTAACTGTGGCAGCACCTGAAGGGAACATTCAAGAAAGATGGAGAGGGAGTATTTACAAGGGCCTGGAGTGACAGGACAAGGGGAATTGGCTTTCAACTGACAGAGAGTAGGTTTAGATTAGAAATTAGGAAGAAATTCTTCCCTGTGAGGGTGATGAGGCCCTGGAACAGATTGCCCAGAGAAGCTGTGGATGCTCCATCCCTGGAAGTGTTCAAGGCTGGGCTGGAAGAAGCTCTGAGCAACCTGGTCTAGTTGAGTGTAACCATAACAGGGATTTGGAAAGAGATGATCTTCAAGGTCCCTGCCAACCTAAACCATTCTGCGATTCTGTGATTTTGAGTTATGTTCCACTAAATTTTCCCAAAAGTTAGTATTAGTATATCTTTACTGAGAATATGAGCTTTCCATTATTCCTGTGAATTGTCACATCCAAACATCACTCTGTGATGACATCCACCAGCCAGAGTGTGCCTTTTTACTTGGCAGAAAGAGACAGTTCATTGAAAAGAAAGCTGTTTATATTAACAGCATTTCCTATTGGAGAAGGGGATTGTAAAAGAGACTGCCTATATATTTTCAATAACCAAACTTAATTTTTATATTTCAAAAACTTTTCAGGCCTTTAAATGATATTTAGTGTATAAATAGTTCCCTCTCTACAAACAATACCCTGTAAATTATACATGCATAGTGGAAGTAGGTGTTAGGACCCAGAGTCCTCTCCTCCCTGCCTTTGATCACTCATAGCCTTCTCAATCTTACAAGGCTCTGTGCCTTTGATCTCCTCTGCCTCTATCTCTATGTTGTTCAGGTTATCTGAGATGTTGATTATTTTGAAGTGTAGGTTTTCCTCACAAAATTAAGTCAATTTAAACTAAAAAATAACTGCAAAAATAGCCATTTGTACTAAAAACACTGAAGAGATCAAAACATAGAATGAATATTTAAAATATTTCAATGTATGAAGTGTTATTTACTTCAATATAAAAGTACTTTAAAATCTAGATTTGAGGGATTGTGCTGTTTGGGATGAGATTATTTTGCAGAATCAAGAATCCACAGTAAGGGAATTGAGTAGTGCTATATTTAAAACTGTTCTAACCATTTTTACTTCAAAACTACTTGATACTTTGGTCTCCTGAATCAAAAACACACTTTGCATTGGACTATAATGCACATGCTCTTTCTTTTCAACTAAGAGTTATGACCTGACCAGGGTTTTTCAGGCTAATAGAACTCAGCCTGCTAGGAATGTAAGCCAGCAAAGTGCATGCACAGGTCTCATATATTTTTTTTGTCATTAAAATAAGAAAATGTATAGGATATTTTTGGACATATGTACATATATATCTACCTGGAAAACATTGTGATGTTTTGGAAAGTACTATCCAGAACTGTAGGAATATATGGACCTAGAGATGCATGTCATTTCCTTCCTGAAATAATTATGTATTCATATTTTGTCTTTTTACCAATGAACTCTGCCATACTGAGGTGTAAGACTGTGTCATTTATAGCAGTCAGGGGATAGGTGACACACAGCTTGTATTCTACTTTTGGTTCATGGCAGCTAAGCAAAATGCTCTTCTTAAATAATATTTTATAAGATTTTAAGGTATGAGCAATCGGAATTCATACACATTCATATGGGAAAAGTATGAAGTAAAAAAAAATCCCAAGACTTTATCAGTGAAAGATAAATCAATGGTTCAAAGAACACCCCTCCAACAACCTGAATATTACTATTCTGTATTCAGGTCAACAATGAGTCCTAAGAAAAATAAGTGGCTTTGCTAATAACCTGCCAGGCAGTAGGGAACAAAAAGTTGTCTGGGCTTTCTGCAGAGTTCTATCTGTGCAATCCCAGGCCCCTCAGGATTTTTCCTTCTGAAGCTTGGGAGAGGATTGTTGTTGTGATGGAGTTCTTTGCATGAGCTCAACAAAGCATTGCTATCGTTTTTGAAGGGGATCATTGGGATGGAGTTATACTGGGACAGGTTTTGGCACTGGGCATGCTGCTAAATCAGGAATCAGTACAAGTGTCTGGCTTCCATTCTGGTTATACTTGTCCTTTTTTTGAAGAGATGTTAGGAAAAGAAGCAGACGTTGCTTTTTTTATCACAAGTAGAGGGCATTTAAGGAGTTATTTGTTGTTTACACTCTTTGCAAGCTGATTCTCTGTGTGCACTGTCTTTCTACTCTAATAACTAGAAGCTATACCAAGGTATCTTCAGATTTCAATTTTCAAAAGTAGTGGTCAAGTTGGTACAAATGTGTGGGTGCTATTTAGAAATTATCTAATTCAAGGTAGTACTTATGATTCAGTGCAGCATACTTAGCACTGAGCAACATCAGGTATGCTGTGCTCAGTACAGTAATGTTTCTCAAAACAAGTTAATCTTTGGTTCCTTTGCCTCTAGAGCTGGTTAAAACACTTAACTGCCATGCTATCCAGGAATTTTGAGGAGTGATGTGCTAAAAGCTTTTAAATTTAGGGGGAAAAATATATATTATGTATTTCTTTCAGCCACTATAAATGGTGATGGTAATGCTCAGTCATATTTTGCACTTAGACCCAGAAGAGACAAACAAGGTAAAGAGAATGTAAGTGTTTTTCTACATCTAAGGCTGGTTGTATGTGAGGGGATTGGATGTTTTATCTCTTGCTGTGAACTTACTTAATGTTTCTGGAGCGACAGGAGTGAAATAAATTGGAGCTGAAACAAGTATGTTGAACAAAATATCTGTGGCAAAGATCTTGCTAGTATTTGGTTTGTTAGAACACCACGGCATTTCTCCCTGTCTGAGTCACTGTGTTGCTGCTTGTGGAGAAAGGGACATATCTCTTTGTGTGTGAATTATGACCTGGAAAAGGCTAAGTTTTCCTAAGGGATGGTGAGTAGCCATAGAGCCTTTTGCTTCGGCCTCACTATGAACTGGCCTCCAAACCATCTCTTCTGCAGCCAAGTCGTTTATTCTACCACAACTGTGCTCCATGTGAAGAAAAGAGAGTCTCCTGTTCACTCCTGGTACTTTATCTACTGTGCAAGAGTTACTGGAAAAGGCTCATTTGAATTTTCAGTAGTGGTTTAATTTCAATTTATTTGTACCCTTTACTATTTAGAAATATCTGCCCACTTAAGGGAAGAGCTGATCTTAAAAAATCCATGAGCAAGGCTTTTCTTACATGAACGAGTATTGGAAGTGCATTATTCAGTTTTCTATTGCTATGTATTTCTAAAGACTTTCTTAATCCAGTAGCAAAGCAGAAAGAAAATTGCGAAGATCTGCTACCCAGCCGCACAGCCAAAGGCCAAAAGTTAAATAAGTTTCAAATAGCACAGTGAAAAGTTTAGAGGAGAAGGAGTTTAAAGCAAAAGGGTTCACAGAAATTTCAGAAAGGGGAAAATTATACTTAAATTTAAGAGGAATGACATCTCTGGCTCTTACTACAGAGCATCTTGCTTAAGTCTCTTAATTCGGTGCTGTTAACCTTAAGGCAGAAAAAAACAGAAGGCATAGTGCCATTTGGGGATAAAATTAAAGTAGCTAGCAGATGATAACTTTTAATTTGCATGCATTTTACAAATAATTTTTGTCACCTCTACACACTAGGACCTTTGAGAATGTGATCTGCAGAGCAAGACCATTTAGTTCTAAAGTGTTATGCCATGCAATATAGTATGTTAAAGTTATCCAGAAATGTGCAATATATCCAGCATTGCATGTCCTCTTTACTTTGTGTGTTTTCAACTTTTATCTTTTAGTTTTTAAGTTTTAAACTTGCTAGTTTTGTTTTCATGTTAAAGAACGTCCATGTAAAGAACAGAGATTCCCCTCATACCTCTCCCTTCACACTGGCATGGTCGTTGTGTTTCTTTTCCATTTTCTGTTAGATTTTCTGTCATATCGTGTGTGGGTTACCATCCCAAGGAGGACTCTGATTTTTTCCTCTCCCATTTCTTTTAACCTAAGAATTTTAGTGTGATGGTTGTTCTGTGGAAACTGAGCAGAGTATGACTACATTTGTCTGTGACCAGAAACCCTCAGCACAGCCCAGGTTTCCTGTCCTTCTTGCCTTCCTCTTGCTGCCTCCTGAATAAAGGATCAGTGCCCTCTTCTTCCATGGAGAGGCTGTTTCTGTGCAGCTTCCCTCCACCCGGCCTCCCTGCCTCCTCCAGCTGTGCATGAACAGGGCCAGGCACTCCCACAGACACAAGTTCTCGGTTCCCTTTGTGTTGCCCATGAATTGGTTCATGGGCAAAGCACTCTGAGGTTCATCTACATCTCTAATTGCTGTCAGGCACATATGCAAGTGATATTTTAACAGCTTTTTAGCATCCTTCTTGAATACTGGTGAACTCAGTACTCATTATTGAGGGCTAGCCACATGTTGAAGTGTTTTTCCACACTTGGAAAATAAAAAAGCTTGTCACCTCTCAAAAACTGCTGCTCAGATTTGCCCAGTCCAGACTGTCTACTATTTATAATTATTGGCAAATATCCTTCTAAGACCTGAAAATTCTTTTGTTCTTGTTCTCTGTTCTGTTGTCCTTTTCATATATCACCACTGAATAACCATACCAAATTTGAACAGGATATTAATTCACTGTTGTTTAGTTGAAGGTTTCTACTCAATTCTAATGAAGCCCTTACTTTTCACCATGATGCAAAATGCACCTGGGTATAACTATTAGGGCCTAAACATTTTTATGGTTAATGGTAAAATGTTAGGTGGGATGAACTGGAGTCCCAAGTGCCCTGTTAGAAAAAAAAAAAAAGTAAAAATTTTGTTTGCTTTTTGCTCAAATCAATAAGAAAACTTCTAAAGTGATATAAATTGAGTTTCAGTTTCTACATAACTGTTAATTAAAGACATTTGGCTGAATTTTCTGAGTCTGGAAAAATTAATTTAGTTCTAAATAATCTCAAAGATATGTAATTAAATCTCAAAGACCTTTATGGAGTAATCTCCTCTTGTGTAGTTCTTATGGCCGAGGGGTAAGGACATGCAGAGTTTTTTGGGGTCCTTGGAGGTCAGTGTGATCCCTGTGGTCCAAGCCATGGGTCTCGTGGTAAGTAGCTGGAGTGATAAGTAGCATTTCCACTTACTGGTGGTACCTGTTCAGCCATCTCTGTTTCACAGGGAAAAGGATGTCTGGATTCAGAACCGTGCACAGTGTTGCAGTGGGGAAGAGCATTTGAGAGAGCTTACACCATGCCACTGCAACAGAGAGCTTTCCTCCTCCAGCTGCTGGCCTTTGTAAGCCTCCAAAGCTGGAGAAGAGACTCACTGAGCCACAAACTGATTTCCTGGGGCCATAGCAAGTTTCTCTTCTGAGAGACAGCTCCCACCAGTTGACCAGGGCAGGGCTGACCCCACGGGCAGCAGCCCAGCAGGTGGAGCAGGGTCACTTCCATCCCATGATGTTGCAGCCTGCACCTCCTCCCAAAACCCTTGTCCCTGCTGGGCCAGAGTGGTTGTACCTTCTCTCCATCCTCTAAGTCCCACCAGCATCTGTAGAGGCTGCCCTGAGTGTTCTCCTCCTCCCAGTCACACCTGCCTGCCCTGAAACTGGGGTGCCAGTCTCCAGGATGTGCCCAGAGCAAGGCAGGGTGTGACCTGCCAGGCTCCCATGTGCACTGTCCCAGTCCCATCTGGGTGACAGCCCCAGCACCTCCCTCTGAGGGCTGCACCACATAACATCATAACCATCTTCCTCTGCTTTAAAACCCCCTTTCTCACACTTCCTTCCTTTGGTAATGAACCTTCAGTTTCCTCCAAGTAAATAAAGTTAAACTGGAAAGAATTGTAAAACAAAACATAACAGCAGCCGAGCTGGAGAGTTACAACCTGCAGTGTTCCTAGGAATGGCTTTCCTGTCCTCACACTTCAGTTTCTAGACCATTGTCTCCTAGTTTGCTTTTTCTTCACAGATTTTACCTATAAGATCTGTAGCACACAACCTCCACAGGAGCATTTGGAGACATGCTAATAGGTAGAGAGGTAGAGAGACTCCTCCCATAGCTCTGTTTTTATTAATGGGAGGATCAGAGAAATTGCCACGTTTTTAGCATTGCTTTGTGAGGGAGCTATTAAAGTTCATGGTGTAGAAACAGTAAACTCATTTGTTGACAACACAGAGCTCTGAGGTCAATTCTTCTGTATGGGATTTTCAGGTGCTGGGAGAGCACGTGTTTGTTGCTCAGTAGGTTCCGTGGTATTTTCATTTGGAAGTGACATTTTACGTGACATTTTACTTTAGAACAATAGCTGGCCAAAATCGAAATTTCAGGTCTGTAGCAGAAGAGTAATGTCTATTACTTAGTCTATTTAGTAATTTCCATCATTTATAAATTCTGCCTGATTGCATCTCTTTTCACAAAATCCAGTTCAAACACATTTTGAAGAAGGGAGGTGCTGACTGGTTTCAAATGTGCTGGTTTGCAAACTTGCAGACTGGCTGTCCTACTCACTGGTGAAGATAAGAGGGCTCAGATGAAGAGTTTTGTGCTGCTGGAAGCACAGGCAGCTTTCTCAGGAGACTGCTTTGAGGGAGATGGCAGCAGTATTGCAGCCCCACTGTCGCTGGTGGGTATTGCTGCATGCATGTATAATTTGACAAAATCAGGAGGTAATAAAGACAGGTAAAAAGAAGGGATGAGAGATCTGCTGTAAAGAGATTTTTCCTTTCCTTTTCTTAGGGAGAGAAAAAAATGTCCAGGGGATGCCACATTAATTTCAGAAGAAACAAGTGCTGCTTTAAATCATAAAACTTGTGTTATACCAAGTGCTTTATTTTGGGAACCATTTCAGTATGTTATGAAAGAAAGTTGCAGACTAGGCATGTTTACTAGACCTTTAATTGCTACATTTAGGAGAAAGGCACTTTTTTTTTTCTTCTACCCTCCCCCCTCCCCTTTTTAACGACAAGAAGCCAGAGTTTGCTGTGCAAATGAAGCAGGCTTTGCAAGAATCAGATTCACTTTGGACGACTCTTCGCATTCCTCGTCATCGTTACATTAGGCAGCACAATTCCATCTCTGGTTGTTGGGCAGAAAAAGTGGGCAGCCTGCCAGGTAGACGTTTCCATGGCTCCCAACCCCCAAAGGTGATGCGTTTTTCAGCTAATTCAATGAAGAGTGGGCTGAACTTTGGGTATAAACTAGACAATAGCTGCCTTCGCAGTATCAGCAGAATGGTTTATGGGAATGCACTCCACATTTGGCAGAGCATCATGTGACCTTACGGCTGAGATTTTGTGATGGTGCCAACGGAGACTTGGAAAGCGGTGCCCGTTCTGACTTTTTTCCTCTTTTCTTACATGGCTCAGAAAATGGTGGATCTTAATACTTGACTTTAGCCAGACTCAGCAAGCGATTGAGCTTTGAAGCACAACTTTGCCTTTATTCTGGCTTTTTTGGCACACCACCAGGAGGCTGTCCCTTTCACGCCTGATAAATTCTGCTTCTTATCTCCAGATAGAAAAAAGAAAGAAAGAAAATATAAGCAGAATAATTATACTTCATAACTGCATTTTAGAACTACACGCTTTATTTTTTGTTGGTGACGTGTAGTTTGGAACAGCCCTCCTAAGTGTCTGAAGGATAAAAATTGTTATTTTTTTATTTTTCTGGGTTTTTTTTTTTCTTTTTTTTTTTTTTTTTTTCTTCCTCCTGTTTAATGAACAGGCGTTTGAACTGGGCAAATGGGGCGACAGCATTGAACATGAGATCATTGCAGCCCAGTGTAGCAAACTGGCACCCTGCCTTTTCACCCCTTTGCTCCGGCACATTTGTGCAGTCCCTGTTCGTAAGACCGGCGCAGGGCGAGGTGAATTTTCTGGTCTCTCCCCACCTCTTGTCCTGGGCAGGCAGTTGCGGCAAGGATTGGTGCAGCTTTTGCGCAGTGCTTTGTGCCTGGAATTCCGAGAAGAGCAAGAGAGAGAGAAGACAGGCACCCTGGTCTTCTTCCGAGAAGGAACAGGAGCCCTAAGGAGAAGAAACAAATCTGAGTTTGTCCTACATACAAGAGTACAGAAAAAAAGTGACTCTTCTGCTTCCAAAAAAAAAAAAAAAAAATCTGGCATGTTTCACTACAGAGGCATCAGGACGTGTTAGAGCTTCTTAAAACAGTGTAACAAAATGAGCATAGGAGATTGTTTCTTTAAGTACCAAAAAAAAAAAAGAAAAAAGAAAGAAAGATGGAATTAATTTTTTGTTTTGGTTTTTTTACTATTGCTCACATAGCAGTATTTGGCACTGGGTGAACACGTACCTTTCATATCAGGTATAGCTTCTGTTTCTTTTTTTCCCTCTTTTTCTTTTTTTAAAGCCATTTTAAACATGTTGTTTTGCAACTGAGTTCTTGTGTATTAATTTTAACGTAATCTTTTCTTTACACTTTTTAAAACTAACTTTTTGGGAGTGTGTTTGATCTAATGCTGCTAAAAATAGAAAGTAAACAAAAAATCGACGATCTATGGAAATAAGTGGTTAGGCACATTTTGTCTTAGCTAAGCACTGGAGTTATGCAAAGACCTTAATGTTACGTTTACTCACTCTAAGCTTTGGTTATCTCTAAGAAAGTTGTGGGTATTTAGATCTGGTTGCTAAGGAAATTAAATTCTTTTTTTACAGTGTGACTCATGCTTTCAGTTTCTAAAGAGGAGAAGTGAAAAAAAAAAACCACCGTGTTAAGCTGCAGGAAAGGCTCTCTCTTGTAGACTGTATATTAAAGTTGTTACTGAGTTAATTCATATATGAGTTTCTTAGAGTTTGTATCTAAATCTGTTACAAAGAAATCAGTGTGATAAGCACTGGAATAAAAGGCACATTATTGGGACATTCATGAAGCACGCCTGGTTTTCAGCCAGTAACAGTAACTATTTTAAGATATTTGGAAAAGCAGCACTTGTCCAGGAATAGCTGAAAACAGTATTTAAGATGCCCATTCAGGATGTTTGTGATAAATGCATGTACAGTTAAAGTAAGTTTTGAGCATATGACACTTTAGTAGAGCCTTTTACTTAAGGCATTGTCTGTCTGTTTTAACATATTCCTAAGCAATTAAAAGAGTGCGTAACAAAATTTATTCGAACTGACAGATTTTTGAAAAGCTTGGCCAAATTGGTGTTTTATGTAGTTTGAAATTTTTTTTATATATTTTCCAAGTCTTTTTAATTTATATTAAAAGTGCAAATGTTCTTGGCTAGAAATTACTTGGAAATTAGAGTGTCTCTTTCATCAGAAACTCTTACATTTGTTGTTTATTTTCAAAATGTTCATGATATGTGTATCTCTAATAAAAGGCTTTATAAATATGCCTTTATGCAATAGAACTGTTTTAACTTGTTCTTCAGTTTTTATACATTACTGGGTAGAGAGTATTTTCTAAGTTTATGTGCTAATTTTGCTACTTTATATTTTTGTTGTTCTGCAATGAATTCTGGGAAATTGCTGAATGGAGACCTAAAATATATGACACATACACCTCCATATACCCATTTTGGACCAGAAAGTGTTTCTTAGATTTATGATGATACTGCCCTCCCCAATAGTTTGTTGAAATAGTTTTGTTTGTCCTTCATACCTAAGCCTATTGAGAAAGCAAGGCTTGCATTTGCTTAAAATAACTTTTCAAATTTCTCTATCTGATCAGACAAATTACTTTCCCCCCCTCCCCCCAAGTTTTTGCAAATGTTTCTTAATTTAAGCCGCTTAGTTTATGCCCGTATTTTTCTGGAGTTCTGTACCAAATTACCTCATTGTGTTCGCGGCTTGATAAGAAGTACTCCCTTTGTTAAGTTTGTTCCTTCTCTTCTGAAATTCCTAATAGAAATTAGGTATTTGTAGGTTGAAAAAAAAAAAAAAAAAAGCAAGAAAATAGCAAAAGAAAGAGTCTGTTTTCCAAAGCGTGCATGTTCACAGCATGTCTTCCCATGGCCTTGAGGAGGGGCGTCAGCAGTGTCGGGTTTATATCTCAAAAGCATAATTGCTAATTTTCTGTATGTTTCATGTTTAGAAAACACTTCATATAAAACAGATATTTCAAAATCTTTCTCTCACTGTTTTTTTGTTTTGCTCTTTTTTTTTTATTTTAGTGCAAGAAAAATTAAAATGAAAAAGGAAAATGAAGAAGTTAATTATACCAGATTTCAGCGAAGGTAATACAGTGATCTTAAATATCTTTTTTCTTTTTTCTTTTTTTTTT
>VXBR01002270.1:44165-84972 GCA_013400215.1 Cisticola juncidis | reverse complement strand
TTTTTTTTTTTTTTTTTTTTTTTTTTTTTTTTTGGTTATACAATAAAGGTATTGAAAAGAATCTGAAGCAGTTTAACTTAAAAAAAATATTTCCTTAAGGCAGCCTACAAATATAATTTCAGAGATGTGCATTAAACTTTTGCTCCCATTATTTGCTGTAGGGAATGTTGCAGTTTGTGTAGCTGTAACTGAATAAAGATGTAACTTTATACTGTATGTTTACATGAAACTTAAGAATTCACTTAAAAATCAAAACTTAATTTCCTCTTTGGTTATGCCTAGCAAATATATAAGATATATAATATATATAAGACACATATTTACTAATATACTCATATTACTAATATATTTGTAGTACATATATCTACTTGCTACTATGTAACTATAATGCAGTGACCAATTCTTTTTCAAATGTGGAATATATCCTCTCTTCACAGAAATAAAAAGAAAGGAAATTGGAAAAGCAATTTTGTAGCACTTATTACAATCATTCAGTAACTTGAATATGCAGTCTGAATACTTATTTCTAATACTAGAATAACAATTCTAGTTTGAGGACTTGTCTCTACCTAGTCTCTTCAGAATCAGCAGAAAGCAGTTATAAAAATGTCATTCCTTCTGAAAGGTGAAGTGTTGCATAGAAAGTGAAAGCAGGTTTAAAAGAGACTTTTCTAGAAAATAAATCAAAGTTATTTTAAAATGCAAGAGGGTATGAACATTCAAGATTTAATCCACTAAATTAAAAAAGAAAAGGGAAGGAAAAGGTAATTCACTGATGCTCAGCTGTCATTACTGAACCAGAAATACATGTTGAAGTCTGCAAGAAAATGAAGCTTTGCCCTGGTGAAATAACTTTACTATTGACAAAGAGTTATTTTCTTGGATGGTGTTTTGCCCAGCTAACAATGGCAGAATTAGGACTATGGTGAGAACTAGTGGAAGGAAGGCATTAAAATTTTATTCAGATACAGATTTCAGTTACCTGCTCAAATCAAAAGACACCTTTATATGGAGCCTGGTTTTAAAATTATACCTGCATCTTATGGCTGTATTTTACAAATGCCTTTGTATTTATATTCTTGCAAGTTATTCTGCTGTGTCAGATGTTGTGTTTAAAGGTGCAGTGTTTATCAATGCTTTTGGTTAGAGTATGAAAGTTATAAAACTGTGTCTGTGTGTCACCTTTCTGAATTACTGGGTTTTGCCCCAAGGAGCTGTATTCCCTCTGTTGTTTAGGGTACTGCACATTCAGTGTGGGATAATTTCTATTGGATTGTTGGTGGTCACAAGGAGGATGGATTTGTTGTAGGTGCTAACCCTGAAGTTTTGCAAGATTGCATTTCCACTTGCATTCTTATTTCTAGGGAATCTCATTGATGGGAGAGTTATTGAATGAAATACACAAATTAACTTGTTTGTTTTGATTAGTGACTGTTGTTTAATCAACAAGTTATTGTCAAGTAGTCCTTTAGTGGAGGTGTAATGTGGAGAAATAGCTACACAGTTTTCCCAACGTTGTATGGGAGCAGCAGTCCCCTGTGCCTCATTGCATCTCAGATTTGGTGGGGTGAATTTTATTTTGAGTTGTAGTACATGATATGAGCTCAGACACAAAGTAAAACCTGTACTGTTCACTTTTATGTCATGTCCAGTTATTGCACATCATAGTCAGATGCAAGTTGGGAGTTAAGGGTTCATCAGTAAGTCAAAGAGAACACAAAAGGACATTGGTTCCTGCTGAAGACAAAACAATCTCTTGCTGTTAATCTCTTAAAAAATAAAAAAAAAAAAAAAAGATTTTCTTCCATTTTCAAATAGACTGTAGTCATAAATCTTTGGCTTGTTTGTTGCCTCCACCATTTATGCTGGGAGGAGCCTTCTTTGCAATAGATGGTAATGCTTTCCCTCTTGAATACTCATTCTCACTGGCATAGCATGTTTGTTTAAAGTCTTCTGCACTCCCTGTAGGAGGAGAGCCCCAACCAGCCATGCCAATTGGCATAAACCCGTAGATCCGATCTTGTGTTGAAACGCACTGCACAAGCTCGCTTCTATGGGTCTGTGTCAGTGTGGTGATCTGGCACAACTTCACGCAGCACCCACTGCAGTGGGGTTTGACAGCAAGCCCAAATGAGAGAACAAAACCATGTACTGATTTTGGAATTCTTCTCTTGTCCGTTGCCTTCCAACTTGATTAAGGGATTTGTTCTTTTATAGGTTGCTTTAAGCGTCTTTGGCTTAAGATCTTATTAAAAATTAGAAAGAGGTATGAGGGAATTGTAGGGTTTACAATGAGGGAGCGTAGGATATACAATTTCCTGGCCTTATTAAATATGCCATTCCACTATATTACTCTCAAAAAGAAGAAGGTATTTATATTTTATTCTTATTTGAAAGACCAAATATCAGTTTCTTTCCTGAAATGTTCCGGGCTTGCATCATACCTATCAAATATGTATGTATATATATACGCACACAACACACGTATATATCTTTATACATATGTAAACAGGATAGAACAGAACTTCTACCTCTGCAGTACAAAAATCTACCTGAGAATATGCCTTATTGTCTGAAAAGTGGGGAGTAACTGCAGTTGAAACCCTCCCCCCATGGGAAATACGTAGGCCAGTGGCTGCTGTCACATTTCAGAGAAAGGCTGAAGAAATGAAGAAGACTTTATGGTCACCGTCGGAAGCTGTGTGCATCCGGGTTGAGGTAGTAGGTTGTATGGTTTAGAGTTACACCCTGGGAGTTAACTGTACAACCTTCTAGCTTTCCTTGGAGCACACTTGAGCCATCGAGGAATTCATCATCACTTTAATCTGATCAGGGAAAGTATGCAAAAAGGTATTGTTTCATGGCTGTACATAATGATCACTCTGAGGCTTTATTGATGTCGAAATAGTCCTGATGACTTGGTTATTTCATTTAAATCTTGTTACAAATAATGCTGACACATTGCCTTAATGGACTGTGACTATATGCTGCAGACATTTAAGCAAAGAATAATGATTCTTTTAATTCCATTAACAGGAAAACTTTAAAAGTTATTTTGGTTTATAAACTCAGGAAAATACCAAGTATTTAATGCTTTATTTTTTCTTCAGGGAATAGCTTATCCTATACATTTGATTTTTGTTGTTGGCATTTTATAAGTCTATATTTTTTTGAAAAGGAGAAGAACATTTTCTTTAGTCCAGAAAATATGCTACTGCTTGGATAGCAGTGTCAATGTCCCAAGCTGATCCTGGTATTCCCTGGATTTATGATATTATTTCTTTGTGCCTGAACGATTTAGTCTTATTAGCACAGATCTAAGTGACCTGCAGGCCCACCTGTGTTCCCACCTTCCTGTGCCTCACTGACTCAGCCCAACCCCTCTGGGCTCTGGGGTCTCAGCCTCTGTGTCCTTACACAGCATGCCAGGCCAGATGTCAGACCAGGGTCAGATCTGCCCCAAAATGCTCGTTTGTTTTGGTCCCTGGTCCATCTTTCTAGCTCAGCAGGACTTGGAGAAGTCACACTCCCTGTGCAAATGGTTTCCAAAACACTGGAAACTTCTTGCAGTGTCAGGTCCCAACACTGGGTGCCTCCACCCATGTGGGGTGGGGGCCATAGACAAAATTATCCCTCCTCAGTCCTGGTGTTCTCTGGTTCTCTGTGTGTCTGCATTTTTTTTTAAGGCAATACCAGAATGCACCAAGGGAAAAAAACAAATAAATGAATAAATACAATTATCCCAATCTGACTCTGGAGACAAAATTGGGCTTGTGGAGGCTTATGCTCCAATTTGTGTGATCCCATTTTCATTCTTGTTTGCAGTCTTCATCATCCTGTCTGGAAAAACAAAGAAATGTCCCTTAACATATACATCCCATGAGTGGGTATCCTGGTAAAAAGAGACAAAGAGTGAGTGTTTCCACTCCTAGAAACAGCTATGAAGCAAGAGAGAAAAGAGCTGTGGCTGTATATTCACCATGATTTTTTAAGTGAGGACTACTTCTGGAACCGACCTCAGAGATGAGGCCTCCCCAGTGAGATGGAGCATGCATTATTGCCAAAGTCGGAGCATCTGGATCAGACAGTGATGGTCTTTCCGAAATAGTTGGGGAAAACTGATACTGTCTTTTTCCACATACTTTTCCATAAAAAGTGGAAAGGCATATTATTTTCAAGAATAATTTGCCATTAAAGACAGCAATAGTGATAATTTTGCTGTAAAGTGATTTAAGTTCACTTATGTAAAGCAAAAGCAGGACAACACCTTTGTGGTGTTGTGGTCAGAGGCAGATCAGACTCCTGTGGGATGAAGAGAGGGTGAAATGTGGCTGTCCCACATAGGGGTGAGGGCTCTGTTCCTGGAGCTCCCGTGTTACCAGCAAAGAGTTATTTTTCCAGGGTATTTTGACGCCCTGAATTTCTGACTTTACTTTTATTGGAGATGAACATAACAAGATGTTGTGATATTTCCAGTGTTTAGTTGTTTTATGTTGTGCATCAGCAAGGACAGTTAAGAATGTTTATTTTAAGTGGATTTGAAGTTTGATTGTATTTTGGTTATGCTTTATGTCCATGTCTGTCTACTAAAAAAATTGTTTGCTCACAGGTCCCTATGTTTGTCTCCTATCAGCTTAAGGTTTACCTGAACCCTTTTCTAGATAAGGAATAACAGGATGAGATGAAAATGGATTTAGTTTATCTTGTTAACAGCACTTATTTTCAGTGATTAATGTTTGTGATAGGAAATTGATAAAGAGCATCTGCAGGACAGGTGGATCCAGACTGAATTTTAAGCCTGTCTTAAAGTAGATGGGACAGAGGAGAGATGAGGTTGAGTGAACCAGAATTGCCCCAAGCTGATGGAAAATGCTTAAGGGAGCAATGGCTAAATGGGAGGTTAGAGGGGAGACCTCCATCAGCCAGTGAAGCCTAACAGGGACCATTCACAATCTGAGTAAAAACTGCAATATCCTCTGTGGATTCAAAGAGACTCTGGTCACCAGTACATTTTCTTTTGTTATTTTAATTTTTTTTTCTTTTGTAGTTTAAGTTCACTGGAAAGAAACATTGTAATTGCTGGTTTCTGCCAACAGAGCAACAGGTGTTCAATCCTTTTATATTAATTCTTCAATTAGTTGCAAAATAAGGGGAATTGTTTATACTAAGCTGAACTGAATAGAAATGACTGATGCAGAAAATGTGGGAATGTTTCATCTGTCCTTCAAAGGCATGATAAATTTGTAATTCTATCAGGCCTAGTCGCAGGTTGCTATGCAAATTTTCGTTGCAGCATCACCAGCTTTAATGAATATACATTTTTTTCTATTTCTTTCTCTGTTCTTTAATTTAGGTTTTTTTACCCTGTAATGTGCATTGTTTTGGCAAGAGTTATCAAGTTACAAGCAAAAATGAATGAGACTGTGAGGTAATTTTGAAGCGGATTAAGGTAGAGAATGAAAAACAAAAGGAAAAAAAGCTCTATTAAGAACAGCTGGATGGAGTTAGTTCTTCTGTGATTTCATTTTAAAGTCATAAAACATATTGTCTGTTTTAAGTGAAGTCTGACATATTTTACCTTTGTAGTGAGGTTGGAATATAAGCATGCCTTGTAGACCCAGCATTACACTGATGTGATACTTCTGTAGGAAATAAATGCACTTTGTGACGTGGTTAAATGGGGATAGATTCCAACCTAGGACCGATCTGAGAGTGTTTGTTCCTGTAAATAAGACAGAATGTTGTCATCCTTGTGCCTTTACTTTGCTTCTTGCATTTGGAGAAAAAAATCTCCATTAAGACGTTCAGGGAAAATCTGGAGATCCAAAGGATCTGCAACTCCCAGTTGTTTCTTTGGGAGACATGTCTTCAGTGTTTCACAGGTTTGGTCCTGAAGAAAAGCTGCAGAGGCACTGGCCCACCCAGTACCCTTTTTCTTGACACAATTTCCTTGGTAAAGTCGGTTCCATGGTGTGTCCTGGTTCCCAACAAAGGAATTACAGCACTGCAAAAACCCACTGCAATGCCAGGTCCTGCCTGTCTTAAGATCTAAGTCGATTTCAGAGAGCTGGGGAGAATCTGTATTTCCTTCTGCAGCCCACAGTGTCTATGTCCAGAGGCACATCCAAAGAGAACAGAGTGAGAGGGACATTTCTGATTTAATAACCATGACTTGGAAGCACTGACAGAACTTGGGTGTTTTGGGCACAGCCATTTTGAGACCTTTCCCTGTACCAAAGCTGCTGTTAATCCAGTTTACCAGAAGAGGTAAAGTAACTTATTACTAGATTTGTGCTGTTGAAATAGCACAGAGTAGTCAAAAATATAAGAGCAAATTTCTGGTTTTATTATTCCACTCAGCAAAAGAAAGTTCTGAGTTTCACTTTGTCTCATTCTTTTTTTAACTTCCTTGTCTTCAAAACAGTTGAAATTCTTTTGAGGTTTTTAGGTAAAGAATATGATAAAATATTTAAAAGCAATCCCAGAAAAGGTTTTCCTTGGAATTCTATCCCTTAAACATGGCAAACAGTCTTTAGTAATCTCCAAAATTTGTTTATTGAAGCTCTTCAGCGAGAGACCTGGAATAGGTTGCTTAACTGATAAAGTTGGAATAGAATTGCACTTGAAATTTTTTAGATATTTTGGGGGCAGTTTCATATGACATTCATTTATCTATTGAGAGCATCTTCTGATACATTTATTGAGACAAACAGTAAATACGTATAGGCCCTGTTTAAATGTGGGTATTGCTTTTATAGCACAGTTAAGTACTCGTTTGAAAAGTTAATGCTTATTTATTACAGAGTACAGAAAAATGAAATTGTTTCAGCTTTGGCTTTCACATAGTAAAGAGATTTACATCAGAGTGATTTTTTTGCAAGAGTTTCATTTTGCATAACGCTTCTGGATATTTCAGTTGTAATTCATTGTAAAATATATCATGTATATGAAAATTTCGGGCTATTTTTGTTTGAGTTTTTTGCTTCACCTCTTGTTTTACATTACTTCTAGTAAGAGCAAGCCTCACACTGATGAAATATTTTCAAGGATGCTTGCAAAATCTGAGTAAAAACTCACAGATCAGGCCTCTCTTTTTTTGTTTCCTAGAGTGACAATCTCATGTTCAGGAATTCCTGTCTCCTTATCCCTTCTTTTACAAATGTGATTGGTATAGTATTTGATTTTACAGCAAAATAGGTGTGGTTTCCTTGGCTCTACATGGGCTTTGTTGGACCTCCTTTTGAATGGAAAGGTCTCCCCATAAACACCTATCCTTGGAGGTTTTCTGGATTGGGTAATTGTCTGGATTGAGTAAGACTGGCACTGATATGCACTAACCATTGCACCAAGAGCCTCATTGAAAGGACAGAAATGGAGAACGGCAGACTAATCATTTTTCTAAGAGTCACAACAGCCTTGTGTACTGCTTTGCTTTCATGGTTGGGGAAAAGGGGGTGGTGCACACTTTATTTTCTTACGTATATTATGCTCATATTGTCTTTATCTGAATGCTATAAGTAACCTCAACTAAACTTTATGTCTATGGTTGGAAGTGCTTTATCAGGGTTAATCTGTGGTTTGTCTAGGATGTGCAATTCCCTTCCTTTTACTTTTGGTCTCCACACACTTTTCCACTGGTCCTTTTTTGATTCTTCATTTACTGGCATCATGATAATCCTGGCAATGTATGAAGAACATTGCAGATATACTGGCAGTGGGGATGGGTTGGGAATGCCCTGATGGGTGGAGAGAAGAATGAGATTGCTGTCATGTTTATAGGGTTAGCAGAAACCAAAGTTTTCTCAAAACATGTTCTCCATGAGCCATTTCTGTCACGACTCTTCAGCTTGGGAAGAACAGTAAGGCTGTTTATTGCTATCACCTCAGTAGGTCTGCCTTGAGACCATGGGGTTGAATTTGCTTAAACTCTGTGTGACTCAGTTTTAAAAGCCCCTGGACAATAAAAGTAGTCTACGGCTCAGCCTTGTGTTTAATGCAATATCAAAGCAGATTTGCATGTCTGAGAAAAGATGACTGTCAGTCACACATATCTTTGCTGTTGGAGGTTTTTGCTGTCAGAGATTTTTGCTTGGCATTACACTGAAATGAACAAAGGAACACAATCCCAGAATTCTCCACCTCAGCCACTAAAATTATTTTGCTGAGACAAATTTGTTCATCAGGTTCCCATCTGATGGTTTCCTCCTAACACTTCCATGTTAGGAAGAAACCATCATATGGAAACATGATCATGATAACTTCACTGTTTCTTGAAAGAACTTCACTTTAGACTATGGATAGCATTTGCAGCATGCTAAATCCATGTTAAATGGCTGGTTTCTTGGAAAGTCACCCGAGAAAGATGTTCTGTCTGGACCAGCAAGTAGATTCCATGGTAGCCTGTGATCAGGAGAAATGGAGACATGGCTTGAAAGTGCCTCTGGTATTTAAGTGTCCTGGTCTGAGAATCGTTGGCTGCAATTCTATCACAGCTTGTCCATCAAATCTTGCACTTTCAGGGAGTATTTCCACCTCCACCTTTTCAAAAAGCCTAAGTGGACTTAGTTTGCACAACTGAAGGGGATTTATTCCATAAGTTCCTTGAACCCACAGATTTGCCTGTGTCAGCCGAGCGTTTTATTGGGAGGATGTTTTTTTGGGGTGGAATTTTTAATAAAGTAGGATTGATACTATGTTGAGCTGAGTGGTTTGAGAGCTGCTGCTGAGGCTGAGGTCCCTGTGGGAGGATACATTTGTGAGCTGGGGGACAGGGAGCAGTGGACCAATGTAGCTGTTCATCTCTAAGATAAGTAATGTTCTTTTGTCCAGCTTTTGATCCTTAGGCTAGATTTTTTTCAACAGTATGTATTTTACCATATTCACTTCTAATTTCTTCAGCTCTACTGCCCAAATATATATTTCCATATTGTGTATTGTAAAGAGTTAAGCTCTGACCACCTGAATCATGTATTCCACTTGTGTCTCATCCCTGCCTGGATAGGAAGGCAGTGTCTGAAAATTCCCAACCTCTGCTGTTTATGGCCCACACACACTTGGAGATGGGACTGCAGGCTCGAGTCCATCTGAGGTACCACAGCTGGCAGTTTGGCTGCCACCCTAGGGAGGTTTTTGCTTGAGAAAGTATTTTTGTCTTTAGACAGCATTTACTCAGGATGAGACTTGTGGAGTACGTGATGCCTGTGGTGGTAAAGGCATTTTTGTGAGTGATTATTATTCAATGTTGCAAAGTCTATTATCCTTCTTAAATGTTTATCTTCTGATACAGGAAGAATTTAGAGTTATTTTTATCACTATTTTGGTTTTGCATTACAGCGGTAACAGAATGGCCAAAATGTAAATTTTAGTGGTGAGCCTAAGAACCTTAACTCATACTTAGGGTAATATTTTGAAGCAATCCTACTTTTTTCCTTGGTCATTTAGGAGCCAGCGTCCTGTTGATTTACAACATCTGGGCAAGTTTTAAAAGAGAAACCTCAGGTGCAAAAGCATTTTTACAACTTTTTGACCCAATGACAGGATGTTAAATATATAAAGTCGTTGGAACTGCCTCTAGGTTGTGCTTCTGTACGTGAGACACTTAAACGTGGAGTGTCAATACATTCTTAGCCACTTTTATGAGATAATAGCACCTTGGTTTCTCTCCTCTGGCTGTTGTAAGGAAAGGAAATATGAACAATGCAGTCAGAGAAAATAGCTTGCACACCTGATAGTCCTATTGATGCCACTGCTGGCCATGCAGGTGCACCAAGGGCACATAGGGCTCCTTTCCTCCCCTTGCCCTGCACTGTGGGAGGGGTTGTCCACCGTGGGAGACAGTGCTGTCCCCGGCCTCTTGTTTTTAAGGCAGTGCTGTCAGGGCATGCTGCCAGGCACTCCTGCCTCCGTCCTTAGCACCAGCAGGCACCGTCCTGCCAGGGTGCCCGGCTGGGGCAGGGGTGGCTGTCGCTGGAAGGGGCTGCAGTCACCACCCCACCAAGGACAGGGACGTGCAGTGCCATGCCCAAGAGGAAGCAAGTGAGCCTAGCATTGAGTCAGCTCGGAGTTTTTTTGGCTAGGAATGTCCAAGTGTTGGTCTGTGGAAGTAAACACGCCGTCTGCCTAATGAATGTGCTATTTATTAGCCGTGTGAGCTGCTGGAAATACCAAAGCGGATAAGGGCTGCGATTCAAGGCCGCGGGGCCGGGCACACACAGCTCCCTGAGCCCGGAGCCAAGGACGTGGGAATCCTCTCCGAGGGGCGACCCTGGGAGCCGGGAGGGAGCGTCGGGCTGTGCCCATCTCCAGGCGGGAGGAGGTTTGTGTCAAGGATCTTCTCATACCTGAGGAGTGGCTGTTGCTTGTGTGATTTGATTTGACTCGAATTTAATGGCAGTTCTTAGTGGGCAACACGATTTGCAAGGCTGATTTCAATTTTTATTGACTGGGCCTTTAATTTACGTGGACTTGCACTCAGAAGCTTCATCGGAGATTTAATGAAAGTCTGCAAAACCAGCTTGGTAAGGAGTTTTTTGATGGAACTTGAACTCAAATGCTTCAACAACAAATTTTTTGATGGAATTTGAATTTAAATGCTTCATTCAGGTGCAGTGTGAAAATATTTTAAGAAAGAAAATTCTTAGTTAAACTTCACTTTTTAAATAGGAGATTGGCAAATCCATTATTTAAAACTCACCTTTCTTGTGTTGGGTTTTTTTTTCCCAAATTCTCAAACTCAATATCTTCTCAAAGGCAAATTAAAGATTTCCTTTTTAGAATTTTCCATTATGGGCTTTTAAGTAGGGCATCTTGGAGATTATAATGGCAAAAATTTCACTGAAAAGAAGTAACTTAAAACTTCTGGAAATCTATTTTTTTATTCATGAGTAAGAAATATACCAAATGCAGAATATCTGTAAAAACAGCTAATACAGTCTTCTACTTATTTTTGTGCTACAGGTATTTTTCAAAATAAAGATTTCAAAGCATAAAAAATAGATTATATGATTTTAAAATATATCAGTAATTTTATTAAGACAAGCTTTCTTTCTTTTTAATGTTTATAAATCAATATTCATAAATTTTAGAAGTGAATGCTTCAAATATAGAGGAGCTAGGAAGAGGTTAATTAATGATAATTTTTGTTACTATTTCTGAAACCAAACCTTTGCACTTGAACTAATGAATGAAAATAGCAGCAAGAGACACAGAGTGTATCTGTATGGGAGGAAGGAAGGAATAGGGAGGATGAATTATTATGTCATAAGAAGTGTAAGAGGATGTAAGAGAAGGAAGGAAATTAAAGCTGCACATGGAATAAGAGAGAGGCTACAAGGAATGGAACTGCAGTCACTGCTCGTTGGCACTTAGAGGGGCTCTGGGCATGTAGGCACAGAATATCAGGAAGGTGGAAGAAAGAAGGAACTTGAAAGATATGGGGAAAGGACATGAGGATGTTGTAGCTTCACATTATTGAGCCTCATCCGCACTAGTGCACTTTGGTAACTGTGAAATACTAAAAGAATGAAAGATTTACAGTCAAAACTTCATATTTGTAAATAAACAGACTATTCCCTCCTGAGAATAAGGTTTTATATTTCCTAGTCAATTCCTATTTCTTTTATTAGCAGAAAACCCCATTATAATATATAAATTTGGAGGGCAGTAACTATGAAAAGTAGTATCTATGGGTAGAACACATTTCAGACATGTTGAAACCATCTCAAAATTATCCCCCACTACTGAGAATTAGGAACCCAAAAATATAAATCTGGAGATAAACTGAAAATCCAGAGTGAAGGCACACTATAGAGCCATAAATCTAACTAAGACTGACTCAGGCAATATATTATTATATTATTATATTAATATAGTAATGACACAGTTAATATACTAACTGCTTAGCTCAGTTTAGTCTAAGACAGTAAGCAATAAATGTGATTATATTATGACCATATTATAACTGCACAGCATCCTCATAAGGGAGAATTAACTCTCGTGTGTGCCCTTCCCTGGGCTTCTGCTCAGTTTAGTTGCACAAATAAGAAATATAAAACTCCCAAAAGTCTGAATCAAAAAGAACAAGATAACCACAGCTTTTATATGAACTGTAATTAATTTGCAGCCTGTTACCACAAAACTTAATTTAGGGAAATTCCTAGTTAGAGAATGTTTGGCAAGAATGCCAAACACTTGTGTGAATAAGAACAGTATGTGTGATGGCGCTAGAAGTAGCAATACCTCTGATTCAAACCATGCACTGAAGAGCTGTTGGGGTTCCAGAACTTCTTTCCCTTTAAAATTATGAGAGAATGAAGTTTATTGGCTGCTGATCACTTCCAGACACAGAACGCTGGTCTGTTAGTCCTTTTCAGAGTGTAATAGCAGTTCCACATGACTCAAATTAATGGAATATCTCATTAATTCCCTAAATATCACTAAACTGGTCAAGTCATTATAAGTTTCCATCTCCTTGAAGTAAATTTAGCTGCTTCCAATTTTTCAGTTCTGTGAAAACATCTGCAGAATATGGAATCTGTTAAAACTGCAGGGTCTACATTGAGAGATACTATGATCTTAACTCGAGCTGTTTCTGTGAAGGAGATCAGCTTATTCAGCATCCAAAAAGAGCTTGAAGATTGACATTTAAGCTTGTTTTAAGGAAAATTTGTGCCTTTCTATTCTACTATGAACATTAATTTCTCTATCCAATCAAAGGAGGAAATGTGAATATTTATGGCATGAGATAAGAAAAAATATTATTGGGTATTTTCAAATTTGAGTTTTGCATTGCAAGGTTATTTGCTTATTAAGTGAAATGACTAACCAGTAAAACAGGCTTTTACTATGGTGATGAAAAGGTAATTTGTTCTTTGCCTTAATCTTCATGCAAGGTATCCTCAAAACTCTTGTTTTAGACAAAATGTAGCATCACATTAAGTGAAGTGAATCATATTCATAGACACTTTTGAGAAGGAAAAAAAGAAAGATATTTTCTTCTAAAAGACAATCCTAATTTACCAGATAGTAATTTCACATTGGAGAGAATCACAGTAATTTTACAACGTTTTTAACATTGCATTAGAGGATTCCACTGACTTGTCTGATCATCATCAGTTGTTTCTCTTCTCTCCATTTGGTAGAACTTCAATATACCAGTCAGGCTCAATTTACTGTTGCTTTCTGTCAGTGCATTTTATGTACTGCATCCCCAATGCAACTTCCCATATATGATGGTACATTTTTAAGACCTGATAGTAAATTTCTCCCTGAGTGAAGATCTATTTCAGAACTAGTGATCATGAAAACAGGATCTCTGCATAAAAAGAAGTGTTTACTATTGTAAGTCTATAGATCAAATAACACATGTCAAATTAGGAAACACTGAAAAAGTCAAATTCTCAAAATGTATTAGGTATATTGCTTTCATTTATGTAATTTTTCACTCACAACTTTTCTTTCTGAATATGAGTAGATCGTCAAAAATACCTTAAAATACTTTAAAAAAATGAAAACCTCACTATAGGAACAAACAAATGAAATCATTGCTGATGTGAAAATATTCAAATACATTCATTCCCAGTCACTTTTATCCATATGGTCCATGGCACGGTACTGGAAATACTGAAACTGTAACTATCTTTGTTAAGTGTAATAACACTTGAAAATAGGTGTTCTAAAAATTTCTGTATGGCTTCAGAGCTACAGAGGACTGCAGAAACTTTAAAGCTGCTTTCAAGTTTAAATCTGTGGATTGAAGCAAATGTGTAGAAATATATTTGACAAATACTTAGGAGTTTTCACTGATGAGAGCATGCAACTTTGAGTTCTAGCTCTGTGGGATGTAAGGGACCTAGAACATTCCCTAACATATATATGATATGAGGTATTTTGTGGTGCTTTTTTTGTTTTTTGGTTGGGTTTTTTTGGTTGTTTTTGTTTTTGTTTTTGTTTTTTGTTGGGTGTTTTTGTGGGGGTTTTTTGGGGTTTTTTTTTGTTTGTTTTGTTTTTGTTTTTGTTTTTGTTTTTGTTTTTTTTTTTGCGGGGGAGGGTGCTGTTGTTGTTTTGTTTGGTTTGGTTTGGTTTTGAGTTTTTGTTTATCTTACACAAACTTGATCGTGAAGAGAGAGAATCTAAAAAAGCTTTTTTTTTTTATAAAATGGTAACAAGTGATCTAACCAAGAGGTTACAAGGAAGCAAATTCATATAATTTATACTAAATTGTTTGTTCCAGGATGAAATTTTCATGAATATAGTTTCACCAGCTCAGTCTTACTTTGTTTGTATAAAAGTTTCTTCATTTATTCTTAAATAAGAACAAGGTAAATGATAAATGAGTGAGGGAACATGGTGAATTCTTGTCCCTTCTTTAGCTCTAAGAGCTGTTCTATAAACTTGGAAGTAGGAGTTCCCACAGATATCAAGAAACAATTACATGCAGACATATAATAGCTCTGTGATGTATGGAAATAGTTAAGTGAAGACTAAATAAAGACCATTACTGAGGAAAAAATTAAAGTATAGAAAGTGTACAAATGAAGTCTTAACAACATCAAGTTCTTTCAGGGACAAAATAATTGTCCAATTTAACTTTAAATACAAAGTAAATGAAAAGCATGATATTTACAAAAAACCCAACAAGCTGGCAAGAGAAATGCTCCTTGTTGCTGGCAGTAGGAGTAGTCAAGGGGAAAAGAGAAATGAATCATTAATGATCATCTATTAGACAAAGAAAATGATACTCCACTCAGTAATCCTAAAAGTCCTTATATTTGTGTATCTTAGCATCTTAGGAATAACATAGTCCAAGTGCAAATATTAGTGTTCATTTGAAAGTCCACAAACCCACTTCAAAGTAATTCAATGGAGGAACATGAAGAGAAAGGGAAAAAATATAAAATGGAAAGCATAATGTAAATTATGTTCATAATTCTTAACCAGATAATGTTTGCCAACTAGTTGTCTGAACTGTTGTCTTTTTGCTATTCTATATATTTTGTGGGATAAAATCTCTTATCTAAACGTAAGCCAGCTTTATATACAGCAGTTCAGTGGCATCCACTTAAAAATATTACTGTCATCAGTATATGGAAAAAAAGTAAATCTATTTACTGCCAGGGCTACAAACCACAGCATTTTGAGAAATTCAACATATTCACAATTTTCAGTGAACTAGATACAATGCATCTTTAAGAGCTTCACATCCATAAATAAGACATTGCAATTACATTCATCCAAGAGTTAGGGAATAGTTAGAACAACAGGCTAATACACAATCTTTCAGAAGTCCCTCCTCTTCCATGATTACCTCACTGAAGACTTTAAGGGCATTTGTACTTGGGAAAGTGTTCAGATTTGCTTTAAAAGCAAAGGTGTATTTCTCCATTCATATAACTCTATTCAATAATTTTCCACAAACAGCTTCTGAAAAACAGGATGTACCTGGGAGTTTGACATCCTTTTGTGACATGATACCTACGGTGAAAAGCAGGAGCTCAGGACTATTTCATAGTTTGTTCAAATTTGTGCTAGATGTCATTGTCAGCAATGGGATCAAGGGATGAGCCTTCTGGTTTGTCAAAATGATGACTGGTCCAAAACACATATTTATGAAAGTCATCTCTGGGCACTACATGAAAGGCCTAGTGCTTGTGTTCTGAGTTAAACAGCACCATCTCACAGTTTGAAGGCTGTGTATCATGTTGGAATGTGTTTTCTCTATCAGTGTGATGTTTTCACATTGTGTTTTGTAATGTAGTAATTACACAGCTTGCCCCACAGTTCTTCTTGAAATTAATGCATCTCTTGTATTTAATAATAGCACACTTTTACTAAGACTATTTCATTGTCATAAATATTAAAAGCTACATAATGTATGCACATATAAAGACTGCAATAATGAAGGTGTTTAAAGTAAACAACGCCAATTGAAATTCAAGTGCTGAAGCTCAGTGGATCCTGAAAGTAAAAGTAGCTGTACAAATAAAACTAAAATTGCCTTTGTTGATCTTCATTGTCTAAGAGGAGAGGAATATGGCATATGAACAAGGAGGGTGAGCAGTGATGGGAAATTCAAACTTTTTTCTTTAAATAATCTGCAGCATTTAGGAATATCCATTAAGGGAGCTGAAGAAATGCCCTTGCCAAGAGCATTTAATTCCACTTGTTCTGTATCCTCTGTGCTCTGGCCCTTTTTCTATGGAAAGGAGCACTGGACCTGCCAGACATGGCCCTAAGAGCTCCAGGTCCATCTAGAGAAGAGCTCTGCTGTGGAGGGAAGTAACAAAATCAGGCTGATTTCCAGGGGAACCCTGAGGTTGCAGGAACTCCAGGCCATCATTCCTGAAGCTCATGGGCAGCTGAGCATTCCCTGCTCAGACCCAGGAAGACACAGAGAGACAACTGCATTATGTGAGGAGATGCAGAGCTGCCCAGGATAAAGGAGGCTCAAAATCGGATTAAATCAATTTTACTTCCACTTGCTACAAGATGTGAACGATATGTTCTGCACCTTAGGAATGAGAAGTTTAAAGTACTTATGTGAGCATTGTTCTCTTAACTCTTTAAAGTGTATGGTAAAAAGCCCTGAGTAATCTAAAATTGCAATATTCGGATACAAATTTTAAGAATCCCACAGCTGTGGGAGTAATGTTGGACACTTGAGTGGGAAAGGGTTTAGCTGTAAAATTCTCAGTTCAAGATTTTAAAAGTAGAAGTTCAGAAAGGTTAAGATCAAAAAGTGCCTAGAAGTGTGGATTTTTACTCTGATTTGAGTGACTTTGCTTCTAATATTTGATGCTAATGTAATTAGAAGATCTCAGTCTCTGATCTGTAAAAGTGACAATGCCTCTCCATTCCTGCATTAAAGAAATGTACTTTTTGGAATGATGTAATTAAGTAATCCCATAAGCATTTCTTATTTATATGTGGCCACATTTTAGTTTCTCTATTAATAAATTAGAGAGTAAAGACTTTCCAGGATTGAAGAATTGAATAGTCCTGTGACAAGTTTTTAGAAAACTGTTGCAGATTAACTGTTCCAGTGAAGTATATTTCTGCACAATAGGGAGAAATAGAGACTGGGAATTAGAGAGGGCTCTATTTAGAGCAAGATGATGGAGTGCTACTATCATAGTTACCAGGTCTTTTATTGGAAAAAAATATTAATTCCTCACTATTCTATTAGCTCTTTTATTTGTGCCTTTTCTTTTTTTAAAACAATTATTAGAAAAGAAGGGGAAAATGAATCAGTCAGCATAATACTTGGACTTCAAAACTTTTCTCCACAGGAGCAGCTGTTAAGGAAGTGAAGTAGTCACTGGGGGAGAGGAGAATCCTCATCATGGGGTGAAAATGGCTGGATGACAAAGTCTAGAGTAAAAATATACAGTTGTCCTTCTCTGTGACTGAAAAATTAGAATGTACTTCTTCACTGCTTCTATTATGGTGTTTGTTATTTAATAGAAATAATGGAAAGAAAGTTAGGCAATGAAATGGCAGCACCTTCAAATGTCACAATTATCTGGATTACTCAAATCCAAAACACACTATGTGGGGAACTTCAAAAAGGAGCTCTGAGATCTACAGCAGTGGATGACGCAGTGTCAAACAAAATTCAACAGTATGAAAGCTAGGAGTCATTGAAAGAAGTAATTTGAACTATTTGTGATCTCTCTTGGGTTCTAAGTTAATTTAGAAATAGCAGAAAAAGAGATCAAGTAATTGTGGACAACTCAATAAAACCTGTGATCTCTGTTAAAGTTTAATCAAACTTTCCCCCCGTATAAATTCTGCAAATAAAAGGCTCCCCTCACCTTAAAACAAGAATCAATGGCAACATGATCCTGTCTGTGCAATAAACTACATCCAGTACAGCTGATAGCATATGATGCAGCATCACCTCTTATTCTGACTGCTGTGATAGAGAAGAAATAAGCAAAAAGAGGAAGAAAAAAACCTATTTCTTAATAAATATGTTGTGCATCTTTCTAAAGTAGAATGAGTGAAGATTTGGCAAAAGTAAGGAGACAAAAATTTTACATATGCAGAAATAACACTTTTTCCATTGAATAAGTAATTAAATGCTAGTCAATGCAAGAAGGTTCCAAACCTCCTTGTAGGTGCTTACATTAGGGAAGGCAATTTAGATGTGTAAAGTCAAACCGAGATAAAAGTGCTTTTAGTATCAACCATTACAAGGTGCTGAGCATCCCATAGAGACTCCTCCTTTCTCAGAAACCCAGAGGAGAGGTGTCAATGAAGGTCTTAACTGAGCCCTCTGTGGGGCAAGAGCTACCCTGCCTCTGGCACAATTGAAAGAGCAGAGGGTTTTCTCTGGACAGTCCTTGTTCCCTGCTTACATTTTAGTTCCTACTTAGCACAGCTAAGGTTTACAGAGTTATCCCTGTAATCTCTGCATCTGCTGGGCCACACATGTCTCTCTCCAATCCAAAGGTAAGGTTAGTAGCAAATCTCACATAAAAGAATTCACTACAGGGTTGTACAAGAACTGTGCCAGTGTTACCATGGGCAGTCACAGACACCCAGCAGGGATCTTTATATTGTGTACCTCCAAGTAGAGCACGTGGGAGGAGGGGGAGGAAAAAGTAAAATGAACTTCCTCTTTTTTTTTTTAGTATTATGTACAGAACTGATTAAAATAGATTTCAAGGAGAAAAGTCTGTTGTGCAGTTGCTCAAACAATTGTGCTTTTTAAAGTATTTGGAAAAGAGAGGGTCTGCAGAAATCCATTAAAAGGTGCTCATTAAGGTGGTTGTGATTCATTCCTCTGATGGAACTTCTGGTGCCAAAGATTTCACAGGGGCAGGGGCAGGAGGTCAGATGCCCAGGGAAGTGGCTGAGTCACTGTTCCTGGGGGTATTTACACTGACATGGAGATGGGGCACTGAGGGACAGGTTCAGTGGTGGACTTGGCAGTGCTGGGTTAACAGTTGGACCTGGTGATTTTAAAGGTCTTTTACAAACTAAATGATTTCTGATGCTGTGATTCTGTCTTCTAAATTGGTTTGAACTTTGTATGAGTTGAACATGCTGATATATATCTACTGTTCAGCTTAAAGAAAAGGTCCAGATTTTACCTATGGTTCCAAAGCTGTCTCATATTTTGTCAGGTTGTTCCATATCACAATTGCAACAAGAATCTCAGGAAAACTCCAAACCAAAGAAATTACCTGAAGTCTTTTTAATAGTTACCTTTAACTCCAAGGCAAATCCATGCACCACTCTATTCTTTGTCTTCTTTTCTTCTTTCTGGTTGTTTTGTCTTGTCCTATGTTCTTTTATATACTTGAAAAATTCTTCTAAATTACTAAATATTTTTGGATATCAAAGGGTTTCATCATTCTTTTGTCATTGAGTAGTCCTCTTAATCTGTAATTACCTCCCATTCTCTTCTACAGTTTACAGTATTTTCATATTCTCATAAAAACCTCAGTTCTCTGGAAGGGCAGGTTGCAGAATTCTCACTGGTGCCTCACAGGTGCCTCCTCTCTATTGGTTCTCACTACTGATGTCACTCTGACTTCCTTATTTTCATATGAAAGCTCAAAAGAACTAAAGCTAAAAGTGATCCATGTTGCTTTCTGAGCCAGTGAAGGAAGAGGCCCTGCTTGTGTTTGGTGTAAGGTAGTTTTGTACATGTTAGCCTTATCTTGAAGTAGTGCTTCATTGTGGAAAGGAATTCCTTCTTACACATATGGGAATTCTTATATCTATCTCACTTCTATGTAGGACTCTTTATGTATGGAAGAACTCTGCACTTTTTTCTGTGGAGGTATTGCCCAGAAAATTCTTGTAGGCTGTTGTGCAAGTGCTTAAAATATTCACCTCTCTTGACAGTTCTTCTCCAGACTATGTTGGCCTAATCAAAACCTTTTGTTATTTTTTTTTTAATTTATTTTTTATATTTCTTTTCTGAAATTCCTCCACCTTATTAAAATGTTTTTGATAACAGGATGGCAAGAATGGGAGGAGCTAATAAAAATTCATTTGACTGGTACACCTCATTTTAAGCTAATTTTGTCTGTACCCCGGTAGCAATGGTAAATGAGAAAATATTCTCCTACATTTTGTTTGCTTATAGGTTACATCAGTGGAGAAAATTCATATAGGAAAAACTTTTAGTGCAAATTTGCTGTTCACTGCCAATTTGGATAAATTCTGACACGCTCCTGAAGCAGAGGAGTCAGGTGACTTTAATGAATTACATGACTGGGTTTATATGGAAAAACCCTTTACTTGAGATCCCTTTTCCTTCAGATCTCTTTAATTGATTTATTTTGAAGTGAAAAGGTGGTCTGTGAAAGAAATGTTATTGTCCCATGAAGTTTATTTTAACCCTTTGGGTAATAACCTGAAATGTTGCATATATTCTGTGGATTTCACTCCCACACCTAACAATATCAAATTTGAAAGTCTTATAAATAACAGGAAATTCCTTTATTCATATTAGACAATGAGTCAAATAAATTTTTTCACTTAAGAGTAGAATACAACCTGGAGGAACTTAAGAGTGAGAGGAGTCCAGGAATCACAATCATGAGCAGTAATAATAATACCAAGAGTCCAAATGAATGAATGGAGAGTGTCATTTGATACTGTTTGATTTGGGTTGGGTTTTTTCTTTCAAATGGATGTTGGTTTCAAAGGAATGCAAGATAATTTATTTTTCTTTTTCCAGAAATTATAGAAAAATATTAATAAATTAGATTCATAATGAACAGAATATTTTTGGTGTGTCTTTATCAAAAAAAAAAGTGGGAATACAAGATTATGAGTCCAAAGGCAGTTTGAGAAGCAATTTTTCCTGTGAATAAAGGAAAACTGTGTGCTGATGTAGTGTAATTTGCTGCACATTTATTGAGGTGTGAATGCCTGGTACTTAAAATTAAAAGCTGCTGCTATGAGTTCACTAGTTAAAGTGCTGACAGGAGTGAAGAAGAAAGTTTTAAACAACTGAAATCAGTAAGAACTGATGGAGAGGCAGAAGTTATAAACCTGTCCTCATGTATTTTTTGCCTCATGCTCTCTGATGCTCCTTGCTGAATAATGCAAATGCATGTTGACTTATTTGCTGAATTCTAAGAATGAAGCAAGTGTAAAGACAGACTGAAAAAATACTGTGCTTCAGCTTGCTTTCAAAGAACTCTGATATCATCAAGGCTTAAGAGGGCCACTTTTCTATGGAAAAAGATCATGTGGCACTTCTCTTGCAGGTGGATTTAGGAAAGCAGCCTGCCATTTCTGCATTGCATTGAACCACTTCATAAATCTGGGGATCTAGACATTTGGCTAGATTACAGGTTTTTGTTTTCAGCTCATGAAGGCTGCAGTTGCCTAACTAAAATCCACAGAAAATTTTGGTAATTAATTTTTCAAGTAACTATGCTGATGGTGTCTGTACCCTGTCCAGAGGTATAATGTTTCTGTCTAATAAAGGAAATACATAAGAGCTCAGACTATAAGACTCTCAGCTGTTGGGTCAAGATTTTATGCAGAACTTCTATGCCTCAGAAATGTAACATATATTTACTTAGCATCCTGTATATTTTATTAGTGTATCTCTAATTAATTAGAGATTATTTTATCCCTCTTTCAATTTGTCAGTTTTGTATTTGATGACATGTAGGGCACAATAGCTTTTAAGTGTGTTTATCTAACTCACCTAGAGACAGTATCTTCAAAGTGCCTTTCTGAACTTTCCAGATGTAATTGAAATATGTGATCTTATCATTAGGAATTTATTTATAATATTTCTTTCTTTGCAAAGCTCCCAAGAGGGATTCCAAGGGTTCCCTCGATAGAGAGAAAAAAGCCCCAAAGTAGTTATTAAACATAATTTCTCTTGGTTAGCTGTTGTTGGGTTTTTTGGGTTTTGCTTCTTTGTCATCTGGGCAGCTGCACTCAGCAGACTCCAGGGTCTGACTGTATGAAGCAGTTACTGTTTTGGTAACAACAGATTCTTTGCACCAGAGAGTTGATGTTCAAAGGCAGTGCAGTTACCACTGCTCGTGTTGAACAGAGTGTGGAATTTGACCTTTATGAAAGAATTGCAAAGAGGCTTTGAAATTACTGTAATGGTATCCACGGAAAACAGAGAGGACCTGGGAACAGGGACGTTTTAGTGAGTTTTTGAGAACAACATGTTATCCCCCTCCCTGTCCTATGAACTCTCTGTCATCCTTCAGTTCCTAAAAAAATGTGACAACAAAATTCTATGATATTTCATTTTTCCCACTTGGAGTCTCTCTTAATAATATACAAACCTGTTCCTTTTCTTTATAGTCACCTCACAGTCTTTTGTTAGAAGGATCATCTGTGCTTGTCTGATTCAAAGGAAGACCTTTGGCATCTATTTATATGCAGTGTTGAAGACAGGATGCTGAGCAAGAAGGCTCTTGGATTTAACCCATTGTGGCCATTTTTATGCTGCATAAGGGATTGGGAGTTACATTCCTCCTATTGCTGGTTATCCTACAGGCATCTCTCCTGCTTAGCATGGAAGTGTGTGTTTTTAAAGTGTAGCACAGATTTCTGCTCTTCGTGGAGGAAACTGGTGTATTGAGGAGGATTTGCTCAATGTCCTTGTGCTGTTATCCCAAACGGCAGTTTTGGATCCTGGGAAAGCAAGACTTTGTACACATGGATTTCACAAAGGGAACTATGCCTTTCAGGGTGCCATTGCAACCTAATATCCAAAAATGAAGAAAAGATAGAAAATATACCTGTATTCTCTGATGCCTACATCTCCCTAGGAATATCCTCAAAGATATATTCCTTTGAAGATATTGAAATGAAATGCTTCGAACCAACATTATGTGTCAAATTTACTTTTTTACAAAAGTAGTTATGTTTCAGGGGCTATTTTAAAGGCGTATGACCACGAACATGGGAAGTTTATTTTCTGTCTGTGCAATTACTCTTTAAGCTGCTTGGTAGCACATGTTGCTGGTCTCTTCCAGCCAGCTGGTGGGTTCCCAGGCAGAGTCTGTCACACGCTCGAGTCACATGGAACCCCCATGCACTTGCAAATGCTCTGAGCCCTGGAGAGGCACAGCCCTTTGGGGGCTGAAATGCTCAGTCGTTTCACTGAGATGTTCTGCTTAGGAATTCAGAGCACAATGTAAACCTAGCTGTGGATTGTGCCATCCCACCTCTTTTTTTCTTTTTTTTTCTCCCTCCTTTTTGTAAGTCCTGGATGTGATATGTTTCACGATGATATGTTCCATCTTATGTTGTTGCTCTCAGACTGCACGTGTGAGAACACAGCATCTCAGGAAAGATTTACAAACACGGGTGCGGTGACTGATGGCACTTTATTTGTGAAGGAAAAGACATATGTTTGCCTTGTGCTGTGTGGATCAAAACCCACTGAAAACTGAACTGGCTACATCAGTAATAGGAGTGTTATTTACCCCTTCCCCTCCCCCGCCAAAATAAAAGGCAGGAAAATGCTGAATGCTATGTGGAGATAACATACAATTTATCGATTCTCTCTGTAAGCTTTATGACTATAATGGACTTTATGAAAACCCTAAGCCTGTCCATTTTATCTTTGTAAATAATTGACTGAGAATACTGTTCTAAATTGGATAAGTGGAATGAGATACATGCAAGGAGAAGACTGTACAAGTAATTATATGTATATGGTACATTTCAGCCTGTTTTGGCAAAGTTCAAATACATTTCTTCATAGTGTCTGAAAATTAGAGATCTAATTTTTGGCTCAAGTCTGTTGTCACAACTAGCCTTAGCTCTACTGTAATTTGCATTTCAAGTGTACTAGAAACTCTGAGCACTGCCTCTGCGTGTTGTATGATTACTGTTAATACTTGATTTCACAGTTATTTACAGCCCTGATGTATTGCTTGACTGTTGCTAATATCTCATTTACTATTCTGACCACCCTGAACAGCCCTTCTACATGATACTTCCTGGAGTGTCTAGTCTTTTATCCCCTGGCTTTAACTTCTAATTTCTCTCTGGCTGTAAAACAGTCTCATACCTTTGCATCAGAAATTATTTTTATTTTGTGTTGCAGGGCTCAGCATGGATACCAGGGAGCATAGTCAGAATAGTCAGAATATGGGGACCTTTGGTGTCCTAAGGAGCTGACTTGGAGAAGCCCAGGTTCATACAGCTCCTGGTTCCAACTGTGTAAGGTCATGTGTATTCTGCCTAAGTTCAGGTTGCCACTGAAAGAAGAACTCCAGCCTCTTGCTAGTAGCATTCTTTTTCCTCTGTCTTTTTGTGCTGGCACTTAGTTTATATAACTGTTAAATGAGCCAGATGAAGGATTTATCCTGCTGCAAGCTATTCTTGTATTATATTCTGGTTTGCTTTTTGGGACAGTTCCCTAACCTGCTTTAGGATGCAAGTGTGAGACGCAAATGTCAGCACAAACAAGGTGGAGGTAAAAATGACCCAGCTCAGGGAGAGCAGAAAGGACCACCACTTCTGGCACATGTCCTGATTTATGCTACAGGTCTTGGTCTGCCTACTCACTGGGAACTGCCAAATGGGAATGGATACCTTGCATGGAGCAGAAGTCTGCCAAATAAGTGATTGTCATCATCGCTCATCCTTAAATGGCAGCAGGTTCTGTCCTCCCATTCTGTTCCTATTGACAAGCTCTGTCTTTAATACAGGAGATGCATGTGAAGTCTGGCACTCCAGGCTTTGTAAGCTGTTCATCCATGCTGCAAGCACCCAGTGGTACAGGTTACATAAAGTACAAGTAATTTCTCTACAATGTAAACTGGCATAAGTAAATGCCTTATAGAAGATAAGCATAATTACCCAAACCCTTAAGTAGAAGCATCTGTATCATTTGCCAAACAAAAATGCAGATAATTGGAAAGTCTGGCTTAGCACATTCTTATGTTGGCCTTTGGGATCTCAAAATCTCTGATTCAGTCTTCCTATTTTGGGGAGTTGGATTTCCAGTTGAGTAGGAGATTCTTTCAGCAGAGCTTAGGTTTTAAACTAGATATATATTGAAACCTCCAAAGCCTTTGCCTCAGGATCTGCCATGGGAGTTATATTCCTAGATAAATCAGAATACCATCTGTACTGCCAACTGCAATGTGAGAGAGTTAAGAGAGGTCTTTTAAGTAACCAAAGGCAGCTAACAAAAATAGGTAACACCTCCCTCCAGGCTACTTTACTTTTCCTAGACTGTCACAGGCCTCCAAAGTGTGTATTTCAGATTGTGACTTAAAGTTACCCAAATCTGACTTACCTGAAACCCTAGGCAGGCAGGCAGGAAACAGGCAATGTCACATAGATAACGTCTGAACTGGAGATAATAAATCCTGATAGAGATTTATTGTTCCTTTGATGGATAATATTGAGTCAGATAGTTTTGACAAGACAGAATCTGAACTACAGAGGGCTGCTGCTGGTACAGCAAAAGAAATGGATGGTAAATGAAGTTTATGCTGTTAAATTGTGCTGATGATTTTGGGAAAACTGATCATGAAGAACCTCACTCACAAGGCATGATGGCTTCTATTCTGTCAAAAATTCAGCTCTTTTTGTGACATTTACATTGGTTATCAAGCAAAAATTCAGCCACAGTTACAGGTAAATACACATTAGGCACTGAAGGGAGAAAGTTTTCCAGAAAATGGTAATTAACTGAAACCCAGATACTTTTAATTTTAGAATGTTTATGTGAATCTATACATGTTGGTGGACAGAAATGCATGTCTAAATACTCTGAAGTTTGCCCTGGAGTGATGTGGTAATTATCTAGTTATGAGTTGTGCATGTTAATTTCTGCAGGTGATTTATCTGGTTTATCTGGCTTTTAAAGACATTTTATTTTCCTTCTTTGTTTTTTTTAATGCTCCTATTTTCACAACAGAGTGCAGATAGCATTCCTGTAATTATGAGTGAAGGGGGGAAGCGCAGGCAAGAGTTGACAAAGAGAAGCAAGAGCTGAAGGCGAGGTGTCTCCTCAGTTAATCTGTGAGGAGAGATAACTGGCAATAACGCGCAGCAGTGCAGAGATGTGGCCAGAGAGGCAAGCAGAAAGGATACTTTTATCAGCATTGTTTCAAAGCAGCTATTACAGTAAGTACTAAAGGAGGAAGAGAAGCAATTACAGTAGTGAAGCGTAACTGAATTTTGAAATGCCTTTTAACAATGTGCAGGACAGGAACTACATCTTTACCTGAGCAAATGGGGCACGTTCTGCATGGGTCTTGCTTACCTGTTTTCAAGAGAAACACAAATACAGAGAAAAAAAAAATGATTCCATAATTGAGAGCATGTGCTTATGAATTTGTAAGTAAGGCCTATTTTCAGAACTTTCAATGTTACAAATGTTTCTGATAGTGGGCCCTGGGCTAGGCACAAACCCCTTCCATTGTCAGTGTGTTTGAGTGCTTGTTTTGTCTGAAAAGTAATCCAAGATACAGATTATATGAATCTTTAATATTCATTGTTATTTACCTCTGAAAGATTCAGCTGGTTTGCTTTGTGATTGCTTTTGTAAAAGAAATGCTGCATTGTAATCAATTTGCTGCGTGCAGTTTAAAATGTCAGGGACATTTCTGTTATTTAACCTGCAGACTCCTGCAGGATGGGATGAGTCAGAGTTTTTGAAGTAAGGCTATTTTAAGGACTAACTTCTAAGAGATTTCAGGTTCAGCATATCCAAGTACAATATATGCTTTCTTATTGTTTGTTTTCTTTTTAATTTAAAGTAGAGATGCATTTCAGGCAGCAGTTAAGATGCATTGATTGAGGTGTTCTGTTTTTTTTTCTGCTACACTGCTATTTGTCTGGTCATTCTTTTAAATGTGATAAATATGCACACTATTGACTGTGATCACCTCTGAGTATTGACATTGTTTGCAAATTCATGGAAAATACTAAATATTTCTTTATTATCAAAATACATATTTGAGTGTAGAATTCACTTAAAATATCATAATCAAAAAAAGTTTAAAAAGCAAACTTATTATGCACTAATTTGAAGAAAAAACTTTTAAAATGGAACTCCGTGGAGCTTTTTTAGATACGTAGGCCTCTCTTCACTGTTGGTTGAGTTTATTTAAAGAGCTTTTCTGGTCACCTTTGAACCTAAATGATTTCTCCAGATGTACAGAAGTGAACAATGTAAAAATCTTGCTGCTTCAGCAGAACAGGATCCAGCTGGCAGGGAACTGGATCTGCAAGTCATTGGTTACAGCTGTGTTTCGATTTATGTGATGGTTGAAAAAATAAATTACTGGATTAAATGGCTAGAAAGAGGACTCTTTGTTTAGCCCTTGTGTGGGGACTGAAAGTGTTTATGGTGCTGTTTTCTTCAGAGCCTTTGCAAAGTAAGCTGGACAAATAGTCTTATTCAAAACTTGTCTGAAATGTTGTGCATTCAGCTTTATTTCTTTACAGAAGAAACTTTATGTTTTTGTATAATGCTGTCAGCCAGCAACCATTTTTAAGGTCTCTTGGCCTTTGAGAGTGGCAGTAGCATTTTAGCAATGTCTTGTAGGCATTGCAGTTTATCACTGGAAGGCAGTTTCCTTTCGTTAAAGGTTTTCAAATGCATTTCTTGGCATGAGCACAAATACATGTAGGGACTCTGTCAAACTCATAACTTTTTAATGGGTTTAATATTTCAGCTTTGTATACCACTTACCTTTTGCTCTACATAATAGTGCTGATGTAATTGTAAATTGTGTGCACAGTAATTTACAGAGCAGGCACAATGAAATCAGAAACTAATGCCAAGTGTTTGGATTATCCCATATCTTATTTTAATGTTCCAACTATGGTGATGTCTTGTTACCTGGTATCTGGATTCTGCAAAGATTTACATGCTTAATTTTATTGAACAGTCCCACTTTGCTTGATAGGACTGAGTGGTGCATAGAGACCATCTCAGCTTTGTTAGCTATTTTGGGACGAAATGTGTTGGGTTTTTTAAAATCTTTATATTATTAGGGTCCTTTGAAATCTCACAAACTGCCTTTTCTACTGCAGGAAGCTTGGGCTGAAGGAGTCGAGATGTAACATCTTCCAGTGAAATCCCAGCTCCATTGAAGTCACTGGGCATTTTGCCACTGGCTTCTCTTAGGCTACAATTTTAATTTAAAAAGTGGATTTTAACACTTTTACTTATAACCAGTATCCCAAAACCCACAGGTGATTTTTCTTAAGTAGTGAAACTGCTAGTGAAGTAATAGGCTACCAAATGTGAACAAAAGATTTGATATTAGACCAACAGGAGTTTTGAAGGGTTCTTGCAGGAGCTGTGGAGAACAAAATAATAGCACAGAACTTTCAGTCATGGCAGACAGTGAGCATACAGTGCATTTTTAAAGATTTAGCTGGCTTTCAGCACAATAGTTTGCAAAGCCAGGAGCTTTTCAGCACTTATATCTGTTTATTCAGCAATATTTCCTAGTAATTATTTTAGTCTGACCATTAGTTTCCTTTTACAGTAGTAAAGCAGTCCGTAGCTGTCGCCGAGTATCAGTTACATCCTATTTATTAAAACATTTCTAAAATGGTGCATAAACGTGGAAAATTATGGTTGTGATTAGATCATAATTGTTGTTCTATCAGGATCTAATTACTTTTTTAGAAACAGTTTGCACACATTGTTTTCAAAAGATTGCCTTTTTAAAATCCCACAAAGCACTGACCAAGGAGAGCTAAATACCAGAGCAGGAGTTCCAAGGCAAAAATGAAATCAAACAAGTTGGCCAAGTTCCATCATAAGCCATCCTCAGAAATACCAGAGAGAGGCTTAAAATATTTTAAATAGAATATTTCCCCTCCCCCCTTTTCTTGTATTGTTGTCCCCGAGCAGCATTATTACCTTAAGAGCCATGCGACAGAAAGTCATGGTGATGCAGAATAAATAACCATAATGTATCAAAAGCAGACAAAGGTGTGATTGATCTGTCTGGAATTGGCAGACTCTTTCGCTGTGTCAGGCTGTTTCTTTGATCAATGAAGGTATAGCCTCTGACCTTTAAAAAAAATCAATGAGATTGATTGAAAGGAGAGAGAGAGCTATGAGAATGCAGGATAGCTTTAACCTTCACTGTCTAGAAAATTTAAAATATTCTGGTTTTGCAGGCATTGAACCTATTTTGTATTTTCTTGTTAAAAGGCTTTTCTTTTCCCCAGACTGCTTTTGAAACCTCTAAGAACAGGGTTATAGAAATGTTGTGTCTGAATGTTTCTCACAAATGTTTATCTTCAGATTTTATTGTTAAGAAAACAGGAGTGTTTTGTCCTACAGCCGAATTCTGTGCATTCTCGTGGTGTTTGCAGCATGTACAGAGTACCCTTAATCTCCTTTTACAAACTCGGATTTTTATGTGGCAAATACACACCCCAGAATCAGTGCTCAGAGAAATGGTTCAGGTGATTTCAGAGACATTTTCTACCCAAATAAAGGGACTTGTATTGCCCTACTTCAGGATCAGGCCCATGGGTGATTGCAACAATAGTGTGTAACCAGCATGGAGGGGTGACTTGTGGGAATTGACAGCGTATTTTGGTGATCTAGTTCTATGTAATCTTGTGATTTTATCAATTATATGTGTATGTGTATGCAGGTATACCTATAGGCCAGTAAACAGTAAAAATGCCAACTGGGAAATTTACAAAGCGGGATTTTTAAAATAGTGGTTGGCACTTTATTCTTTCTTACTGAGCACACAACAAAGGCAGCCCCGGCTGTCTAGGCAAAAACAGGTTTTTGAACAGTTGGAATTTCATTTTGGTATGGGGCCTTTCCTTTCTTCACATTGTGCTGATGCTGTATTAAGTAGTAACACGAAACAATTAGTGCAGTATAAAAAGTACTCTTAAATAGAAAAGTTAATTCATTCATTACTTCATGCTCTCACAGCTCAAGGAAACATAGGTCAAAAAAAGTATACATATCACGGTGGTTTGTTTTCACAAATAATTACTTTTTTAATTGAAAGTGTCAGTGAAATCAAGGTCTATTGAATAGAATTCACACAAAAAGTAATTCAGACTGCAATAATTTCTGCTGTCATATGTCTGTGTTTTAATAAAGGGCAGGTAAATTGACAAGTCAGCAAGGAGATGGTATAATAGCATCTCTTGAGTAAGTCGGAGCTTGCGTAGGAAGAGAAGGATATTGCTGTTTCTCTGAAATTTTATTTCTGTGATTTCCTTGCTGTAATAAATTGTGTAGGCTATATATATATTCAATACTTTGTGATCAGGTGGGAATTTCAGCTAAGTTAAAAAAGGCACTCTTACTGAATTACAAGAGGAATACAGGCTGTAGCATTTCTAAACAAGAAAATAGGAGGGTAGATTTTTTTATGGCAAATCTGGGACTAGATAGCTGTGGGAATTTTCTGAAGTCTTTATACCCTTGCTGTTCATCAGTGAGGTGAGAAGGCGTTAGGGACAATCATAGAGAACTCTGATGTATGTCATTCCAACTAAGCACAGGTCATTTTAACAGTGTTACTCTTCAAAGTAATTTAAATACTACATGAAGAGAAGGGTTTTTTATGAGTACCCTTTCCATGTGTGCTGTGATGAAGAAATTTTTTCTTCTAGAAAAAGGAAAGGGATGAGTGCGTTACGTCCCAGTTCGATCACACTGAGGATACAAAGATGAGAACTGTAAAATCACAACAACATTTGATATTAGTCCATTTCTCTCTTCCCCTTAGATATGTTCTGATTTTGCTCCAATGGTATCTTATTCTTCTCATCACATTCTCTTAACATTACTGTCTGTTATTTCAGAGAGTCCTTATCTGTCACACAAAGTTTGTGTTAATATTGCAAATCACCTCACCCTTGCTATTTAAGAAACAAAAAGCTCATCCTGAATTTGAGCAGGTTCTGGTATCTGACATGCATGTCCAGCCTCACCTCTCCTTCCTCTCTGTCCAGAAGTAATAATCCAGGAATTTTCTTCTTTTTTTCTTCTCTCTTTTTTTTTTTTCCCTTTTATTTTTTGGGTGCTTTCAGCAATGGCTGCTCCCCTTTCTGTTCCTCACAGACACAAACTGCATCTTTCCAGTGTGGATGTGGATGCTGTCCCCTTGTGGATGATGCTCATAGTCTGAGCTGCTGCCTGCAAAACTGAGCAGTGCCCTTCAGCCAGTTTAAGGTGGTGTCTGGTGCAATGCATTCATTTAGCATTACTAAAGGACAAAATTAAGGTTCTTTTTGTTTCTCATCCCCCTGCCAGCTAAAGCTTTCCCAGAAAAGAGGCAAAGCTCAGGTCATTTTTTTTCCATCTGTGAGAGGTCAGTGACTGCAACCAAGCTGTTCCTGGCTGAGGTATAAGCCTGTTAAAAAGCACCTATGCTAGCAGCTGAATCATTTTTGAGACCATTTTTTTTTATATTTTTACTGATGAAAACAGCAGGTCATTAAATCCAGCAGTCGATCTCCAATTATAACCTGTTCTGGATAGCGTGGAGCCCTGCCCAGACAGACCCCTGACCTCGGCCTTTGCCTCTGCTGTGAGACCCTGTTTGTGTGCCATACCCACTGCTAGCATCTCTGGGAGCACAAATTCCTCCCAAAATACCATTGCCACAGCCCATGCTGCTGTTTGGTATTCTCAGCACTGCCTGGACTGCGGCTGTGCATTCGGTCTGTCCAGATGAGAAGCAGATCTATGGTTAAAAAAGGTGTGGTTCTGCTTGGAAACAGAGGCAGTATGTACAGGCAGTGATGTAAGTGTAAATGTACCAGGGCTTTCTTTTGCTATTATTATTTAAGTTAACAGAATAAATTAGGTTTAAGAGACCCGAATTCTTGATACTTCCTAGCTGAATTCTTTCTTTCCTCCTAAAAAAATGAGAGATGGATATGTGAGAATTGCTGGAGCATTTTTATGAAAAGCTCTTAGATATTTTCCTGCACAGGGAAAAAAAAAAAAAGTTTAAGGGTTGACATTTAATCTTCATACAGCAAATAATAATTACAGGCAAGAATTTAAAGTGGTTCTGCTCATAGTCAAGCCTGACGGTTCTTTTCTCCTTGCATTGCATGAGGATTTACTGTACTGTGGATGCAAAATGTAAATGATGGGCAGTTCTGTGAAATTCAGACATGCACACAAAACTGTCTTTCCAACTTTTTCACACTTACCTTCAAACTGAAAATGGATTTTCCTGGTGGCTGATTAACCAGAAATAAGTTGTTTCTAACTTGGGTGAGGGGAGGAGGGTTCTGTAATATTGGATTAGTGAAAGGAGTGAACAGCTTCAGTTTAATTCAACTAGTCTTCTATTTTTAATCTCCAAGGAAACAGCTGAGTTGAATGTTAATTAAACAGCAGTCTTTGATCCACCCAGCCACTCCCGGAGGCATAATAATAATATATAAGTGCACAGCAGCACATATATAATAGGTGCACTTAAAGGAATGCATCTAATCTCACCATATTCACATTTAAAACATTTCTTGCTGACCCACTCTTATATTATTTAAATAAGGAAAGGGAAAAAAGAGGAGAAAATACTAAGCTAAACTTTGATGGTCTGAAGGTAGGGCAGCAGAGCAAGTGTAAGTTCCTATTATGAGGATGTATAAGGGTTAATGATTAGAAGAGTGGAATCAGGAAAGACCTTAAGCCCAGATCTATGACAGTGGTAATTGAGCTGATTGATTACGACATCTCGTTTCAGACGACTATTGATTTAATCTAGTCTGCAGTCCCATTGGCCCCAGAGGTGCTCCCGAGTGAGGCTCAGCACTTGAACCTGGGTACTCTTCCCTACTCACCGTCTGGATATAAATTTCCAGAATCTGCTACCATTTATAATTTTCACTCACCTTCATCCTTTTATTCAGAAGCTTCTAATTTCATCAGCCTAATGTTTTTAACCATTGAGGGGAGAGGCACAGGGAAAATGAAGTGGCACAGACTGAAAAGGGTGGGTTTAAAAAAAAAAAAAAAAAAGGCAAGGCAGAGAGCTGGGGCTCTGTGGCCAGTATTTGCATCTGTTGTCTCTGATTCGCAGAGCTAGGCAAAGGCTGCTTTTGGAGGCAGTCCACAAAGCTGGGCTATCAGTAGGCAGTTTGCTGTACGCGCACGTTCAATTATTAAAATAGTAGACTTTTTTTTCTTTCTGATAGCCACAGCGAGGTCATGACATTAATTTATCCAGGGTATTGTGGGTAACTATACAGGAAAAAAAGCATAAAGGGCACAGATGCTGGAGCAGCAAAAAATGGATGGGTCTGAGCAAAAGGAGATTAAGAGGCGATGACCAATCTAATGTACGTATAGCAATAAGAAGCCGGCATCCGTCACAGACTGTTGATGGCAATAAGTATTTTAAGCCATGCTGTGCATGTGGTAATTTATTTTTTTTTAACCTCAGTAACTGCTAAACTGAATGCTGTAATCCTGTATTTTTTCAGTTTCCCAAATCTGATTTTGGTCTTGTTTTTGTTGTCTCATGCTTGGCGTCCTTTGCTCGCTCTCTGTCTGTGGGTGTGTGTCTGTCTCTGTCTCTCCCTCTCTCTGAGATTACAAACTTAACTGTTTCCTAATTGTCTACTTACCTCCGTCCTTTTCCTAAGAAATTAATCACCATCACCACGACTGGTCCCAAGCGCGCACTAACTGGGCTTAGGGTGTGTACCGGTGTTTTTGGCTTCTTTCCTTTACTTTGGAGCTGTGTAACCTTTTCTCTTGGACCTTTCCTGCAAGTGGATGCCCTTCCCACTCACTGCTGCTGCCGTAAGGTTGCCAAAAGGCTACCTGAGCCGGGACTGCAGCGCTGCATCCTGGGACCTGCCCGCCCGGCTGTGCCGAGGGCTTCCACGGCACCAGGCAGCTCTGAGAATNGCAAATAATTTCTATACCGTGCATCACAGTGGTGTGGTATTGTCTGGAAAAGTAATTCCCAAATACTGTTGGCGTAAAAAAGGGAAAAGCCGAAAGACTGTCAACACCGTAAGGCATTAAAGTCCCTTGCCTTAAGAACAAAGGAACAAGGTAAAAATGCACACAATAATTATGCTCTGTGGATTTTCATAGCCTGTCGGACAACTTGTGCCTGTGTTTCAGTTATCAGCCTTTGTGCTTTGTTTTGTGTTGTGTATTTTCTATACGCGTCTTGAGTTTCTCTGTGTGTGTATTTGGTGTACGTGTATGTGTTCAGACTTCTCTACCAAAACGGAGCAAATGCCATACAGAAAAATACACAAGTGAGGCTCAAACATGCATTTTCAGTACTCAGTGTGGTGGTGCGGGTGTATTGCCATTGTTCTCTTGCAGTACTCCCTCTGACACCAGCAGCTTCTATTTTTTATTTTATTTTAATTAAGAAGTTTAAAATAAAAGAACAGAAAAAGAGGGAAAAAATGTGCTTAGTCCAGTTAAATGCCAAATGAAGCCCAGAAACTCACAATTTCAGCACAGTGAATGGTGATTCAGACCCTGGCAGGATTTTGGCTATGAGACAATTCCTACTTATAAAGAGTACAATGAAAGGCGGGGGGGAAGATAGCATTAATTTTGAGGAAGATTAATATTAGTCTTTTAATGTTCATTATTTTCTGAAGAAGTGAATCCTTGTACCTTTGAGAGCTAGCGTGTCTTCCCCACTGGTATTTATTTGAGGAAAGGAAAAATGAAGAAGGCGTAGAATAAACTCCTAAGACTGTTCAAGAATTACTGGCATTATTTCTCTCTACATCACGTGTGAGCCTGGGTTGCCTGCTATTCCTGAGGCAGAGGATCGAGGATGAAAGTCTGTGTGTCAGAGCCTGTTTTCACAACTGCATTTGGAGATCTGTCTTATTGATTAGGAAAAAAAGGGGGTGGGAATAGGAGTGTGAGGTGAGGGGAGGACCGACTGACTACTGGCTTATTGCAGCTCAAGACATTTTCTTCCGGAAAGATGTCAAACAACTGAGACACAGCAACAGAGGAAGTAGAAAGGTGGAAAAATAAGAAGAGGGACCCTTTGGAAGAAATGAAGGCATTCCTTATGAGAGCCTTGAGGTTTTTTGTTTTTTTTTCTTCTAACATCTGACCCACAAGGGCTAGAGTGACAGCGTCATGCAAATGCTGCAGTCCAGCAGGTCTGAGAGAGGGTGGATGCTAGAGAGTGAGTTAATGTTAATGATGAGTGCAGTGAAAATACCAGCCGATACCACCCCCTCCACACACAACTGCTCTGAGTCAGCATCCGCTGCTTTGCCGTGCCTTTCTGTGCGTGTGTGGTGTGTGAGTGTGTGTGTGTGCGCATGTGTGTGTGTGTGTGTGTGCGTGTGAGCGCTGTGACCGTGCGTGTGTGCATGGAAGGTAAAGCCAGTCAGTCAGTGAGAAGCAAAGGTACGTTTGAGAGCAACTAAAATCTGACTGATTTCCATCTTCAGAGCATCAGATGTATTCCCTAAAGAGGATGGGTCTATGCGATGGGGGTGGTATAATTATGTTAATGTCATATTTATAGAGGGGAGAGATTTTTCATTCTAATTATTGATTTGAAAGCTGTGGTCAAAATTATTTGTTAAATCATGATCAGCTTTAAAAAAAGAAATTGAATGAAATCTAGGGACTGCTATACATATATATCTCTCTCATATATATATTTTGTTTCATTTAACTATTTTGTGTCTGAGGCATAACTGATTGAATGGTGCACAGTGACAAAGAAATGGCTCTTATATAATGTTGCATTATATCATCAGCTGAAATATATTGTAAATAATCCAAAATGTTCTGAAATCTGAAGTATCAGTCTGGAGGGGAGGGTGAAGGGCAGGGGTGGGGGTGGGGGGCACTGGCAAATCTTTTCTTCGGCAGAGCATTCTGTACAGCTTTCTTGTAAATGGATGGTTCACCTGTTTGACCAGCAGAGATTCTAATTCTTCCCCCCCCCTTCTCTTTTTTTTTCCTTTTTAAAGCTGAACGGCTTCCCGAGGAGCTCTGAGTTTTCTATGCCAGATTCTGCTCCAGTGGCTAGGACCTTTATGGCTGCTGTTTCTTTTGCTCTGGGATCTGATGGAGGAAAAAAAAAAAGCCACGATGGATCCTGTCCCTAAAGTAGAAATTTTCTTTTTCATTCTGCAAACAAGGCTAAAGATCGGAGGAGAATGAATGCAAAAGTAATTCAGGATTGTGGTCGTGCCATTAAAAGTGTTTGGCTTCAGAACAAAATTATTTGGGAAATCCGAGCATTTCTTCTTACTGTGTCGACAGTATTTGAAAGTTACGTGTGCTTTGAGTAATCTGGTTCAAGTGACAACAATCTCTGCATGTCAATGTTTTCTGCAGCTTATGGAGAGAAGGCTAGTTTTGCCATTGGAAGGAAGAAGCTTTTTCTAGCAGTCTGTAGAAGGATTAAATGTTGAACATGGGGAAGAGGCAAAAAGTGAACACACGCCCAAAGGTTATCCTTTCATCGTGAATGGGTTTAAAGTACTCTGTAACCCAGGGCCCACCTGAACAGTAGGACTAAAAATATAATGGGGAAATATTTCAATTAGAACCCTCTTAACAAGCATTTAATCCTTCTTTCAGGCATTAATGAAATAGAATAAAAATTGTAACTGTACAAATCTGCTGGAAGCAGATTTTAACCCATTTGTAGACGCTTCCCTCTGAAGCATTATAGTAACGTAGCTACCTGTGAGACGAGGCAGTGGAGATTTTTATCCTGTGTTCTTTGTTTTTCCTTTTCAAAAGTTAAGGACTATACTCTCAGAAAAGTCTGTTCGGTCAGCTGATACATTGTTTGAATGTATGTATGTGTCTTGCCTGCTTATTTGATCTTTTCTGCCCCCTACTTGAAACTGTGGTTTGTTTATTTGGGGGGAAGGAGGTCGTGTTGAGTTGGGGGTGGGGGGACATTGGTTTTAGGGTTTCTTTTGGGTTTGGGTGTTTTTTCTATTTTACAATAGCAATGAAAGTTTTGGTGACAGCGATTATGACTGCTAAACAATGCAGTTTATTGGAAGACGAATTCTACTGGATCATATCGGACTTTTCCTAGTCCCTGAGACCCTAACTTGTGAGGTTTTTTAGCAACAATCACAAGTCAGGCTCTTGGGACCTAGGCGGAGGGGAACCAGCAGCTTTGGACTGTGATTGTTTCTCTGCAGAATTTAGAGAACCAAAGGAGCTTTCCTTGCCTGGAAGGGTAAAAAGGAAAATATACTTATTTCAGATGTTGAGCATCAGAACTGTTCCTAAAAAAAAAAAAAAAAAAAAAAAAAAATTTAAAAAAATCAAAACAACTGTTACCCATTGTGCAACATTAAGATGTTACATATTTATATGTTTAGAAAACTGGACCTGATGTCATGTAACATTTAGAATTAAAATTTAACCTGAATGTTAGTTGGCACCTAAAAACTCACCCCAAACAACAAAAGCAACAAAATCCCCACTCAAAACAGATACTAAAATATACAAAAGACTTCCAATCATAATATTAATACTATTATTATTGTAGACAATTCTAATTGATAATTACCACAAAGTATATATTCATCCTTTTTGTTACAATATTAACTGACTTTTAAAACATAAAACATAAACACTGATGTTTGAGGCCTAGAAAACATTCCTTCTATTGTTTAAATAATGATTTCAGTCTAAAGGAAAACTGTTGCTTAGCTTTCCCTGTAATACGGAACAAAGAGTATTTTGTAGTTAGTTGCCATCATTTTTCTTCGTCCAAGTGAGAACACAATATGTCGTTTAAAATATTTTCTCATTTAATTTACATTTTAATCTGAAAGAGAATATTGGTTTAAAAATCATACTACAGCATTAACATCCCTTTGCACTCAGAAACATATTTCTTTTACCTGTTCAATTTAAAGTGAACCCACAATACTCTAAGCACCGGACTCAACTTCTAACATCTCTATCACCTCATATATATTTTATAAATCTGAATAAAACCCAATGTGGTCTGTAGCTTATCCCTCACATGTAAAGTTCTTCACTGACTTTGCATAAGGAGATTCACAAGCGCATGAGTTATTCTTCATTACTTATGTCTTGAACATCCGATCTAAAACACATAATCTGATTTGTATTTCTAAATATTTTTTAGGTGAATTAGTTCTGAGTCTTTTTTTCCTGTTTCCTGTGTCTAACCAAGATGCTGCAGGACTTAGTTGATACATCAGACTTCAGTGAAACAAAGGCTTCACACAGATCAGGCATCTAAACTATTCGTTCATTTCAAAAGTGGTATTTTGGCTGCAGTATATTTTTTCCACTTGTGTGGGAGGAATGGTGTTTTATTGTAAGCATCAACACTATTGTTAAAATAAATTGTTCTTATCTGTTAGTATAATACTTTTTCTTCTTGTCTTGTTTTCTTAAGAGACAGAAACTATGCTCAGTACATAGTTTTCAAGTTGCTCAAGATATAATTAGTCTTTAAATAGTCATAAAAAATATTGCCTTAGCAATTACATTGATGATACAGTTCCAGTAAATATGTAATTCTTTTCTTTGTAAACTGTCAATCCCACATGCTAAGAACACCCAAAAGAGCTACTTGCAAAAATTTAGATACAGAGGTAAGTTTTTAAACACAGACGTGATATTCAACATTGACTTCTGTTTAGGCAATATTGGAAAAGTAGATCTGAATGTGTATAGGAAAGACAAATGCACCCAGATGGGTGCTACACTCGTGAAGCACTTTGTTAGGAATTTACACATATTCTGCGGCAGTTTTCAATGCTGAAAACAAATTATTTAAGATACTGATCAGGTGAACACATATTCTGTTCATTTGAGCTGTATAATGGGATAAAACTATATTGTGTGTTGATATATACATGCCAATATACAATTTAAATTACACATAGTATTTATTGAAGTAAAAATCCCCATAATCAGATGTATGATGCACCCAACTATGCGTATTAAAGGTTGTCATTGAATTTATTTTTCCATCAGCAAAATTTACATGAATGCAGATAACTGACATTCAGCACTCTGAATTAATTTTACATTTAACACTGTATGTCCAATGAAGGTGAAACTGTGGTGTGAAACATTTTGTCTCTGTCCGTCTGAAGGTTTCAACTACGCTTTGCCCTGCATTGAGAGTGAGAAGAAAATGAATCATTAGAAACCCCTGCCTGGCGTATTTGGTGCTCCAAAAGTCATTAATATGCAGTCCTGCCCCTGCACTACTGCTTGAACTGGGATGACTCCAGTGGCTCCGCTCTGCCCATCACACTCACTGCTGCCCCTTGCCATAGTGATGGGAAAGTTGGTGCACTGCCTGCCTCTTTTCCTGCTCCCTCTTCTTCCCCAGTCTCAGCACAGCCAGCCCAGCCTCAGGTACACAGGTAGGGCAGAGGTGGATGGAGAAGAAGGAGAAGCAGGATCTTCACCCAGGCAGAATTTCCACCAAGATCAACGTGTTTCCATGTCCTGGAACTGCGTGACAACGCCTACAGAGACCAGGCAGGAAGCAGTCCCATTTACCCAGTGACAGTATATGGAAGCTGTCTCTATTAGCACAAATAAATAGAAAGCATCATCTTCAGAATACTATGCTTAGATATATGTACAAAATTTTGATACATTTCTATATATAGGAATCATATATTTCTGTACAACTTGATGTTCTTTCAGTGCAAAATGCATTTAAATGCTCTTTAATAAGTGATTTCAGAGTAATCAGCTTGTGCTACAACAAATACGAAAAACAAAAACACGAGCTCTTGCAAAGGGGGAGGAAGAGAGAGAGAGAGTGAGTGAAAAAGATGTGTGGTGCATACAAAAAAGGACTGATATTAACAATTCGATGGGTTCCTAGTTGGTGGAGCAGACTGAGCCAGACGCATACATTAGCGGCTGTCTGCTGCTGATGGGAGCCTGCTCAATGCAGTGGAAATGAAGGATCACCTAGGCTCTGACACCAGCTCATTTGTACGTTTTAATTTTAAAAAGGAAAATCACTGTTTTACATAAACATCTTAACCCCTAAATGATTTCTTCTTCTTTTTTCCTCCCTCATATTGTTTGCTAATTTGCTGTCAACCTAAAGTGCTGTTTAGCTATAGCCCAACAAAACATCAGTCAAAAAACAGAGGGAAGTATTAGCTTCTCTTTTGTCTGCCATGTACAATTGAGTTATTATTATGATAATTGTCTACTTTAATTTTTAGTCTTCATGGGAAATGCAACAATTTTCTGGAGCTTCATTTTTGAGGTATTCTAAGTTTCAGCAATATACCATTTCATATTTCACCCAAACAATTACAAAAAAAAAAAAAAAAATCTTACAGCTAAACCTTGGGTGATTTGATCAATTCTTTTCATTAACCTGAAAGTCTTTAGCACCTTTGTATAGTACTATATATATATGGGACAGGATTTCTTTTTCAACCATATAAACTCTAAGATCCATTAATACAGTGCTGAAGACTGCTACATGAGTCAAGGGAATTCCAATCCAAGTTAATTACTGTTGGAATTAGAGGGAAGAATATTTTACTCGAAGTTGTATAACAAGAATCTACAATTATCACATTTCAGGGCATTGCTCTATTCATTTGATGAAAAATGTCAATGAGGTTTAACAGAAGATGTTCTGCATCTCCGTGGGTAATGAAAATCGGCACTTCCACGATAAGCTAACACAACATTTTCAGGGTGTTAATATGCAGTGCAGCAGAAATTTCTGTAGGCAGTAAATGTAGCCATCATTTCGATTCGCCTGTGTGATGATTATGCTCAATTCCTGACTAGGTACATAATTTCACACTGAAAAGCAGTCATCTCCTCTTAGGGACCAATTGCAGCCTACAAAAAAAA
>VXBR01002270.1:29783-44148 GCA_013400215.1 Cisticola juncidis | reverse complement strand
AAAAAAAAAAAAAAAAAAAAAAAAAGACTGCTGTCTGATGTCTAGAACTAGCTAGGTAGTCACACAATAAAAAAAAAACTTATCTGGAATGCTAGCTGAAACTGTATCACTCAATTAAAAGTAGATTTATTTTATTATGTTCATTTAAAGTGGTTTTGTCCAAACAACGTATCTGAGGCATTCATCACCTTGTTACATTTTTCATTATTTGATGCTTACAATAGGCATCTTCAGAGTTTGTTGGATGCTGTGTTGTTGCACTCCTTGGCAACACTATCCTGAATCTTATGGGGAGTTATATTCTGACTAGAATCCAACTCAGCTGATTGATGAGCTTCACTTGCAGTGCCTGAATAGCAACAAGTGGATGGAAGCCTTAGAGAGTAAGTGAACATCAGATTAATAAAATCAACACTGATAAAATTATTTCATCTTTAAAAACATCTTTAACCTATTAAGTGGGATTTAAAATTAATTGCAGAATCTTCCAGTTGATTATAGACTGAAGTTTATCTGATAGGCTTTCAGAAGTGCAATTTTTACTCCTGTTCCTACTTATTTAGGAGTTAAGGATTAGTCGTAATTGTGGGATAAACTAGATATGGTAATTATAGGTTGAGCAATATGAGTATCCTATAGGGAAGAAGGCAGACAATATTCTGTACTTTTCTTTTACTCTTTAGCTGTTGCACTGGGGCTGAGATTCTCTACAAGGAGCGTGTCCATTTATTTAAATGGCCAAGCAAATCAACAAGGTTGTGCTGAGTAGTTTAGGACTGGTAATTTTGGTTTTGGTTTTGGGTGGTTTTTTTCCACCACCACCACCCCCAGCTTCTTTTCTTGGATGTGTACGTGTCATGCATGTGAAGGTATGAAGGAAAAACAGCTATTCAGCAGAGACACGTCCCACCCCTTTAATTAAGCTTTTCCTGGACTATGTAAAAACACTGGCAATGTGTAAATCCCATTTGTGTGTTTGTTATTATTATTTTAACAGATTCCTAAGTATTGTATTAAGATACCTCAGTGATGAAATACACATGAAAATAGTTGCATTAGTAAGTCAGTGGATACCGAAAGGGTTGGATGGCATCGGCACAGAGCCAACTGGAAGATTTTATTTTTCATTTAATTCCTTTCACCTAGTAGGCTCCCTAAGCATTAGGCAGAACCCAGTATGTGGCTAAGTTATTGCTCTAGTGTTCATCACACAAAAAGCACAGTCTTAGCATTTGTAAATTTTCTTCAGGGAGGTTTCTAATCTAGACAGCATTTGCGTTTGGGGATTACACCACAGTCTGTTCCCCACCACCTCCCCCTCTAACATGTAGCCCTTTCAACTTCTTCAAAGAAGTGCGGAAAAGTAGGTTCTTTTATTAATAGCAGAAAACAAACCGACTGCTGGACTTCCGTGGCAGAGCTCACATAATGCGGCAGGGTGGGAACTGTAACAAAGAATGCTTGAATGCACTAAACGTATAGTGAAACCCCATTTACATTCACTGATGGGGCTTAAAGTACAATAAATGAGAAGTTTAAAGTAGAAATAAGCAGGGCTATGAAAAGACTTCAGTGAAGGTAGATACTTCTTGAAAACTTTAGCACAGGATTTAATTTCAAACTCAAGCCTTTCCTAGTAGAATGCATTTCTTCACAGTGCATCCCTTTGCTTAAAACCTTTCCGTCGGATGACAATAAATCAGATGAAATGAGTGTTCCCAATGCATGAAGAAGTAGATTCTGTTTATCCTGTTTATATACTGATTTTCATACAAGTGAGACAGTTAGCAGTGGACAAGTCTTCATGGTTCACTGTCTGTTCCTCTACACTCTCTCTCCTCTGCAACCTGCCTTTGAAGCATATGGGGAAAACTTTGTGTCTAGAAAAAGTTTGATTTGCGGGATCCTCACTCGCTCTCTACTACTAAAACATTTCTGTCTATGTGGGTATAGTTACACCAGAGAATTGGACAAGGTAGTTGTTTGCTTCTGCTAAAATTATTCTGAGAAATAGAATCAAAATATTGAGTAAAAATCACCTCTTCCCTTCTTCTCTTCATCTCTTTGTTTCAACCCCTTCCACAGCCCCACTGTCAGGCCCTACAAGATGCTGGCTTTGTTCTCCTAGTTTAAATCAGCCTTGCTCCCATTGTTTGCATTTCTCTCCACAGTAGTTCTTCATCCTGAACATGAAGGATGTATAAATTGCACCTACTTGTAAATTTTTGCAGACTTTGCAGCTCCTCCTGTGGCCCCATTCAGAAACAACCAGCAGTCAGACATTATATATTAGGTTGTTGGTTGCAGTTTTCCAGATAAAGCTCCTCTTTCTCCCTTTCTTTTGAATAATGACATGATAGTCTTGATCTCTACACAATCAGACTAGGGGTTCATTTGCGGAACATCAGATTTAATAACTGTGATTTGGGAAAAGCAGGCTATGGGATAATTTTCTGCTGCTCTGTTCAGCAGAGCTAGTTTCTGCTGGCGATGTGCATGAAACTTTTGCTACCAGCATTTAGCCAGATTCATATTTCCAGAAGTTTTGAAAGTCAGCCTTGCTCTCAGGGGGCCTAGTTGTGCTTTGGGCCTACAGGAGGAGGTCCATGGACTCTCACCCTGCTGCCGTCCTGCAGCAGCTGGAGTGAGTCTAATCCAGAGTCAGCACCTCTCCATCCCTATGGCACGGAGTCCCAACAGCACAGGAGTCGGTGTTCAGCAAAGCTGGCACGCGAAATGGCCGGCACAGCCATTTTGTAGTGGGATTTATCGCTCTCCCCTGCAAGCACAGGGTTCATCCCTCTGTTGGGAAGATTTGTCACGAGTCTGAGGATACACAGTGCTTATAGCTCTTGCTGGTGTTATTTATATACACACACTGGAGTATTCAGGGAGTTAGATTTACTGTGAGATTTTAAATAAACATAGGAGACCGCGCTTTTCTGTTGTTTATTATGTTGGCATATTATTTTGGATCTTAATTCTCAAACTTATGTCTCCCTCTGAAATACAGGAGTATGGTCAAAATATTGATGTTTTAGGAGCCATTGAGGCACCTGGTTTTTAAACAATGGCTGGGTGTTTAGAAGTAAAGCAGGTTACCAGTGCAGCATTGGAAACCTCCTCTGGCTGACTCAGAGAGTTCATTTCTTGTGGGTGTCACCAGTATCTGAGTGTTGAGGTTCGGTAGGCTTTTATGAGTTAATAAATTCCAAGGGCTGCAGCTTGGCTTTCTGAAATTTGGTAATCATTCCATAAAAGCTAGTGGGAAATCAAAATTACTACATGCAATAACTAACACTTTTAAAACCCTTTGAAATGTTTCCAAACTGCTGCCTACGTGCTCTTCTTTGCCGCATTGATGGCTAAAGATTAGGGTCACTTCCTGGCACCCATCACGAATACAGCCAAGAGCATTTAATTTCCTCCCTGCCATTTTCCCAGTGCTGTCCAGGCAGTCTGTGGGCTCTTTCATGTGGGAAACACCACTCACTAATGGGAGTACAGTGGCTGTCACAGGGGGACCTTGACTTTTATTAGAACTCTGAGACCTCACTACAGTGTAAATATTAGCAAAGCAGGAGGTCATGATTTAGTGTGGCAGCATGAGGCTATGTTTTATAAATTTCTTCTACCATCTTCTTTCTGCTGTTTGTCCTTCAGTTGTTCAGAGTAACTTAGTGCAGTGTTTGGAAAGAGAGGGTTCCATCTGAAGAAGCTTTGGGATCTCAGATCCCAATATTCAACTAGTCTCAGTTGAAACTCTTCAGATTAGTTTTGACATGCACATTTACTTTTTTCATACTGCTATTTTTAATGGTCCCAACTATCTTCTGCAAAAGCAAGTAAGAAAAAAAAAGGGAAAGTAGGAGCTCCACAGAGAGTCCCTGGGTCAGCATTTCTGTATAAATCAGTCTAATATGTGTGTCTCAATTATGTGTGATTTTACCATGGTGAAAACATCCTTCAACTTGGATTATGAAAGAGCAGAACTTAATACCTGCAGCAGTCTTCTAAGAGGACTTGCAGGCTCTGTGGCTGAATGCCATCCAGGAATGCCATGGATGCACACCTATAGCCTCTCTGCTTCCAGATACCATCTCCCATTCACTAGACCAGGAAACTTGGTACCACTCAGCACTTGCACCTTACATGGGCTAGGCAAGAAATGCAGCCAGCCATCTCCTTCTTCCTTTCTTTCTTTCTTTCCCTCCTTTTCCCTCCCCCTTGCTCTCCTCCCTTGTGTCTCCCACACACAGCAGAATTATCCTCTCTGCTGCCAAGGCAAACTCAATCAGCCAGTCTGACTTCCTCCATAAAACATGCCAAAGCACTCACCAAGCAACTCCCATGTCAACACCAACAATTTCTGTTTGGTTAGTATGTATATTTAGGATTTGGGATGGCAGAGAATCCATAATAACCTCCTGGAACAGTCTCCCAGTATTCTATTACATCAATATTAAAAACATAGGCTTTATTTCAAATTAGAACTTTTCGGAAATTTCCAGCTACTTTTTAAATTTTCCTGACAATTTAAATGGTCATTTGCTTCCTTCCTCCTCTTAGGATTTTCAGTGAAAAACTAATGAGATTGTCTTCATTGTCTTACTCTAAGTTTTTTTGGGAAGATCAGATCATGTTGCTTGTTCTTGTTTAAGTCTTTCCCATTTTGTCAATATCTTCTGCAAATACTAATAGCAGAATGAGCGAGCTGATGTCAGGAATGGCATTAATCAACTTGCTAGTAATTCTTCTTTTGTTTGACTTACTTACTCATTTATCTTTTTTATTCTCCTCTTTGCTTCACTATACTGAGACCACAAGTATAGCTAAAGGAATAAAGAGAGAAAATGATTTGGAAAAGTATTTTTTAGGTATTTGAAAGTGGCCAATTCCAGTTAAAATTAGTAGGAGTTTATCACTTAAACTGTTAAGTACTTCTGTTGCCATTACTTAAGCAAAACCTTATGTCAGTGGGAGAAATAACAGAATTAGCTAATCGGTCTTTAAGTAATTATTAGCCTGGTAGTTTTTGACCCCCATGAATCTATTTGTTGAATAAATTGTGTTTAATTTCATAAGGAAATGGCAGCAACTGTATTATTTTTATTATTTGAAACCTTGCTTGTTTTTAGCATTTCCTGTGTTTCTTGTATGTTCAGAGTTACAGAAATAGATCCTACAGATGGATTAAAACATACCCATGTGTTGAAGCCAGGCAATCAGTTTCACATTTTACAGGTATCCATCCAAACAGCTAGGATATAGCTAGCTAAAGGATTATTTTTAATGTGTTTCTCCAAAGTTCTGTAACGTAGTCCCGTCACAAGGCTTATTTGTCTGATCTCAGTAAATCTGCAAGCCTATACGTTTAACCATTTTTTTATCATGTGTTTGGGAAGGAGGGACAGGAGGAAGACTGATCTTAGATAAACAATCCAAGCTGGTTAAGAAATGAGGAAGCTGTCATCTGTAGCCTTTCCAGAGACAGCAGTTCCAGACAGTCACCTGAGTATTATCGCTGTGCTTCAGCTATAAATCACAGTCTGGTAATGGCCAAGGCTGACACCCTGACATTTTCAAGAAGAGTAAAAGACCTGATTTGACTGGAAATCAATTTCATTTCACAAATCTTGGGATACTCCAAGCATGGTCTTGTTCTTTTTTTTTTTTTTTTTTTTTTTTTTTTTTTTTTGTGTCTTATTCAGAATTTCTGTGACTTTGTTGAAGGATTAGTTGCTCTATACAATTACTCTGGTTTCCTACGTAAAGTTTGGAATTACAGAAATATGTGTGTGTGCAGTGCATCACAGGAGATGGACCATGGAGAATGGAACTGCCTTTTCTGACAGCCTGCTGAAGGTGATGGGCACAGCTCCTGAACCTACATTTCCTCTTTCCCACCTCCAAAGTCAGTAGCTGTCCTGCACTGGAAAGGTAAAAAGGCAGGCTCAGAGAGTGTGATGCCACAGCCCTGCTCTCCTGCATGCCAATTCTTGTGAGGTGCTCCAAAGTGGTGGCAGTGTTGGCACACGAGGACTGTGCAATAAATTGTCATGTTTGTAACAGCCTTTCTGTAGCAAAAATGGCCCGGAAGTTCTAAAAATTTCAGCTGCACTTTTTATTATTTCAAGAGACAAAAACAAACCCCAAGCAAATGTAATTAAAATGGCTTTTTCTATTTTTTATTTTATTTTTTTTCCTTTTGTCTGAGCTATAAGAATATACTGTGAAGACAAGATATTCCCCATTCAAGGAAGGAGGGGAATGAGCTTAGTGACTGTAGTACAAATGGAACTGTTGCACTAACAAATGTAAATAAATGTGATCCCAAGCATCCCTCACTCTGACTCCTCTGACACACAGCACAACACCCCTTTTGGAGCAAGGCCTTTTACCAAGATGAGGGCTTTGAGGTGGCATCAGACCTCCAGTGACTGAAGGTCCAAAACTGAGCCTGAAATATTCTTTCCAATAGTTGCACGAGGAGCTACCACGCTCTGCAAAATTTTGGTTTTCTTACTTGGAAAAACAAAACCATCTAGGGGACACTGGTTTAAAAAGGGAAGGTGGTGTAAGGTAATGCATGTATGAGAATCTAGCCAGTGAGTAAGCTGTGGCTAAATTTGCCAGCAGAGACATTCCTGTGTGAAACTGAGAAAGGAAAAGCATCCTTAGCATACAGAGGATTAAAAATATCTGATAGCCATTTCATGTTTGAGCCCCTTAAACAGGATAGCGTGAAACGCGTTGTGGTGTCTATAGCAACAGGTGTGAAATCAAAGGTAAGGATTTTTCTCTCTTTGTGTGTCTCTTGCCTGCTGCACAGTACTCCTGGAAAACCTGTAAGAAGCTCATTAAAACCATGCATGTATAACACAGACCCAGTGCATCAAATGACTTTCAAAGGCCCTAGCTCTACACTATGTCTAGACACTGTCCGTAGGCTTTATCACAGCACATCTTAAGGAGCAGTGAAACACATCTGGTGTGGAAAGAAATGCTAACAATCTAGCAAATTGCTAACATCTAGCCCAGAATCCTTTTTCTCTGACAATAGCCACTAGGACATGTCCAGGGAAAAGGATAAGACCAGGACAAGTAAAGTGACAATTCTCTGTTGTGGGTTTCTTTTTGTGTCTCCAGTGGACTTCAGTGCAGTCACTAATAACTGGTATCAACCTATTTAAGCACCCTTGGCAGAATTTTTTCTTTTGTGCATGTGTTTAATTACTTGTGCTTTAATTTTCTGAATCCTTTTGGTGTGATAACAATGGTATCTTTACTTGATTACAAATATCTCCATGTTCTGCAGATTCATTTTCATCCAAGGAAGACTGAGAAAATGTTGGAGTCGTGTGTAAGTGGTTTGCATGGATTTTCAAGGTTCAATGCCTCTGTGTAACCTGCATCATTATGCTCACTTAATTTGTTTTCTCTAAGTGCTTTCCTGGCAGGGAGAATTTCTAATGTTCAGTCATATGACAGATTTTACCTCAGGCCAATGTTTTTTTTCTGATACATGTAGCTTGTTGGCCAACTTTTGCAGCTACACACTGTTGTGTACAATGGAGAGACTTAAAGGTGGATTAGATCAGAACTGTGACATTTGGCACTGTGATGTTCTCATGGCTGTTTTTATTGGTAAAAAGCATGTCCTGGAAGGCCAAGGCACCCTGCAGCCTTGTAGTTTCCATAAAAGAATGCTTTGGCCTTGTTAAAATCAAGGGGAGCCTTTGGCTTCAGCTGCTAAGATGTCACCATCAAATTTGAACAGTTTGAAGAGTTGCCACCATGCTTTCAAGACACTTACTTAAACTATTTCCACTCTCATAAATCTCCATACTATGAGCTGGATCCTTTTGTGCTTAACATATCCCCAGATTACATGGGGGGCAGTGTAATGAACCCTGGAAAACATTTCCCTTCCCAGAACATCATGCCTACCTAGTCAAAGGTTTTAAGAGCAAGATGAGAAGTTTGCATTGAAGCCTGCACAGAAGTCTAATGCTAGCTCTGGAAAAAAAGAGCCTAAACTGTCTATATTCCAAGAGTGAGAGTTTCTGTTTGGATTCAACCAAATAAATGTAATATTTAGCTGGTTTGCTCAGGATCTGAAAACCACAACAAAAATAGAAACAAATCAAGTGGCCTCACCGTGTATCATTTAACATGATGCCAAACTATCCCAGCATATTTTTAATGGAACATAAGTTTAAATATTATCTGCTTAGTTTAAACAGAGATTTTATATTTTGATATAACTGTCTTATTGGAGGATTCATGTTGACCATCTGTGATTTGTTAAAGTAACTACAGCATCAGAATTTGTAAATTGTATGATATTAACAAAGACTCTACCTGAAGCAATTCACAGTCCTTCCTCATTTTTAATACAGTGACTGAGTTATCATTTCTAGAACAAAATTAAGCATCTAATAGTAAGTGTTGATTTTAGGGGGATTAGATCAAGTAAAGCTACTCTGCAGTGTAATGCCAGTATATTAGGGCATATTACAACCCAGCTGATGAGACAAATCAAAATGGATTCATGAGGTTACTTGTCATTCCTTTCAGACCTGACTGAAATTTAGTGCTTGAGACTTTGGAGGAGCCATAAGTCATTAGAAATGGTTAGAAAATGTAAAGTTACAGTTGCCATTTGCCTTAGGGCATCTGCTGGTTCTTCTCCCAAAGATGGCAAGCTCACTGGAACTGTGTGACATATCTACCAGCCTCATATTGATCTCTCAGATGCTTCAGGCCATCACAAGAGGCAACAGACAATACATAGGAAATCGAGTCCTGTGTCACCTGTCTGGTTCCATTGTACTCACAATGAGAACTTCACAAACTGGGTATTTTTTTCAGAAAAATAAAAAAAACTTTCTTAAAATACTCAATTGTGACTATTAAAACCAGCTTTGATTTTTTGAGTTTGTATTTTCAGGAGGTTGGATAAAAGCGCAGATTAATAAAATATGTCAGTGGATACTTGATGTAGCTCAGATTTATGAAAACTGCAGTTTTATATGGGGACACAAGACAGCATTTGACCACGGCAACTGGTATAAGTCAGGTCATGATTTCTCTTTCTTTAATTTCTTCTTTATTGTTTTTTAATGTTGATATTAGAAGGTAGACTGTCTGTAATGCTTCTGCCATTACAAAATTGCGCTCTTGTTTTTTATTAATTGGTCTCTTTTTGGTCTGTTTTCAACAAATGTAACAACACCAACTGAGGCACAGGTTTGGGTCTCAGCTGTGTAAACACATCAGTACTCTGGCTTACCCCTTTCATAGCTATACTGAGCAGCTTAAAGTGTGCAGTCCGGGGATTTGTTAGTGATAAATGTGCTGCCAACATCACAGGTGAGGGTGGGTGCTTCTTTCCCAAAAAAGCTCCAGCAGTAATAGGGGCCCTGTCAGACTCACAGCAAGCAGAGGCAGCTCTGCAGAGGTTCTGCAGACCCACACTGGGACTCCCCTTTGCTTCCTCCACAGGATGAGCCTGTCTCTCCTCAGCAGATCCATGTAAGTGAGAGGCAAAGGGCAGTCCACTCTTTTTGGAAATGCTGTCTCAGAATGTCTGCAGGCTCAGGTGGGAAACAAAACACATTTCGGTAGCTAAATCATGACTTTTGCCTTTTACCATGTGTGAAGACCAGGATGTTTTTCAGATTAGTTTTTAAAATAGAAACAGAATTGCTGTTCCCCGTGCTGAAAGCTGTTAACCTTTTCCCAATAATTTTTCTCTTCTTTTGCATTATTTACATGCTCTGAATTTCCTGTGAGAATGATCCTAGTAGAAAAGATTCAGCGACCTTTTTGGGAAATTTCTCTCAAAAATGAGTTATCAGTTTATATAACTTCCTTGAAGGCTGAAAATCTGTGTAATAAAAACAATTTCCAGCAGATACAGAAGACATTTTCTTCAAAATCCTTTACACAATTTAAAAAGACTAAGCACAATTCTCAGACTGGTAGAAAAGCAAGTTGTTACCATTTCAGAAATACAGTGATCAATGAAAGGAAAACACAAGGTCATTCATATTTTCCATTATAAAAATCAGGGCAAATTAATGATCACTATAATCAGGTTTAGACCCACAGACCTTAGGAGACCTCACGTATGCCAAGTGTCAGGCTGGCTCATTGGAAATGTTGCTGTGGGCATCCTTTGATCTGCATGACTGCTGACAAAAGCTGTGCAGGTGTAGAAAGGTCATGCTCCACTTCTCTGTAGATACCAGACACCTCTACTGCCTCAACAGAACTACTCATTGGAGTGGGAACTAATGGTAAGTATTTACAAGATCAGGATGCTGGTTTCAAACTATGCAGAAATATGAAGATCTACATGATGTATTGACTGTGGAGTTTTGTGGAGTTTTTGTTGGTTTCTTGGGATTTTTTTTTTTATTATTATTATTATTTAAAAGGCTGGAATGCCAAGAAAATGCTGCTGAATGTATTTTCCTTTTTTCTTCATTACACATACACAGCACTGTGAAGTAGTAATTGATATATAACCTTCTCCAGAAAGCACCATCCTTAAATGAGTAATTTTTATTCAGATAGCATTATTACTAGAATAAGAGCTTTTTTTCTGGAAAAGAATGGCCAAATCTGATCTTCAGTTGCCCAGTTAGAAGGAAGAAATCCTATGCAAGGTAAAAGTATGAGGATAATAACATTTCCTAATCACATTCTCAGGTTGGAAATGACTTTACTATCTTAGCTATCTGAAATACTGCAATTTTTTCAGAAGTCTCTTATGCAATTAGTAATAGTAAGAACATTTTGAGTCTGAATAACATGCCTGTGTGAGAGTCTGAAACCATGCAGTTTCCAGCATCTGGGAGTGAAGTCTCACTGTTCAGCAAGCTGCACTGAAAAGCACAGATAGCTCTTCCAGCAAGCTGGAAACACTGATAGGGAAGTGCAAAATAAATAGCTTACTTGCTCTAATTGTACTGTTCTAACCATGATGTTTCACTTACAATTCTGTCTTTAATACACATAAACAGATCTATGTTCTTTCACAGAATCACTGCTGATCTTTCTGACATCAAATCTGCACCTCTGACCAAAATGAGCAGAGCTAGGTTTCGCAGTCCTCACAGCAGGAAACTATTTGTGTGTAAACACACACACATATATATAAATATGTATAGATATATGACTTTTTGAGTATATATTGCAAAGCACAGTTGCATTTTGTGTTTGGTGTGTACTTGTGTGAGATTTTCAGCTGTGCTGAGGGCCTCAGCAGGGCAGGGTGCTGGAGATCCACAGCCAAGGTGCTGGTCTGTGCCTGTGTGCCCGGCCAGCTCAGTGAGCAATCCAAAGATGATGCCCTTTGTTTTGCTGCTTTGGAGAGATTCAGCTGGAAATCCAGCACCAGCTCTGCTTGAGGATTCTGTGCTCAGCTCCCAGTAGGAGCATGCTGGGGGCATCCCTCGCCCCTGGCTCCCAGGAGCTTGAGTCCATCGTGGACTGCTCTGACTTATTGTGTGTCTCCCGTAAGGGGCCATGCTCAGGATGCTTTTCTGTGAGCTGTAAACTCGTGTCACCCTGAACTTCACATGGTTCAGACATTGCAGTCCACAAAGCAAGATCTTCAGTGCTCTGCTCTACTGAACTTTTCCCTTGTCTGTAATGGAGTGTGGATGGAAGAGGGAGGAGGGGAAGGTGACAGGGAAAAGCAAGGGTTTGATTGGCATGCGGTGATTTTGGACTAGCAGGAAGCCGGCAGCTCAGCTCTCCAGCCCCCACATACTTCTCAGTCCATGTGTGTTGAGAGGGGAAAGAAACGAATATTGTTCCCTCTAAAATTAATTCCCAGTTAGCCAGTTATTCCTGGTTTTTAGCTCAGAGCACACTGTAATTGCATTTTTCATTTCAGTAATTATAGAGGATATTAAAGTGGATAGACAGTTGTAGCAATCTGGCTCTTTAGACATACCCACTTGTCCAAGATCAAATGGCTACAGCATATTCAGGGTTACAGTCTCCTTCTTTTCCTTCTTGTTCTCTACTGCAGTGGATTTTTTTTGGCGTTACCATGACAACACTATATCTGGCTGCCAGCTCTGTCGTAAGTTATTGAACTGAGACTGGCTTTTGGTTTAGCAGATAATTAGGTTCTGTCTCACAGGTTCATTTTCCTGTGACTGGGACATGAATATGACCTACAGCTGGCCTCAATTTCAGTGTCACAGACAAAACTTTAACCCTTCCCAGTCCTGCCACTACTGTACCCACTGCGGCGGTTGGTGACAATTCCAAGTCCTTTCCCTGGCCCTTTCCGGGGGTGCTGGTCACAGCACACCCTCCCCAGTCCTCAGGGCTCGTTGCCCAGGCTGTGTTAATCCCCGGGGAGGAGCAGGGCAGCCTGGCTTGCATCCCCATGCTGGACGGGCTGGGAAAGGGTATGGCTAGCACCAGATGAATATTGATTGTCTGGTATGGAGATTTGTCGGAAAGGTAAGTTCACTGCTTGATTAGTGACCCTTTAAATTATAGAAATGCACAGGGTGGTGACAGGCCTTTTTTGTTTGTCTCAGGAACATGAAATATTTACGAGAGGCCTGTTTTAGCACACACTGCCCCATCTTGGGCTGGTACCTGCAGAGAGGGAGCAAAGCTATGAAGAACTGACGTATTGTTTCTGTAGGTACCTCCCTGGTTTTCATTTTCTCCTCGGGAAGAAGGGATGTCCAGCCTGGAGGCTCTGGGCATCTGCCACTGGGGTTCATCAGGGCGCAGCACCCAGGCCCTGGCGTGGGTGCAGGCAGAGCAGAACCTCACCAGATGGACCTTTGAGTTCACAAAATCAGGCTGGAGAAGGAGGAAGACCCACCATTTTCTTGAGCCCGATTTTCAAATGAGCTCTTTCCCAACATTTATACACAGCGTAACGTGGCCTTGCAGGTTAAGTGATTTCAAGCCAGGACATCAACCTTTCTCCTGTCTGTGAAAAACTTGCAATTAACACTACTGAGGTAAGGGATAGTCCATGAGGTTCCACTAACAGATATTTGCTTAATTTGTCCATGGGATAAGGCAGGTTTTTCATACCCTCAAAAGAGCAAGCAGGTTTCTCTCCCAAAGCTGGCACATCCCAGGGGGTGTTCCAGAGAAGCACAGGACCATTGGTGTAGGAATTGTTTATCTCCTTCTCAGAGGCTCCAGATTCTTGGCATCTGGCTGTGCACACCATAGTGCTGCTGGGACTCGTCCTGCCTGTGGTTACTGTTGGCACTATTCATTCTGGGGAATCTCACAATTAAAANAAAAAAAGAAAAAGAAAAAAAGGGTGTGGCTGAAAAAAATTGATGGACTTGCAACCATTATCCATCACAGGGCTCTTGCATACAGGGTATTCTCTGTGCATGCTGTGTCAGGGTGGACATTCTCAACTTCCCTACCCTTTCTCCATCAAATTATTTTTGCCAAAGTCTCTTGATTAGAAGGTCAAGTGTAGAAGGAACATCTGTCTTGCCTCTATGGAACATGTCCTTCTGAGCTAATCTCCCAGCCTGTGTTTGTTGAAAATGTTTGAAACCTGTCTATTATACAGGACAAAGAAAATGGCATTTCATCAACCAGAGATGGTGACTTATCAAAGATAATACCAAAAGCTGCAGATTTAGCACATATGTATAACCAAAACCATCAAAAAAAAAGGCCCTTGAGGTATTTCTTGATTAGCATATTTGGTGTGGATTAGACATCCTTGCAATGCAAGAGCATGAAAGTTTGGCTGTGGGGTTGTCCTGGTTTAGGACAAATTAGGGGGAAATCTCCAAAGAAAACCCCTTAAAAGAAATAAACCTCCACAACTCCCCCCTCCCCCCCACCGGGCTTGGGAGGAATTTCCTCAGAGGAGAAGTGGAAAAAACTTATTTATTGAAAAAAACAACAAACAAAGAACACTCCCCAACACAAGAAAAAAACAAACATTTTCCGAGATGACAAAAAACTGTTTTCACCAGTAGGATCAGTGGTCTTGGCTGGGAAGGGTGCCAAAGCTTCTCNATGTCCCGTCACCCCAGGACAGGGGTTAAACTCAGAGTGGGAATGGGCTGGAGGGGAAGATCCCCTTGAATTGCAGAAGAGGGGTGCAAACTCCACATGCTGGTTGGCTGATGAATTATCCAGCTGCTGGGTGTTAATGAACATTGCTCCATCTGGGACCCCACAGCTCTGGTTGATACCACATCAGCAGCATGTTGCAATATAGCAGTAGTACATTGCCATATAATGACTTTATTTCTTTATATAAGCAGCTTTTATGGGATTTTTAGGGTTATCGCCCTGCTCCCCCCCCCCCCCCCCCCTACTCACCGACCTCGTT
>VXBR01002270.1:7695-29765 GCA_013400215.1 Cisticola juncidis | reverse complement strand
CCTTTTTTTTTTTTTGTTCAGATTTCATAATGAAAATACAGAATGAATAATATGAAATACAGAATGAATAATAATAATAATAATGAAACTACATAGTTTCAGTTTTTGTTTAGAGTTGGTTTCGGTGCCTGGTCCTCATATTCTGGCATAGTCCTGTAATGTTTCATCTGTGATCACAGTTTTAAAGCCAAATGAAACACTGTTTTCATTGTAACCATTTCAGAAATCAAGCCAACATTGCCAGTGGGATTAAATTTTATAAAAATAGATAAGAAATCTCATTGTTTGGCCTAAAGCAACCTGACATTGTCCCAAAAATATTTGCAAATGAGGGCATGTAAACCAGATCACAAGTAAAGCAGGGAGGGGCAGGGGGAGATGACGACTAAGAGAAAATTATTTCATGATTAGCTTGAGTACTTAAACAGATAAAATTTATTGTAAGTAATTAAGCCCACTACCCACCCCAGTATATATGGTTTGTAACTGGCAGCAAATTATTCTCTTCCTGAGGTTCCAAAGCTGTCAAGTCTTTCTGAGGTCCCAAAGTCCTTCCATAGGTGATCCTTTCTGATGTGAAAGATGAACACTCACAGGATCTCTCCTGCTCATGGGTGCTGAGACCAACACTGGCTTCTCTTTATTCCCAGAACAATTGCCAAAAGTGGAACAACACCAGAAATTCAGGCTAGAAACAGAAAATTACAGCATTTCATGCATGCTAGCAACCAGTAAGTGCCCTGTAAATTTATCTTGAATGTAACACTTTCTTTGCAGTTTAGAACTAAATAACCCTCTTTACTACCCTCTGCCAGAACCTGCCTCTACACATTATTGCCTCTGTGGTAGATGTTGGCTGCTAAACTTAGTTACATGGAATCATTTCTGAGTTATGTACCTTGAGTAGGCTGTGAGAATACTTCCTCAAGTGTGCCTCATCCTTTTGATTCCTTATCACATTTTACCCTTATGTGGTACTTGACTAGGGGAGCAAAAATAAGCCCCTAAATTTAAATATTTCATTGTGACAGCAATGTCAAAAGTGCTTCAGACACTCTGATCAGATCCTCAGAGACATAACAGACTAACAGGAGTAAAAATATTCTGGGTTAAAATCCAGAATGCCTTTTCTTTTCCTCTGGCTCTTTAAATTTTTAACCTTTTTTTTTTTTTTATCCTTATGTTATCAGGCAAATAAAAAAAAGCCCTAGTATCATGCAATTAAAGAAACATAAAATGACATAAATGAGAAAGAAGATATTTTGCAGTATCTAGTATGGTCAAATTACAACATATATCAAGAATGAGAGTAGGAGTGTGATCTTTAAAGATGAAACTTTAGATAACTTTAAAAATTAGCTACGGCTCAATTCTTTTCAAAAGAAAAATGATACATTTTTTCTAAAACCGAAGTGTTATTTCCATTCAATACTTGATAATTTGCCTTGTAGAACCCATGAGATGATGCCTCAGCAAACAGAGCTGTAGCTTGTTATCTGTGTAATGAAGGATGATTTTTTTTTTTATTTTTCATTTCAGGTATTCTGAAACCTCTTTTTTTATTAAAAATGAATTCTACACAAAGAAGACACAATTTTTTTTTTTTTTCAATTCTGAAGAATAGAAGTGATTTTTCTCTGTAAAAGAAGTAAAATGGTGATAAAAGCTCCAACAAAACTAATAATAAAATTTGAGATACTGGCTCCTAACCCAAACAGATGATCCAGAGAGCACTGAAAAGTCTTGCTTATACAGTGGTGCAGAAGATATGCTTACTTCTCTGGCATTCCTAAATCCAGGAAGACTGTGGCAGAGGAATCTTTCAGAGGAGGGGGAAATGGACACTTCCCAGTGGTGATGCTTGCTTTGGGTCTGAACATCACCATGAAAGTCTCTTCATGTAGGTAGAGTGGCCCAAACACTCTTTTCCCAGCTGCTGTAGCTGCTTGTCCAGGGTGGAAGTTCACTTGAGCAAGGAGGTCCTTTCTAATTTTTAAAATGTACACTTTATTTTTAAAAGCATGATGAGAAAACTTATTTATTTATTAAAAACTGAATTACAAGCTGTATGGTTGGCACCTTAATGACTCAAATCTAATCTTTTCTAAAATAATTCCCATGCAAAAATAGCAATAAGATACTTTAGGCAGTGCATATCTGGGAATCATTGCACTTCTCAGGTGACCGAAGTCACTTATTCCTCATCCTCATGCTTCATGACACACTTGAGGCATGAAATTATTCCCTTCCAGTGTGATGCCTTCTCCTACTCTTATTGCCTAATTGATTCCTAAGGATTAGTGTGCTAAAAGCATTGTGAGAAACTCAGGGCAGGGTGGGAGGGGAGGAGAAGATAATATTTTACATTAGAGTTATCAACCTGATCCACATTTTGGTGATTTTTATTCCAAACAGAAGAGCCTGGATCTAACATACATCCATGGTATGGGCTAGCAAAAATATGGAGGACACGGGAACTTCCTTGACAGTGTGCTGTGAACAAGAATGGTCACATATAGTAGAAACTACCAGAATTTAGAAGGTTTTGTATTTGCCAGAATAAAGAGAATTGCATTCTCTGTCCACTGATGGGTATTGCCAGCTGTCTCCCATATGCAGGTACCATTCTTTGTTCCCAGGATTTTATGCATTCAGCTGTGATTTCTCTCTAAATCCTTGTACCATATCTTGATTGGTTTGCAGACAGAATACAAACTCTCCTGAGACAAATGTACCATTACCATTTTAAATTGTAATCTTTTTCAGAAAATGTTGTTGGATTTTTGTCATTAACATTTGAGAACAAAAGACTGGAGTTTCAACATTTGTTGCCACCCATGGGGCTTTTCCTCGTATAAGGCTCTAGTTGCAATACGAGGAAACAACATTAGTTTCATGTCCTTTGCAAAACAATGTGCAGACAATCACAGAAACTTACCTTCTGTGCATTTATTTTACTGTGAGCAAGGACTGTAAAACGCTAGCACGCATTTTAGCTGGAGGACTACAGAAGCAATCTCTGAAGCCAATGCTGGGGAAATGGTGTATTTACTAAGTCATTACTTAGTAAAGTCCTTATTTACAAAGCCCTGGTGAGCACTAATCTCAAGCTTAAAGTTATAAACATAGCTGCATGCTCTGATGAATCAAAATTTTAGCTGTTTCCATTTCTGCCTCAGTGACAAACTTCACGTATTGCAAGAAAATGCTAAAGCTGTTAATAAAAATGAAAGGTCTGCTCGATGTCCAAGGCTGCATCACGGAGCTGACTGTCCCTCAGTTTGAAATCCTGCATATATGTAAACAAATATTTGTCAGTAGAATCTTATAGCACTAAATGCAGCCAAAATGATTTTATGCTCTCATACAATCCATCATTTATACATAAATAGCAAATGCCATGTGATAGATAATGTACGGTATTTAATGTATATAGGATACGTTTTAAAAAATATACATTTCCTAAAAAATATCTTATTCCTAACTATTCTCTTCCCCTTCCTTCTGTACCCACTCTGAAAACATTTTCATATACCAGTAAAGTGGCAAAAAGCAGTGAGAAAACATGATTGCTTTTCTGTTTCACTAAGTAAAGGCCTTTGTTAAAATTATTTTTCTCCCCTCCTTATTTCATGAAGTGTATCAATCTTTATAATTTGTCTTTTATATATCTTGTCTGTGTAGGGCATGATCACTGCTTATGGCATTTTTCCTCACAAGAGAGATGAAAATGTAATTCTCAATGTCAGCAAAAACTGGTCTCTTGCTTTTCACAGGTGAGAGGCAGCATCCCAGGAAAGGCAGGCTAACCCCAGTCATGTCTTACGCAGATGATGTGACAACGATATCTTGTAGAATAAAACCTTTAGTTAAAGATAGATGAATTGTCAAAGTTCTTTCAAGCTTGTTCTCCAAGTCACTGCATTGCATTCCTTTCTGGAAGCCTCACTGAAAAGTTTGTGATGGTTTATTTGAGACAGCTACTGTGTCAGCTCTGGTCCCAGTGGGCACATACATTGCCTTTTACAAATACTGGAGGGGACTAGGAAATAAAAAGGTTCTCATGAAGCAGGAAAGAGTTCTAGGATAGATCCAGGAAGGGACATAGTGGTATTTGCAACATAATTTTCACAGTTTCTGATTAATTTTTTAAGTAATACATAACTTATAGGCTTATAAGGCAGTCTGTCAGTGAATAGCAGACTCACTGGATTTCAAACAAATTTTTCTGTTGGGTCTTTCAGAAATTTTCATCCCTTTTAACCCTGTGGTGTTGAAAAGTAATTTATCCTGTTCAGAAAGGATAAAGGAGTTGTTAGCAGAAAATATTCATCTGATGTGCTCAGCCTGAATACTGGAAATAGTAGTGAGAAACTTCATAAGCTCTCTTGTCCCACTTTGCTGACCTTAACAGTTTAGACAGCTTGGAAAGGACTTTGATCTTCTGTGTCCAAGCTGAGTGGCAATTCTAAACACTATGAATCCAAATTCTTTGCCTCTCAGTGCTCCGAGTGACCGTAGTATTTAACATGCTGTGGGGTGCAGTGTTGTGAAATTAATACAATCCCATATAACTCAATTGTTAGACTCTGTGCACACCTGGGAGAGGTTTAGGAGGAATATTATATGTGTTTCACATCTGTTGGTTTCTGGAATCCTGATTCAGTGGTCTTTGGCTTGTTCTTTGCCCATTCATATTGTACCTATTTAAACTCCAGATGTGAACAAGCAAAATTAATTTCTTCCTATCCCATCTTTTAATACTGTCAGATGGATATGAATCTCAGCTCTCTGGAATATATTACACAGAATATTCATTTTGTTTAGTGATTATTAATAAATATTTCTATTGCTGTAAACCCAGACATATTTCTTTTTCAGGCTTTACACAGAATATTACATCTCCTGGGATGTGAATTTTCTGCATGTCATTTTATAATCAATAGCAGTTGTTATTTACATTTTCTTTCTGACCATTTTTGCATAATATGCTTATCCTTTTTATTATTCCTAGCTAGAAAATGCCACTGTAATTTTATTTGCAACAACTGACATTTTGATAGGAAAAAAGTACTTAGTTAAGTATTTTTAAATTATTCCTGGTTTGCTTTTCTTTTCTTCGCAGTACCAGATATCACCTTTGATTAATAACAATCATATATAGGCTTTGTTCCCCTTATCTGGGTGTCAGCAGTAATTGGAATCCATATCCATATCCTACCTTGCAATCATGCTGCAAAAGGCCAATAAATTCCCGCTGAGTGTGTTACTTGTTAAATTTAGTGCATTACATTCAGGGTAATGAATAAAAGCACTGGGCCGTTACTGTCTGGCTGGCAGAGGAGCAGTAAGAGCAGCCAGACTCCCCTGGGGCCCCCAGCAGGCTTGAAACTGTGACAGGCAGAATCAAGGGACTCCCCGAGCACCACAGTTCAGTTTGTCTCCCTTAATTTCCTCTCCTACCAGGATTTTTAGGGGAAATGGAGGTGAGATAATCTTGCACAGAAGCACAAAATGCACTGTGCTGGTGTACCAGTACTCCCTCGAGCAGATTCTCTTCTAGGCGAGTCATGCATCTGCATTAAACATTCAGCTGATGACAGGTTTGACTTTGCTTTAAGAGATTCATGTATCATATATATATATATATGAAATATTATAGATAAAATATACACATAAATGTAGGATTCTAACCAATCCATGTAAACCTTCTGTTGGACTGCTGACTGATAAAAATAAACTCTCAGACTCTTGGATGTCTGAGCGGTGCTTTGGCTGACACAGGAGCAGCTGTGTGTCTCTAACTGAGGGAAGAAACAATATGTACTTCAGTTCTGAACTCGGGCCTGGGAAGTCCATGAATTTTAGTTCCTCCTGGTTGGCACTCAAACTGCATTAAAATGATGAAAATCTGATAAATAAGGTTATGGAAGAACTGAAGTAACAAGACAGAATCTCAGTGAAAGGATACAGAAATCTATTTTGGGGAGGCTGGGATGAAGTTTCACACTTTGTCTGCAACCTCTTTTTTTTTGTTTTTCTGTGCCTTTGAACAGTGGGGTCCTCTGAGTGAACTCCCTGTCTTGAAAGAGGGACTCAGGCCCCTCTGGGGCTTCTGCAGGGTTCAAAGTTTGGAGTGTGGAGGGTCATGTGCCCACACATGGTCCTGCAGAAGGGAAGGTCCACCTACAGCTGGAAATATGCCCTGGAGCCTTTCCCTCTCATTCCCATGCCTGTTCTCTGTTCCTTTGGAAGACTGTGAAAGGGAGACTAGGATGATCACATTCAGACCTCGCATTTTCTGCAGCTATGAAACTATGAGTTTTGGCAAGATTTGGACTTTTACAGTAGTTGCACTCCTTTCAGGGACACCTGTCATGACCAAACATCTCCTGAGCTGGAAATACTGGTGCTTTGTCAACATGTATCATGTGGATCCCAACCACATGTTATATTTTTGAATGAATTAAAATCCACCAAACAGAAAAAAGTTATAGTGGAGATCTGATCTCTGCTGGATTCAGAGGCAAAGGTTTTACTTCTTCTGTTTGGAGCTGCTTTATTGAGTCCTTCTGAAGTAGTACTCATTTTTGTTGTATTTTGTCACTACAGCAAAAATCTTATTCTTATCCTTCAAAGGGAGATTTTCAAAATTACTGAGGAAACACAGGTTCTTTGGGCCAAACCCACCACAGGATTCAGATTATCCAACTTTTCTTTTAACTGTCCCTGGTGGCTTAATTTTTTTTTCATTTTTGTGTTTTTGGTATTAATGTAGTTTAATATTGTCTGAAATAATTTGCTTGAATGGGAGAGAAACACTGTGTAAGTAATTGAAGAAAGAGGATAAACCATGCAGCCTCCATATCTACATGTAAGTTTTTCGAGTGTATTCCTTTATTTTAGGGTTTTGAAGAGTCTAGGTCTAAAGTAAGATTAATTTGTTGTATAAAATTACAGATATGAGATATCTGTACTCTGTATATTCAGTTCCAGTAGTAACTGTGCCTGGCAGCTCAAAACTAAGGAAGGCCTCTATCACCAGAGGCAAAAACAAGACCCTTGCAGTACAAGGTATTGCATCAACTGCATCAAATAATTGCTCCAAGTTGTTAGAGTTTAACATAAACTTTCCCCAGCATGAAATGCAGTATTTTGTTTTAGAAAAGGGTAGCCTTTTGATATGGGTGATCTCACACAACATTAAATATTTGGTGTTGCCCTGTTTTAAGTAAGAACAGGGCTCATGATGCTGCCAAGAAAAGCTCTTTCTTGAAATTGCCCTGTTCATCATCTTAACCTTATCATGGTTCTGTCTGGAAATTGCATTAAAATTTTAAATGACAAATCAACATTTCTAAAACACAAATACACATGCCTATGGAGCATACCCATGGAGAGGGGTTTTACGATCACTTCATTGAGAAGGCAGTTCTGGCTTCTGATACGGTCTTGTGGGAAGCCTCCTAAGTAGTTTACATTTCTTTAGGGAGTGCAAACAGGTCCTTGATTCTCTCTTTGTTGAACTGGAAAATACTGCAGATGGGCCCACATCCTCCAAAGAAATCCTTCTGAATCATCACAGAAGGGAGGCTGGGAGTATTTGCTACACTCTGCAAAGCTCCACATGCCTGAGAGCTCCAATCCCTGATCTCAGGTCAGGCAGTGGTTTTGCTCTGTGCCAGCCATTAACATTTGTTGTTGATTTTTTTTTTTAATTTCATCTTCTCATGTTCAGCATTCCTTTCAGCTGGAACATTTAGTTTAAGGCTATCTGGGTGCCATGGATAGAATCATCTTTAATCTTCTTACCATCAGAAATTGTTCAGGAGCAGATCCAGGTGCAATGGCTGTTGACAGGCTAGATTTTTTTATATCAACACATTAATTTTTGCAGATGGTTTGTGGATTTTGTTTTTCTTTTAATATGTTCTAGTTCATGCTCTTCTCCTCTCTGCCTTTTTTTTTTCCATTTCTCTGTGGGCAAAAAAATCATGACAATGATGTTGAATAACAGCTCTATGAAAACTTTGATTATTTTAAAAGTCCATTATCTGACATGAGAATTTCATGTTTTTCAAGTATTTACTTACTTCCTGGACAGTGTGTGCCACTTAGATCTATACAAGTAGAGCCAAACCAATATATCTGGAGAAGTAATCAGCCACAGTACTGTATTTGTGTCCTTTCCAAAAGAAACTAGTCTGTTGTTTCTACTGCCAAGATCTGGCAGGTAGCTTTGAGGAGATTAATGGCCCTGGTGGTTGTTACTATTTAGGCCTTTTTTTCCTTCTTACACTTAAATTATTACATTCCAAATGCTTACTTACTGGATAGCATGAATGTGCTGGGAGCAAACCCCAAACAGTCCAGCATGTGGCATGTTGTGATCTGACCTTGTTGTTTATCAATTTTTTATCAACTGATGTTTTTCAAGGTACTGCACTAACACAGCCTTCTGAAGTGCTTGAGGGATCAAAATTAGCTGTCCTTTCAGAGGTAGTCTATCAGTCACACAAAAGTTATTCCAGTCCTGCCAGTATGGAAATGGATTTGCTGGACATTGACTCAGTCGCCACTGATGAAGATGGAGTTGAAATTACTGGCAAATCTCAAAACTGTATTAGTTTTTCATGTCTACGTTGCTTTGATCAACCAACATTGCTGCCAGGATGAGGTCAGATTGGACTTATCATCATTGCTTCTTAGTTTGGTGGTTGGTTACAATTTCTATTTTTAATAGGCTGGAGCGTTTTCTCCTCTGAAAACTTTAGTGTGATAAGTTTATCATGTGGGAAAAGAATTAAAAGAATAAAGTCATATTATTTGGATCATAGTTGGAAAAATATCCAGTGACCTGTGTCCTGTTTCTTGTCAAAAGCTACCAGGAACAAATATGCATTCAACCAGTAAAGAAGTCTGTGAAAGTACTAGGAGTTTCTTTTCTATTTCAGCAACTTTTTTTGCATGGCTTTTTGATGTGGTGAAAAAAAGACATTGGTCTTCTGGAACTCTTTGTGCAAGCATACTTCCTATCCCTCATGAAGATGTGTTTGTGGCTACTGGCTGAATAATTTAAAGAATGAAGTACCAAAACAGGTGCAGATATACAGTCTGTGTTGTTGGGAGTTTATTTTAGAATGATTGCTTTTTTGGGGTGCTTTTCTTTTCCTCTTCAACAAGCATTAGATACTCAAATCATTAAAGAACAGCTTTCAGAATTTTACTTAACAGTTCCCAAAACATAGTGTCTTACCGAGGAATCTTCTTCAAGCAGTTCTAATCTTCTTCAAACAGTTCTTTTGAAATTCATGCCAGGTGAGTAATATTGGGGGGGTTGTTCATTTTTATTACTATTATTTCTGAATCTGGCTGCATTTTCAATTTTCTGAGTATTTCCTCTATAATAAGGTCTTGAGTAGGCCTTAATGGTTCTGATCAGCCCCAGGTGAAGCTCTCATCCACAATCCCTCTCTGGGCTCACCAGCTCTGCATGAGCTCATGGTCCTACTCTGGAGGACTCTCTTGCAGTCTGGAAAGCTTACTTTTGGTGCTGAGTTTTGGCCCATCAAAGGGATGTTAAGGGAAGCATTATCCCCCTCAGGGAATGGTGGGCACAACCGAACAAGAGGAACTTGTCAACAACATGTTCAGGGGCTTTGTCTGAAGAGTACTTTTGTTTCTAAAAGATTCTCTGTAGTAAGTAGTTTTTAGTTTTTTTCACTGCACGTGTTTTTGTTAAGATTTGTAGAAGTGTCATGTGTTCTGTTGTATGATATATTAATCTTTGAGTCTTCCATTGGGGGAAAAAGCAGAAGTAAAGTATTGTCCTATATTATTTAGATTTTTTCCTCATTGTTCCTGTAAGTGAAACTTCAGGACAGCATAGGAAATTGATAGTGGCACACTCTGTTTTAAATAGCTTGCTTTTCTGTTCAAGATTTATTTATTCCATCAAATAATGACTTTGAGGTATTTTAGAAAAATAGTAAAATAACAATGATCTTTGTTTATGGGATTATCTGATGGAAGTACAACAGAAGGAATCAAAAAATGATGAGAGACATCTTAATAACTGGGTGAACTGCTTTTATCTTGGGATAAATTGAATTCTCCCTTGATAAATTTAGATACACTCTAGTGCTCTTATGGGCTTGTTGGCCCTTAGTAAGATGTCTGAGTTTTGCAGATGAAAATAAAAGGTGAAAGGATTAGGAAATGGCTCTCAATAATAGACATTCAGGTGATCTTAGTCTATGATGTCAGATGATATGGAAACCTTCCCCTTAAAGAAGTAATTGCAAAACCCAAAGCATGCGTACACAGGGGAAGGAAAATGAAGGTCTTGTGAAATCTTGTACCTGGAAGAGCAATGAAATATGCCTCTGCATATTAATTCAATCTATAACTATAGAGGCTGAGCTGGACGGTTCTGATACAGGTTTTGTTGGACTGGATAACTTGAGGTGCTGAATGATTACTGGCCTAGCTGAGAAATCACAAATATGGTCATTGGTTACCTGTAAAATTGTTATATGATTCCTCTTCGAGCTTCTGGGGAAAAGCAAGAACACAGCCCAGTAAGAGGTTGTTAGGTTTCTTTATGCCTATCTCAAAAGGAAGCAGGATGCTTTGGTAAGACAAGGAAAAGGACTGAATCAGCTTTTCTGAAAAAATATTAATATAGAATAACAAAAAAGAAAAAATAACATACTTTGTGTGACAGAGCCGTGTTAAGAAATGGATTCATCTTAGCTCAGATTTCCTACTAGGCTTCTTTTCAAAACAGAGATGTAAGTGTGACAGAGACTCTTCACTTTCCCTTGGGTGTGGCAGGCATCATCCCTCTGTGCAGGAGAGGGGTATTTTAATTAGTAAGTTTCCTCAGCAATATCCCTGATGCAATGCTGCCAGCAAATGGTCATCAGTACAAGCCTAGATGGAATGTGTGCTTACAGCTTATTTATATTATCAATCTCTTCAATGAAGGTTTGTATATATAAAGGAAACTAAACCTCAAAGATATTGTATAGAGTTTGGAGGATAAGAACAAGGTTAACTTGGGGAGGGAAAGAACAATATAGATACTAAGATTTGATTTGTGATTCCAAAGGATTGTTTATAATAGGAAATGCCACAGAAGAGTTGGCTTGACATAGGGTAGTTTATTGGCTTCTTTTTTTATGTACTTTTGGTGGTAGAGCTTGCTCAAAGAGGGAAACAGCATTGAACTGGAAGGCTGTACTGGAACAGTAAGTTTAGAGTTTTTGCAAGCTCTGCAAACTTTCTTCATAACACATGAGGACCTGAGTTGTTTGATTACTTGATTATTAGTGTGGTTGATTTATATTTGCTTCTTAAGCTATGATTTGCCTTGTTATGGAAATCCTTGAGTGAGACTACCTACCAACTTGAAGTGTGGAGATTATCCTTCAGAAATATCAAATACATGTAAAAACATCTAGCAGAAATAATCTGCCAGAAGTTATTTTTATTATCCTGACACTTTAAATTATCATAGAATTGTTTAGTTTGGAAAAGCTCTTTAAGGCCATTGAGTCCAAGCATTAACCCAGCACTGCCAAGCCCACCACTAACCCATGTCCCCAAGTGCTACATCTACATGACTTCTAAATCCCTGCAGGGATGGTGGTTCCAAAGCTTGACAACCATTTCTATTAAGAATTCCTTTTAACATCCAATCTAAATCTCTCCTGGTGCAAACTGAGGCTGCTTTTTTATTATCCTATCAATTACTACTTAGGAAGAGAAACCACCTCCCACCTGGCTACAGCCTTCTTTCGGGCAGTTGTACAGAGTGATATGAAATCTCCCCAAGCCTCCAGGCTAAATACCCTCAGCTGCTCCTCACCAGACTTGTCTTCCAGACCTTTTCCCAGCTCTGTTGCCCTTCTCTGGACTCACTCCAACACCTCAAAGTCCTCCTTTTAGGAGGACAAAACACAGAATTTGAGGTGCACCAAATTCTCTGCTGAGTACAGCAGAACTATCACAAAATATGCTCAGCTGCAGATCTGTATGCATAAAATGACAAGGCCAATAGTCTTCCAATATTTTTTAGTGATGAAAATATCTAAAGCTGTGAGTGAGGGTACTGGTAAAGCCTAGCTGACATCCCAGACTGCCAGTGTTTGAGGATCCTGCCCCATTAGAAGAGGTGGACAATTATGAAGATCATACATATTCAAATGAAAGATTCGTCTTCAAGTAACATTTGATGAAAGGCAGGAAGGACATGTCTAAAACACTTAGAATCCACACTGAAATGAGAAACAACCTTTCAACTGAGATCTGTTCAGCTGGCAATGAATTTGTAAGGTAGTTTGGCTGATATAGTCCAGACTCCACAAAAATATTGTGAGAAATATCAAGAGAATGGTTCTGAACCCAAAGTTTGATCCCAATATTTTGCATTGTCAGCAAAAAACAGAGTCACAAGACAAATCATGAGATAAATATTTGAGTTAAATAAGAAATGTAGAAGGGTGTAACCAACCACCAGTGTCCTGTTTTCAAAAATTGGTGGATAAGCTGACAAAAACCCCTCATGTGGATGTGGTGAGTGAAAGGGAGAGCAAAAGTGAGCACATTTTAAAAGAGATATAATCAGATAGTCATATGGAAGGGGAGCAATAGAGAGTTTAAAAAAATAAAAGAAGAGCAAAAAATAAAAGAACAGAACATAAGGAATGGACTTCCATTTGCTGACTATTACAGCAAAGCTGAAAGCAGATATGAAGTGTGTAACTCAGTACATGAAATTCACAATAAAGAGAATTAACAAAGAAAAAGTAAATAACTGCTAAGGTTCTCATAAGGATACAATTCTAGTTTTTTTCATTTGCAGATGGAAACCACCTCTCCTGTACAGAACTGCTTCCCATCCCACAAGTTAGCACTTCAGAATTTTAAAATGCCTTCTACAGGCCATATGTGAGCAGGAGACACTCCTTTTGGAGTACTTTAGAAATGCAAGCATATGGAAATGTGAAGACCACTTCCATTGCTGGTTTGAACTTGGCGACACTCTAGCAAATGGGATTTACAAATGTTACCACATAATTACACAGCTTTGACAAGTTCTTTAGAGGAATACTACCCCCCAGCATGTGTTGGGTACTTCTAAAGTTCACCAGGGAAAACCTCCACTTCAGATTTCAAACTTTCCTTTTTTCTTTACTTTTCTGTTTCAGTAACTACTTCACATTTTCAAGAAATATGACTGAGTGTGGTAGGACAAAATGTTCTGATGGTGTTTAAGTCAAGAGCATGACACAGATGTAAACAAAATTTAATCAAATATTTCAAGTTAAATTGAATGACAGATCTGGTCAAGGATCCCCTATAACCATTTTCTTATTTCTTGTCTTTTTCTCTTTCTTTTTTCTCTTTTTTTCCCCCCACATTCTTTCACAGGGAGTCATAAAATATTTGTAACTGACTTTGTATTATAGATATTAATAATTGTTTGTTTATTTATTTATTTATTTATTATGTGATTTCTTGAGAAAAGTTTAATTATCTGGGCTCAAATTGCTTAACCTGTTCTACTGTCTTTCACAGGATCTCTGTAGTTATTTGCACTGATTGCTGTTTTTTTGAGATGACAGCTTACCTTGTGTCATCAAGGTCTAGACATAAACTCAAGTTTATGGAGCAAAATATAATCTTACAAAAATGTAGCAGTGAACTCCATAAATCCCCATTTCATATGAATGTTTGTGGAGTGAGTATGGTAGAGCAAAATTTGATAGGATTTTTTTTTTCCCCAACCAATAATGCACTTTTTATGTGCTTATTTCTTCTTTAAGGAGTTAAAGGTTGCATGGGACAGCTGGCGAAATGAAGGAGGAGTTAAAAACATATGTTACATCTTTATTTACTTCTAAGAGCAGAACAATGAAGCTTCTGAGGTTTTTTCATACATTTTATCTTTATTATGCTGGATGCTACCTGTTTGGGTTTTTTAACCACACCATTTTCTACATTTCACTTTCCATTGCCCAGGGAAAGTGATTCATAAATAACATCTTAGCACTTGGAGATTTTTAATTATTTTTTAATTATTTTTTTTTGTCTTTAATGCTGTTAAAGCACATTTTAAAAAGGCTAGCGGGCATCATTATGTCCATCATATAGGCAGAAAATCTGCAGGAGAAAAAGGTTAAATGACTTGCCAGAAGGCACACAGAAAATCAGAAGTGGCAGACCACCACTCACAAGTCCAAGGATACTTCTTTTCCTTAGTATTATAGTTCTGGAAGGTAGGAACAAGAAGTACTACACAGCCTCTTCTCTGCAAGATGTCTTTTCACAACATGGCTAAGTTTGGCTCTCACTGCTCTTTCCTGCTTGGCTGATGCAGTTTCAGCTTTTACAGCCATATGTGATAAGAGCTAACCTTAACATCTATAGGAATTGGTACTTAAAGGAACTTGTACTGATGTTATTAATAGAAGAAAAATTTGTATGATCCCACTGTTGAGTGTCATCTTTGCTCGATAAAGTTTCTTCCTAAACTTAACTGCCAAGGAAGCAAATAAAAAAAATGGAAAAACTATTTGCCTTAACACTTAATGGTTTAAATGAATTTTTTCAGGCACCTAGAAGACAGCAGCAAAACAAGACAGTAAGCAGTTTTTTATTCTAAATAAATTTAACACATTTCTGTAACAGAGTAACAGCAGATGTTAAGTATGCTGACTTTCAAGAAGTTTTTAGTAGCATTTTATGTGCTACTAAACTGTAACACACAATAAACTAAATGAGAGAGACCTAGATTAAAAAATTAAAAGGCAAAAAAAAACGACCTGGAAAGTCACAGTTCATAACAGTATCAAGATGGAAAGGTTTCAAAGTTTCTTCAGTTGACTGGTCAGCTCCAGGTAGGGAGGGGTTACCAGAATAGTGAAAGACAGTTTTGGTGCTTAAAATTATTTGAAAAATGGGAAAAATTATCTTGGAGCTGAGTGGGGATGGGATGAATTTCAGTAGGGACAACTGCAGTATGCAAAGTTTAGGTAGGAACAATCAGCCATACTAAGGCAGGTAGGGTAGCAACCAGGTAAATTTTGTATGCACAGGGACCTGCAAATTGTTCAAACTAAAACCAGAAGTAAATATAATTATACTGTTGAAAACCAGAAAAATATATACCAGGAAATACCAACAGGTTTGGATTTTAAGATACACTCTTCCTACAGAGGAGGAAGGAGCACAACTGAATCATGATGTTCAGTCCTGGCCACTGCTCTTTCAGATTCATTGAAAAGAGAGATAAATAAGGAAATTAAGAAATCCATATACCTTCACTTCCAGAGTAAAATTATTTTGTTTCAATACCAGAATTCTGATAAGAAACATGACATTGATGTTTAAGAATGCACAGAAGAATGATCTTTTCCTTATCTTCATGACAGATATGCCAAGAAGGAAGTAATAGACTTCATTTTCAGCAAGGAAACTAAAAGTTAAACATTAGATAATCTTTTTTATCAGGAAGGAAATTAAAACACTGCAGCAGCTGGTTTAAGGATCCTCCACTGTGGAATATGTCTTTGGAAATGTGAATCATGGACTGTGATTCTTTCTGAGGCTGCAGAGGGGTTGGGTAAATCCTAAGATTCTGCTCTGTCCCTAGCCACTGGTTTTGGCATGAGACATTCCAAACCCAAGCCTTACAGCCCAAACAGTGCAATCCCCCACAGAGCATAAGATCTGCGGTTTCAAGATTTCTATAATCTCATTAAAGTATAAAATATTTATAGCTGTCACAAACTTAACAAAAAGCATAAAGCTTCCAGATGCTTTTATTAGTATTTCACTGGGTCTGCAGATATCACAAAACAGCAATACAGAGATGTGACCATCACATTTCATCCAGAGGATGGAAATCTGTGGTCAGTCAGAGTAAAAGTCATGGGAGTATCACCTGAGGCATGCTTAGGCATGCAAATGACAGAAGTGGGTGAACAGGTTATTTCTGCACCTGTTTATGGTTAGCCTTGCTACACTGTTCATTTTGTACACCTTTTTCTTTATTAAAATTTAGCGAGTACATGTTAAAATCAAGAGCAGGTAAATTAAAGCACTGCAGGGGAAAAGTCTACTGAGGCAAGCACACTGTTCCTGCCCTCCCTGTGTGGCCCTGTGCCTACAGGGGTACACACTGAAGCAGGTACAGGGGAAACTTTCAGAAGCTTCTGTGAGCTGGATTTGGTAAGCTGGGTTATCCCCTGCTTTCTTTGGTGTAATCAGGCTGATTTATGTCAGCTGAAAATCTGATGCTTTATTTTTAGCATTTAAACACACAGAAATAATTCATGTTCTTGGTTTAATCCCCTGGAACACTGGGATTTAGTGAAAAGCTTGTGGAGAGACGACAGGACTACAGGCTACATAAGCAGAGGAAGGTGAGGGAGGGAATGTGCAAAGAATGCTTTTGAGAAGTAGATTAACTTTGGAATTTTAACATGCAGGTATTATTTAACAAATAAATGAGGAGGTTCTTTCTCTTCAGAAGGGAAGATTTTGATCATTTTCACAGCTAATGGGTCTGTTTCTGTAAAGTTAACAGGATACTGTAAGGACTTTCTTGCATGGTTTGTTGGTATTCTTTCATTTCTTCAGACAAACTGGAATGATCTAAGGGAGGATGGAAAGGAAACTGGCTCTGAGTAAAGTTTCTTAAATGAGCTTAGTGAGCTAAGCTTCAGTGTCAAAATAAAATTTATAGTACATATATCTGACATAATGTTGTTTGTTCCACACTTCTGTTCCAAAGTGCAACAAATTAGGCATCATGGAGCTAATAATGAGCAATATTGGCCTATTCTACACAGCATTTTTGCATCTGTGTGCTGTTGCTTCCCACTGATTTGTCTTCTCGCTAGGACAGTCTATGTCTTTATTCTTTTTTATCTATTCTTGTGTTTGGGTTCAACCAGGAGCAGTCTATTTTCAGCTAGTCTTGGATGCAAGGGCAGCAAAATCAGGTAGTTGTTTGAAGCCTTGAATTTCCTTAGGCTGGCCTATTTCCAGTGGGATAGGTGCTCAGGAACCTCTACAGCAGCAACATTTGTCACATGAATGTGGGCAGGTGCCTGTACATGTTTGTGGCCCCCTCACTGGCCATTGCACTCAGACTGACCACTGGCCTCAGAAGAAAGCAAGAATCTGAGAATTCAGCTGCAAGGATTGCCAAGAAGCAGCCCTCCCCTGTATAAGTCAGAATAGCAACATGGTTTGTGTCTGCTTCCAGCAGTAAGAGCAGCTTCCTTTCAGAGGTGTTTGGTCCTGTGACACCAGTCCTGGACTCCAGTTCATTGAAGGGCAGTGAGTTGGCTGCAGATAGCCTGGGTTATCTCTCAGAGCAGGAGAAGCAATTCCTGCAACAAAAGCCTGAGCTGAGGCAGTAGGAGTCCGAGAGGGCTGAAAAGAAACAGTGTTCTAAAAGCCCTTTTTTGGTTCCACAAATATCATAGGATTTTATGAAGTGCATTTCAGAGCACCAGAGAAGCAACATGCAAGGTATTCCCCCGAGCATTTAGTGACATTAGATTAGCTCAAAGGCATTTCAGTTTTTGCCCTTAAACAAAACCTAGTGCTGCTGTTAGGCAATGAACTTTAAGGAAGAAAAGAAATATTTTGTGGAATAATTCCATGAAAATACATATCGATATGAAGACGTTGTCAGCAATCATTTCAAAATTCCATTTATTTCACAGTGAACTTTGTGCATTACTTCAGGGGGTATGAAATGGAAAGATAGGGAAAGCAATTTACTAAATCCAGACTGTGCCAAGCATAGATGCCTTGTCACCCATCCCTCAGTGGGGAGCTTTGCCCTTCCTCTTATGCCAAATGTCACCATCCTGGTGAATGACATAATATATACAGTGCTGAACTCACTGAAGCCTGCCTAAAGAAACTTTCTCTGCTTCCTATTCTCATTTCTTCTGCTAAAAGGGATGCTTGCACCAGTGCAGATATAACTGCCAAGTAGCCTGGTAATTGGTTCTCCCACAACCCCAAAACTTGTTGTCTTTCACAACAAGTGAAAACACCCCACTACCTGTGAGAGTGATCTGCTGCTTTCTCAGACCTGCAAGGTGCCTATGGACAGCAGGGGCAGTGGATCCTCAGGAATGCTGGAATGAGACAGCACAGGTGGGATCACCTAGTTTAGTTTAGATCATAACATTTTCATAGTGGGATTTCTGTCCCACTTCAGTTGCTAATCCTGTGTGTTAACTCATACTTAATTTTCCTCCTTTTTTCAGTAGAAAAGGCTTTTTAAAAGGACTAATAAGAAAATTTTCATACTCAAATAGAAGAGAACTTTCCCTAGCACTCTGGGGAAAAAAAAAAAAAAAAAAAAAGCCTTGAAATATTCATGTTGTGTTGCATAGACTGGCCATGAAATATGCATGAAAAATTATACAAGGTACTAGGAAAAAAAAGAAAACAACATACAACTGGAAATGGGATTCTTTAATTTAAAAGACAAGTCTTTATCTAGCAAGAAGAGCAAGAATATATTAAGAGCTAGACATGTCCCTTGTAAGTGTCATGTTAGAGAAGGCTGACTGGTGGCTCTGTACATCTGACTGAACCCGTGCCTGCTGGCCACCAGAGAGCTGCTTTCTCAGGCTTCCACAGGTGTTATGTAACACAAAACATGCTCTGAAAATACCAGGTGGAGCCACTGCTTAGCAAGCACTAACCTAGTGCTGAAAGAGCATCAGCTTCCCTTCCTGCAGCCAAATGTAATTGCTCTGATGGTGGTTAAACAATTTTGTTGTTGTCCAATAAAAGCCTTTATCAGCCAGGATAGCATCTGGCAGGTGACTTCCCCAGAATAATGAGTGCAGCATCTCTACTTTTGCCATGCTTTTAAAACAAACCTCATAGAAAAAAAAATTACCTTCACATTTAGGACAGGTTCCTCCCAGAACTTCAGGAACAGCAGCAGATAGAGAGCAGATAGACTGGAAATCATGTAGCTGCTTTTACCCTCAAACTCCATCCTAATTATTAGTAATTAGCCTACAAATATGATGGGGGCAGATCCTTTGGTAGGAAAGATGTGTTTTCATTAAGAAAGTCATAGCAGCCAGATCATATAACCTGCCAATCTCTAGGACACTATTAGGTTGTCTGCACAGAAAGTGGCTCCAAAATTGCACTAAGGCAACAAATGTTACCTATGATTGTATTTTTTGTACAATTGCCCTCTGTCCTCTGAGATCACACATTTTCTAACACACTGGATGATCTGGAAAGGCCCACATTGACAGGGTGGTTTCAAAGCTCTTTTGTTTCATTAAGAAAACCCAGCTTTTCTCACCTGTGTCTTACCATAGACAATAGTGATGATCTCATTACAGATGTCCCATGTTGGCATGTCCTGATCTTTCCTCACTTCTGCTCTGGCTGATAGATGAGCCTGTGTGTTTTGTTAAATGTTGCTAAGCAGAGCAGCCTAGCTGACCATCTGCATATGGCCCTGGATTTTGGGCAGTGGCCTGGGAAGACGTTATCCCAAGGATCTTCCTTCCAGCTATGCCTGTGCCGTGTCCCCTTGTTGTGGCTGCAGATGGGCCGACCCCTGCTCCGTAGCCAGGCTTTCCAGCTTGGCTTAGGCAGGCTGGCATTCTGCAGCTGCCCTGGGCCTGGAAAAGCCCCAAATACACTTCCAGATGCCCTTGTGCTGGTAACCACAAACGCTGCACCAGTTCCACTTGGATGGCTGGTCTGGGTGGGGGTACTGCCAGAGGGGGAGGAGACGGATTATTGCCTGGCAGGAGAGGGGTCAGGGGACTGGTAAATGTGCTTTGTTTGTTTGTGGCTGTGGTTTGAAGCGTACAGCAGGTGAAATTCTGCTATGCTGATGGGCTGGTAGGGGGGAAAGGAACATGGGGTATGGTCATGTAATTCTTAATATCAAGAAAATCCCCCCAGATACGAAAGCAGTTATTTGCACTGTAGATGTGAGCCAGCTGGCTGCGTGGCCATGGCTGCAGTGCAACATTAAATATGCAGCAGCTCCTGAACTGCAGCTCACTGGGAGTGATACACCTCCTCATTATCCCTTCTTGTGTCGACAGGCCCAGAAAGAGGGGGAAAAAGAAAAGGAAAGGCAAAAAAAGCTGAGCTGAGTGTTGAGTCTACTTAAATGCTTTCAAAAGAGTGTACGCCGGTCTGTTTGGGGATTCAAAAATTTTCAGTTTAAAGGTTAGATTTTTCTTCCCCCCTCTTATGTTTCAATCATGGAAAATTATATTAGGATGAGTCAGATGCGGGCAATTACAGGCTCTCTTCTAAATGTCTTGAGATACATACATACATACAATAGAATACAAAAGTTTACCATGTTTAGGTGTAAGTTACAATCCTTTGTACATAATAAAATTATTTCCCTTATGATAAAGAAAATTGAGTACTGAATATGCATCTCCCATTCCACTTAATTGCTTTCTTTTATACCAAGACATCACTTCGATTAAGAAAATAATGTATGAAATTTATCTTACAATCTGTTCAGGGGAGAAAATAATTTTTAGAAGATTTTGCAGTGCAATGACATGGTTTTGTATAATGCTATTATAGTTATACTCATTCTGAATACTGAGTCGTAGTCATGGGAGAGAAAAGACAAAGGGAAGAGAAGATGATATAGGTTGCTGGAAATTTGTGCATTTCTTTTTTTTTTCACTTTTTGTAATAAGTTTAAGTGTTACAAGGCATCATGGTGATGCAACTTAATGAAATTTTTAAAGTTTTAGTAAATTTTAAGATCCCAACAGAGTTCATATCATACAACAATTTGAAATGTCTTACTTCTTTATTGATAAAGGTAATGGTTAAATTTAAGAAGGGGAGGAATTCCACTGTGTTTGTTTTCCTAACATTTTATATATGTCTTCCTAATTTCAATGTCTTCCTATCTGCCTCTTGCCCTGAGGTTTTTTCATTTCTGTTGGGTTTTTTGGTTTTTTTTTTTTTTTGGGTTTTTTTTTTTTTTTTTTTTTTTTTTTTTTTTTTTTTTTTTTTTTTTTTTTTTTTTTTTTTTTTGTTTTTTTTTGTTTGTTTGTTTGTTTGGTTTTTTTTTTGTTTGTTTGTTTTTTATATTACTACTACTATTACTTTTTGGCTCTAATAGGGAATATATATACCTGTACCAGTGTCTTTATTAACAGAAAAGAATTCACAAAACTCAAAAGCATATGTCATCATTGAAACTACAGAGAAAGTTTCAGTTTGAAATAAGTAAATATTTGTGGAGGGACTTCCATATCAGCTGAGAGTTACTTTCCTCTTACACTGAAATTTTAAAAATGTATTTAAATATGTTTAAATTGCACAAGGGTAGGGATATTAATAACCTGTTTAACCCATGCTGCTCATGCTGACCCAGGGCAGTGCTTTTCCTATGGCCAAACTGGGTGACTTCTTTTGGGGCATGAGTCAGGTTTCCAATCAGAGATTAAATACTAATTAATTAAGCAGTTTCTAATATGCAATATGTGCTCATACAGTATATGCTGCTCTTAAAATGTGACAATGAATTTACTCAGTGTTCGGTAGCTTCTTGCTATCCTTGATATGTAATATTTGACTTATGGCAAAGCAAGTGCTGGCAACAAGACTTTGTTTCCACTTGCACAATTGTAAGGGTCATAAATTGGTGGAAAGACCTTAATTTTTTTCTCTCAAGGGAGATTCTTTCCTAATATCCCTTCTAAAAAAATCTATGGCAAGGATCTTAATGATTTCAGAGAAAACTAGATGGAGCCTCTCGAAAAAATACTTTAAAATGTTTTAAATGTGACTTCATTTCAGTGATGCCTCCTCTGTTAGCTCATGTTTTGACTGGAAATAAGTATTTTAAATTACTCTGCATGAGCTTAAACTTAGACAAATAGAAATTGGATCATTTTTCTTTTGTCAGTAGGTATGTCCTTTTCATAGGTGCATAGTTAAAAAAAAATCTATCCTTCTATTCCTCCCAGATCTTTCCTTTTTTTTTTTTTTTTTTTTTTGTGTCT
>VXBR01002268.1:0-21166 GCA_013400215.1 Cisticola juncidis | reverse complement strand
GGGGTGAAAATCTGGGATTTTGGAGGTGAAAATCTGTGGGGTTGAGGGATTTGGGGGGGGGCTCAGCCCGGTCCGGAGCTCTCCCCCCGTTCCTCAGGGGAAATTCTTGAATTTGAGGGGAAATTCTGAGATTTGGGGATGAAATTCCGGGATTTTGGGAGGAAATTCTGGAATTTGGAGATGAAATTCTGGGATCTGAGGGGAAAATCGGGGATTTTGGGGTGAAATTCTGGGGTTTTGGGGGTGGGGGGCTCAGCCCAGTCTGGAGCTTTCACCCCCGTTCCTCAGGGTAAACCGGGAGGTTTGGGGTGAAAATCCAGGATTTTGGAGTGAAATTCTGGGATTTTGAGGGGTTGGGGGGGAGCTCAGCCGTGTCCGGAGCTCTCACCCCCGTTCCTTAGGGGAAACCGGGACATTTGGGGTGAAATTCTGAGATTTGAGGTGAAAATCTGGGATTTGGGGGTGAAATCCTCAGATTTTGGGGTTTCTGGGGGGGCTCAGCCTGCTGCATCCCATCCTTGCGGTATTTTGGGATAAAATTCTGGGATTTTGGGAGTGTGGGGGGGGATAGCCTAATCCATTCTGATTTTTGGAGTATTCCCAATATCCACCACTGGGAATTGGCTTTTTCACGGATTATTTTGTTCAGTTTTAAGCCAAATTTGAGATTTTTTGGTGGCGTAAATCCTGGGAAAATCCTGTTTGTTTTGGGGTTGATTTCAGGAATTTTCTGTGGCATAAAACCTTGGAAAACCCTGGATGGTTTTTTTTGATAAATTCAGGAATTTAGCTGGGCATTCTTGGATTGGGATCCCTGCTCCAGCCGTCTTTCCCACACGGATTTGGGTGAAAAATGAGGAATTTGGGGCCATGGGAGAGAAGCAGATCCTGGGAATTTCAGGGATCATTTTCCCACCAAATTCCAGGCTTTTTTCCCACTCCATCCCAAAGTATTCCAGGTTTCCTTGGGCTGGCTTTGGAATTTCAGGGAAAAATCCTGGGCTCTGTTGCAGGTTTTTCCATGGATTCCCCATCCCTGGGATGGTGGGAATGTCCCCGGGATTGGAATTTTTATTGATTTTTAAGGATTTTGGGATTTTTTTTCCATCCCCAACCATTCCAGGATTCCCTGCACTGCTTTATTTGGGATTTTTGGATAAATCCTGGATTTTATCCCAGTTTTTTTCCATGGATTCCTCACCCCTGGGATGGCAGGAATGTTGCTGGGACTGGATTTTTAGGGATTTTTAAAGGATTTTTCCCATCCCGAACCATTCCAGGATTCCCTGTCCTGCTTTATTTGGGATTTTTGGATAAATCCTGGATCCTACCCAGGTTATTCCATGGATTCCCCACCCCTGGGATGGTGGGAATTTCCCTGGGGTTGTAATTTTAGGGATTTTTTTAGGATTTTTTCCCTCCCCAGCCATTCCAGGATTCCCTGTTCTGCTTTACTTGGGATTTCAGGGATAAATCCTGGATGCTACCCAGATTTTTCCATGGATTCCTCACCCCTAGAAGGGCTCAGTCCCGTCCCCTGGGCCTGGGAAAATTCCCCCTCACTCATCCCGGGATTTTCGGGAATTTTGGGAATTTTGGGATCCCTCCCAGGCTCAGAATTCCCTGAATTCCCTGAATTCCCAGGGAAAAGGATCCCCCGGGCCAGGGAATTCCTGGATCCGGAATTCCCGCTGAACCTGCTCTGCCACTTCCCGCTTTTCCAGGAGTAATTAACGGCTCCCCGTTAATCATTACCCAGCAGGGATCTTCCTGGAGAATTCCTGGGGAGAATTCCCAAAAAAAAAAAACCAACAAAAAACCCCAAAATACCCCAAAAATTCCCATTTCTGATATTTGGGATCCCTTCCCGTCTCTTCCCAAAATAGGATTGGAATTCCCAGCTGGAAAATCCCATGGAAACTCAGTTTAAAGTAGGAAAAAACAGGAGGAAAATCTGATTTTCCAACATTTCTGACCACTGAATTCCTTCCCAAAAGAACATTGGAATTCCNACAAAAAACCCCAAAATACCCCAAAAATTCCCATTTCTGATATTTGGGATCCCTTCCCGTCTCTTCCCAAAATAGGATTGGAATTCCCAGCTGGAAAATCCCATGGAAACTCAGTTTAAAGTAGGAAAAAACAGGAGGAAAATCTGATTTTCCAACATTTCTGACCACTGAATTCCTTCCCAAAAGAACATTGGAATTCCCAGCTGGAAAATCCCATGGAAACCTGGGATAAATCAGGATTTAAGGCAGAAAAAATGGGAAAAATTCCCGTTTTTCTCCCATCTCTCTGTGGCTTTTTGTCCCTGGAGCTTTTCCAGGCACAGCCGCAGCCCCCGGCAGGGAGGGAGGGAAGGAAATGTTGCAAATCTGAGGAGAAAATTCCAGAGGGATCCAAACTCCCGGAATTCCTCCCGTGGGAATGTGGGGAAAACCCTCAATTCCCTGAGATCCCGAGGGTTGTGGGGGTTTGGGGTTGTTCCCAAAAATTCGGTAGGAATTTGGGAATTGTGGCGCCTCGGAGAGGCCGAGTTCCCAAATCTGAGCTCAGCCCCTCCCAAACCCGTAAAATCCCAGAGTTTCACCCTAAAATTCCAGAGTTTTACCCCAAAATCCCAGTTTTACCCCAAATCCCAGAATTTCACCCCAAAATCCCAGTTTTACCCCAAAATCCCAGAGTTTCATCCTAAAATTCCAGAGTTTCACCCTAAATCCCAGTTTTACTCCAAAATCTCAGACTTTTATCTCAAAATCCCAGAGTTTCACCCCAAAATCGCAAATTTTCACCCCAAAATCCCAGTTTTACCCCAAAATTCCAGTTTCACTCTAAAATCCTAGAATTTCACATTAAAATCCCAGTTTCATCCCAAATTCCCAGAATTTCACCACAAAATTCCAGAGTTTCATCCCAAAATCCCAGAATTTCACTCTAAAATCCAGTTTTACCCCAAAATTCCCAGATTTTCACCCCCAAAATCCCAGAATTTACCCCCAAAATCCCAGAGCTTCCCCCCCAAATTCCAGTGCCCATCTCAAGCTCAAATTTTTGGTGAGAATTCGGAATTTTTGGGGAGAACTGAGCTGGGATGGCTCCTCTGGATCAGGAATTGCGGTTCGGCCGCCCCCTGAGGCAATTAAGGAGCTTTAATTAAGCCGAATTAAATGACTTTTTTATAGCCTCGTTAAGCCCTGGCTGCTCCCAGAGGGGCAGGAAAAGCCTCTGGATCCCTTTGGATCACCCCTGGCCGGGATTTTGGGGAATTCCCAGAATTTGAAAGGAAAAAACAGATCGGGAATGCCTCAAATCCTCCAAATTTGTTTTTTTTTTGGGACAATTAAATTTAAGAAAAAGGGATTTTTGTCATGGCTGACCTGGGGTCGGCCGTGGGATAATCCCGAGGGTTAATCCCGATTTTCCTGCGGGTTGGGCAGGAATGTCCCGGGCAGTGTCCAGGTGTGGGGCCTCTGGTGGAAAAAAGGGGATGGGGAGTGGGAAAGGGGCTGGGAAATCCTCAGGGATTCTTTTCCTGGGATTTTTTTTTCTTAGAGGGATAAAGGGGGGATCCAGGGGGGATTTGGGATCTGATCCCAGGGAACGGGGCTGGGACAGGAGGGAACGGCCTCGAGCTGGGCCAGGGTTGGAAATTTGGGATGATTTTTCCATGGAAAAAGGGTTGGGAATCATCGGGAGGGGCTCAGGGAGGGTGGGATCCCCATCCCTGGAGGTGTCCCAGGAATCCCTGGACTCTCCTGGGGATGTCCAGGGACTGGAATTTTCCAGAGTGGCCGGAGAGCGCGGCCGGCCGTGCTGGGAGTGACCGGGGCTCGTTCCCGAATTCCCGAATAATTCCTGAATAATTCCCGAATAATTCCCGAATTCCCAAATAAGTCCCAAATAATTCCCGAATAATTCATGAATTCCCAAATAATTCCCAAATAATTCCTGAATAATTCCTGAATAATTCCTGAATAATTCCCAAATAATTCGCGAATTCCCGAATAATTCCCTAATTCCTGCTCCTCCCCCAGGTTGAGCAGCCTCTCCTCTTCCCTGGGCGAGGCCCCCTCGGAGCGAAGGTCCCCGGGCCACCAGCGGCAGCCCTCGGACACCGCCGAGGCCACAGGTGGGGGCAATGGGGTCACTCTGTGGTCACTCTGTGGTCACTCTGCAGTCACTTTGTGGTTCCAGACCTTCCCACACTCCTGGAATGTCGGGATTTGGGATTCAAAGTCGCCAGAGGGGGAATTTGGGGATGTGGGGTCAGGGGTGGCCACCAGACCTGGAGGTCAAGGGTGGACGATGACCACAAGGTCAGGAGTGGCCATCAGGTACCTGATGATCAAGGATGGACAGTGGGACAGGCCTCGCAGCCCCTGGAGCCGGGGGTTCCCTGGAGCCAAACCCGGACTCCAGAGCTCATTCCCTCCTCTTCCTCCTGTGCCTGTGTCCGTGTGTCTGTCTGTCCGTGTGTCCCTGTGTCCCCTGTGTGTCCCTGTGTGTCCCCCATGTGTCAATGTGTCCCTGTGTCCCCCATGTGTCCGTCTGTCTGTCCCCTGTGTCCCCGCGCTGTCAGGGCTGGTGCAGCGCTGCGTCATCATCCAGCGGGACCAGCATGGCTTCGGCTTCACCGTCAGCGGCGACCGCGTCGTGCTCGTGCAGTCCGTGCGGCCAGGTGGGGACACAGCCGGACACGGGGATGGGGACACGGGGCTGGACATGGGGATGGACATGGGGATGGACAGGCCGGAAAATCCCCAGGGATCCCCTCATCCATCCCCAGCCTCAGTCTGGGGAGAAAATGAGGGGGAAACGGAGAAAATGGGAGAGAAAATGGGGGGGAAAAATGGGGGAGAAAGTGGGGGGAAAACGAGGGAGAAATGGGGGGGGAAATGGGAGAAAATGTGGGGAAAATTGGGAGAAAATGGGGGGAAAATGAGGGAGAATATTGGGAGAAAATGGGGGACAAGATGGGGAATATTCCAGGAAAATCTGGGATCTGTTCCTGAGCCTGTCTCTTCCCTGTCTGCAGGCGGGGCTGCCATGAGGGCCGGGGTGCAAGAGGGCGACCGCATCGTCAAGGTGGGCATCCCCAAATTCCAAATCCCTNTCCCTGTGTCCCCGCGCTGTCAGGGCTGGTGCAGCGCTGCGTCATCATCCAGCGGGACCAGCATGGCTTCGGCTTCACCGTCAGCGGCGACCGCGTCGTGCTCGTGCAGTCCGTGCGGCNTCCCAAATCCCCAAATCCCTAAATCCTTAAATCCCCAAATCCCCACATTCCCAAATCCCTTCCCACATTCCCAAATCCCTTTCCCACCTCCCCAAATACCCCCTTCTCCCCATTCCCATGCAAATTTCCCATTTCCAGCCCCTTTTCCCACTTTTCCAGGTGAACGGGACGATGGTGACCAACAGCTCCCACCTGGAGGTGGTGAAGTTGATCAAGTGTGAGTATGGAATTTTGGGAATTCTCTTCCCATTCCGTGGGGAATTCACGGATTTGGGGTAGGGGAGAGCGTTCTCCATCCTTTGGGAATTTTCCACCCTTTTCCCCCCATTTTTTTCTGGGAAATTCTTCTTCTTCCATCCCAAATCCTTCTGAAATTTCATCCCAAATCCTTCCTGGGAATCCTTCTCCCATTTTTCCTGGAAATTTTTTCTCTGGAATTTTTTTTCCTGGAAATCCTGGAAATCCTTTTTCATCTCTCTTCCCAAGTTTTCCCTGAAAATCCTTCTCACTCCCGTTTCCTTTGGGACTTCTTTCCCCTGGAATTTTTCCTTCTCCCTTTTCCCCCCTCACCCCCTTTATCCCAGATTTTCCTGGAATTCCTCCTGACCTTCCCATATCCCATTTTTTTTTCCCAGCTGGTGCCTACGTGGCCCTGACCCTGCTGGGGTCCCCCCCTGGCCCCGGGGGGGTTTCGGGGTCGCAGCCGGAGCCGGAGCCCCCGGGGTGTCCCCAGCGCATCACCGAGCCCAGGCCCCTGCAGGTGAGGCACAGCTCCAGAGGGGATCCCGGAATTCCGGAGGGGAACACAGAATTCCGGAGGGGAACACGGAATTCCAGAGAGGATCCCGGAATTCATTTAGGAAAACCCAAAATTCCAGAGGGGAATCCAGAATTCCGGCAGGGAAAACTAAATTCCAGCAGGGGAGCCCAAAATTCCCTCACGAGATCCCAGAATTCCCTGAGGGGTTCCCAACCCCCCTCATTCCCATTCCCACTCCCATTCCCATTGCTACTCCTATCCCCACTATTCCCATATTCCCATTATTCCCATTTTTCTCATTTTTCCCTTTATTCCCACTATTCCCGTCTTTCCCATTCCCATTATCCCCACCATCCCCACCATTCCCATTTATTCCCATTTTTTTCCCATTTTATTCCCATTTTCCCGTTCTCTCTCTGCAGGACCCGGAGATGCAGCGGCACGCGGCGGAGATCCTGCGGAACATGCTGCGCCAGGAGGAGGCTGAGATGCAGGTACAGCCCACACCTGGCCCTCTTTTCCCACCTTTTCCCACTTTTCCCACCTTTCCCCACCTTTTCCAACCTTTTTCCCACTTTTCCCCACCTTTTTTCTTGGGAATTTCCCTTTTCCAAGCGTTTCCAGGAGCTGCTGCAGCGGCAGCCGGGGATTTGGGGGAGATCTCTTTTATTTTGGGGTGGTTTCTTGGATTTTTTTGGAATTTTTTTTGGATTTTTGTGGGATTTCTGTGGGATTTTCTGGGATATCTGGCATTTTTGTGATTCCTGGGATATTTTGGGATGGAAACCCCTAGAATTCCCCTTTTTCCAGCGCGTCCAGGAGCTGCTGCAGCGGCAGCCGGGCCCGGCGCTGGAGGAGCAGCTGGAGGGGGCACGGCGCCGCCTGAGCCAGCTGCAGCTCAAGATCCTGCAGGAGACACAGGGAGCAGGGGTACGACTGCAATTCCAGGGATTTGGGGGATTTGGGGGGATTTTGGGGTGGATTTTTTTGGAATTCCTGGGAATTCTGGGGAAATCTTGGTGGAATTTCTGGGGAATTTTTGGGGAATTTTAGGCAATTCCCACCATTCCCATCCCGTTTTTCCCTCTCCCAGGACCCGCGGCCCCTGGAGGCGGAACTGCCCCGGCTCCTGCCGGGCTCCCCGCAGCTCCCGGGCTCCCGGAATTCCCGGAATTCCCGAAGTTCCCGGGGTTCCCAGGACGGGGAGGTGGCACCGGAATCCACAGGCCTGGCCCAGGTGGGCCGGGAATTCTGGGAGAAATCCCGGAAAAACGGGGGGAATTTCCGGGGAAAAAATTGGGAAAAAGGGGGGGAAATTTTAGGGAAAATTTAGGAAAAGGGGGCAAAATTCCAGGGAAAATTCTGGGGAAAATAAGTGGAAAATTCCAGGGAAAATTCTGGGAAAATTCTGGGAAAAATAGGGAGAAATGGCAAGGGAAAATTCCAGGGAAAATTTGGGGAAAAGGGGAGGGGAAATTTGGGAAAAAAGGGTGAAAATTCCAGGAAAAACTGGGGGGGAAAAAAAGGGGGAAATCCTGGGAAAAATAAGGAGAAATTCCAGGAAAAACTGGAGGAAAGGAGTGAAAATTCCTGGAAAAAAATAGGGAAAAAGGTGGAGAAATTCCAGGAAAAATTCCAGGGAATTTGGGAATTGGAGTAGTTTTTTTGCTGGATCCTGATCCCAAAGTTCTCCTTCCCAGGGATCCCAGGCTCGGAATTCCAGCGTCTCCCGACCCGGCAGCCCCTGGAGCTCCCCCACAGATCAGGTGGGGCTGGAAAATCCTGGGAAATACGGGAAAAATCTGGGAAAAATTTTTTTAAATCCAGAAAAATATGGGAAAAATACTGGGAAAATCCCAGAAAAATACGGGAAAAATCCAGGAAAAATTCCAGAAAATTCAGGAAATATCTGGGGGAAATCCTGGAAAAAATTCAGGAAAAATCCTGGATAAAATCCAGAAAAAACGAGGGAAAAAACCCAGAAAAAGATGGAACAAATCCAGGGAAAAATCCCAGAAAATCTGGGGAAAATCCTGGAAAAATCCAGGAATCCCCCTTTGGGTTCCCAGGGCTGTTCCTGGAGTTTGATCCCGTTTGTTTTTTTGGGACAGGGCTTGGGGAGGCCCCAAATCATCGGCCCCGAGGAGGAGTGCGAGGCCAACTGGGCTGGCAGCGAGGTGGGAAAAATGGGAAAAATGGGAAAAACGGGAAAAACGGGAATTCCAGGGGGATTTGGGAATTCCGGGGGGATTTGGTGGGGATCTGGGAATTTTTGGGGGGGATTTTGGGGAATTCCTGGAGAGATTTTTGATGGGATTTGGGGAATTCCTGGTGGGAATTTTGAAGGATTTGGGGGAATTTTAGGAGTTCCTGATAGGATTGGGGATTTTGGGGAGTTCCTGGAGGGATTTTTGTGAATTCTTGGTGGGAATTTGTGGGAACTGAGGAGGATTTTAGGAATTCCTCGTGGGGAATTTGAGGGATTTGGGGAATTTTAGGAATTCCTGATGGGATTTTTGATGGGATTTGGGGAATTTTGGGAACTCCCAACACTCCCAGCGCTCCCTCTGCTGCTTTATTTGGGATTTTCGGGAAGGATCCTGGGGATTTTTTTGGAATTTTCTCCCTGAACCCCTCCCAGCCCCGGGGTTTTCCCTCTGGAATTGTGGAGCCACAATTCCCGGGAATTCCCCTTCTCCCTCTCTCTGTTCCCAGAGCGATTCCCTGTTCCAGGATTTGGGAATTCTCAAATCCCGCCCGGCTCATTTGGGAGTTTTCCTGCGGTTCCTCTTCTCCCAGGCTGATCCCACTCCTCTGGTAAGGAATTCCCAAAAATTCCAGGATTTTCTCACCCCTGGGACCCCAATCCCGACTTCTGACACCTCCAGGGATCAGGATAGGGCAGGAATTCCTGGGATTTCCTCAAAGATTCCAGGATTTCCTCCCTCTGGGAACCCATTCCCAACTTTTGGCACCTCCAGGGATCAGGATAGGGCAGGAATTCCTGGGATTTCCTCAAAAATTTCCTCAGAATTCCTGGGATTTCCTTCAAATTCCTGGGATTTCCTCAAAGATTCCAGGATTTCCTCCCTCTGGGAACCCATTCCCAACTTTTGGCACCTCCAGGGATCAGGATGGAGCAGAATTCCCAGGATTTCCTCAAAAAAATCCCAGAATTTCTTCCAAATTCCTGGGATTTCATCCAAAACTTGCTCAAAATTCCTTGGATTGTCTCCAAATTCCCAGGATTTCCTTAAAAAAATTCCTCAAAAACCCAAGGTTTTAATCAAAATTCTGGGGATTTCCTCAAAAATTCCTGGGATTTCCTCCAAAATTTCCTCCCAATTCCTGGGATTTTCCCCCCTGGGCTCCCAGGAATCCCCCCTGATCCCGTTTTTCCCAGATTTTCCCCGCTTTTCCCGTTTTTTCCCAGCTTTTCCACCTGTGCTCCGAGGTTTGCTGCCAGCAGAGCAGCCCCAAGGAGTGGCGGGCGCTGGCCAAGGACATCTGGAGCCTCTTCCTGGACAGGAACGCTGTGAGTACCAGGAATTCCAGGAATTCCAGGGATTTTGGGAGGGATTCCTGGGAGTTGGGGGAGATTTTCCACAATTTTGGGAGGATTTTCTGGGATTTCGGGAGGATTTTCCAGGATTTTCGGTGGATTTTTGGGGATTTGGGGAGGATTTTATGGAATTCTGGGTGGATTTTATGGAATTTCAAGTGGATTTCCTAGGATTTGGGGAGGATTTTCTGGGATATTGGAAGGATTTTAAGGAATTTTAGGTGAATTTTTGGGGATTTGTGGGGAGTGAATTTCCAGGATTTGGGAGGATTTTCAGGAGTTTTGGGAGGATTTTGGGAGGATTTTAGGGAATTTTGGGGAGAATTTTCAGGATTTTGGGTTATATTTTCCCTCCCTTGCAGCCCCTGCGGGTGAAGGTGCCAGAGCCGCTCCTGGCCGAGATCGGTGAGTTTGGAATTCCGGGAATTCCCCCGGGAAACCGAGCCCAGGGATTCCCAAACTTTCCCCAAAATCCCAAAAAACCGGGACAGGGCTGGGAATCAGCTCTGGGCCCCAGGAGCATTCCCAGAATCCCAAATTTTCCTGGAATTCTCAGAAAATCCTGGGATTCTAGACCCCAAAAAGGATTCCAGATCCCTGGATTTTTTCCTGAAATCCCAAAAAAATCCAGGACAGGTTTGGGAATCATCTCTGGAATTCAGGGAATATTCGCAAATATCCCAAATATCCCTGAATTTCCAGACAATTTTGGCATTTCAGACCCCCAAGCTGCCCCCAGGGATTCCCAGGTGTTCCCTGGGCTCCCCGGGGCTGTTCCCAATCCTGTTTTTTCCCTTTTTTTCCCGTTTTTTCCCGTTTTTCCAGAGCTGCGCCTGCGGGGCTCCGAGGACCCACGGCCGGCGCTGCTGCAGGCCCAGGAGTTCGTCCTGCCCGAGATCCACGAGCAGCTCCAGGAATACAGGTGGGAAATCCCGAATTTGGGGAATTTTTGGGAATTCTGGGAGCGCCCCATCCCATTTTTGTGGCTTTTCCCAGCAGAAAATCCCAAATTTGGGGATTTTTGGGAATTTGGGGGGCTCCTAATCCCATTTTTGTGGCTTTCTCCCAGTGGAAAATCCCAAATCTGGGGAATTTCAGGATTTCTGGGCATTCCCAGTACCTTTTTAAAAAACTTTTCCCCCAGACCCAAGCAGAAAATTGGGAATTCCGTGAATTTTTTGGGCATTCCAGGCTTTCCCAATCCCGTTTTTCCCCTTTCCCAGGACCAAGCGCACGCTGGGGCTGGGGGGGCTCTATGGGGAGAACGAGCTGCAGGAGCTGCAGGACATGCAGGACATGCAGGAGCTGCAGGAGATGCAGCAGGAGCCGCAGGAGCTGCAGGAGCTGCAGAATTCCCGTTGGGAATTGCGGGAGCGGGAGCGCGCCCTGGCCGAGCGGCAACTGGGGCACCTCGGGGACATCCTGTGAGGATCCCGGGAATTCCAAAGGGATATGGGAATTTGGGATGGGAATTTGGGGATTGGGAATTTGGGAATTTGGGATTGGGAATTTTGGGATTGGGAATTCGGGAATTTTGGATGGGATTTGTCATTGGAAATGGGAATTTAGGAATTTTGGATTGGGAACGGGAATTTGGGATCAGGGACATCCTGTGAGAATTCCCGGGAATTCCAGCGGGAATTTAGGATTGGAAACGGGGATTTGGCAATTTGGGATTGGGAATGGGAATTTTGGGACTGGGAATTTGGGATTGGCAAGGGGACTGGGAACGGGGATTTTGGGATCTGTAATGGGAATTTTGGGATGGGAATTTTTGGATTTGGAATGGGAATTTTGGGATGGGAATTTTTGGATTGGGAATGGGAATTTTGGGGTTGGGAATTTTGGGATGGCAAAGGACAAACCCAGGGAATTCCTCTTCCCACAGCTCCAAGTACGAGGAGGAGCGCAGGTGAGCCCGGCGGGAAAACGGGAATGGGGAACATTCCCGACTGTCCCTGGGGGCTTTCCCTGGAATTCCCGATTTTCCCTCTTCCCCCTTTTTCCCTCCCATTCCCAGTTTTCCCTCGGGGCTCCTTTTCCCTCCCCTTCCCTCTTTCCCCTGTGGAACCTCTCCCTGATATTTCCAAAGATTTCCCTCCTCTGTTTTCCTTGGAATTCCAAATTTTCCCTCGGGGCTCCTTTTCCCACTTTCCCCCCTTTTCCCTTTTTTCCCTTTTCCCCCTTTCTCTTTTTCCCCTTTTCCCTCTTTTCCTTCCTTTCCCTCCTTATCCTCTTTTCTCTCTTTTCATTTTCTTTTTTTTCCATTTTCCCTTTTTCCCCCTTTCTCTCTTTTCCTTTTTCCCTCTTTTCCTCTTTTCCTTTTCCTCTCTTTTTCCTTTCCCTCTTTTCCTGCTTTCCTTCTTTTTCCTCTTTTCCTCTTTCCCTCTTCCCCTCTTTTCCTCTTTTCCTTTCTCTCTCTTTTCCTTTTTCCATTTTTCCTGTATTTTCTCTTTTTCCCTGTTTTTCCTCTTTTCCTTTTTCCCCTTTTCCCCCCTTTCCCTTTTTTCCCTTTTTCCCTTTCCCCTTTTTCCCCCCTTTCCCTCTTTTTTCCTCCCCTCAGATTCCTGGGATTCCCGTGGATCCCATGGATCCCCCCAGCCCCTCTGGGATCTCTTCCAGCTCCCCCATGGCCTTCGCCCTCAGCACCTTCATGGCCCACGCCGGGATCCGGCCCCGGGAATTCCGGGAATTCCGGGAGCTCCGCGGGCCCGAGAAGCTCCCGGACAGGGACAAGTGGCTGCCCTTCCTCCCCAAGGGCAAGAAGGTGGGAATGCCGGGAATTGGGGTGGAAATTTGGGATTTGGGGTGGGAAATTACGGAAAATCCAGAATTGGGGATGGGAACTGGGGATTTGGGATGGGAAATTTGGGATTTGGGGAGGAAATTAATGGGAAATTTGGGATTTGGGATGGGAATTTGGGGATTTAGGATGGGAAATTCAGGATTTGGGACTGGAATTCTTGGGAAATCCGGGGTTTGGGATGGGAACTCAGGTCTTTGGGGCTGTGTGCTGGGAATTCCCGGTGTTCCAGAGCATTCCCGGGATTCCCGAACATTCCAATGCCCTCTCCCAGCAGAGCAGCAGCTCCAGGAAGGAGAAGGAGAAGGAGAAGGAGCAGAGGCAGAACCCGATCCTGAGATACATCGGGAAACCCCGGGGCTCCTCCCAGAGCAGTGAGTGCTGGAAAAATGGGAAAAAACGGGAAAAAATAGCACGCCCGGGGGGTGGGGGATTCCCAGGGAATTTTCAGGGATTTTTTTTGAGAATTTCCTGGAATTTTTACAGATTTTTTTTCCTGGGATTTTCTTTCGAATTTCCAGGGATTTTCTGGGAATTTCCAGGGATTTCTTGGGAATTTCCAGGGATTTTCCTGAGATTTTGGGGGGATTTCAGGAGATTTTTTTTTTGGAATTTCCAGAGATTGTCCCAAGATTTTTAGAGATTTTTCCTGGGATTTTCCAGGGATTTTCTCAGGATTTTCCCAGGATTTTTCCATGATTTTGTGGCATTTTCTGAGAATTGTCTGCAATTTATTTTAAGATTTTCCAAGGATTTTCTTGGGAGTTCCCAGAGACTTTCCCAGGATTTTTCCCAAGATTTTTCTGGAATTTTCTTGGGATTTTCTTCAAAATGTCCCTGGAATTCCCCAAATTTCCCTGGAATTCCCCAAATTTCCCTGGAATTCCCCCGATCCCACCCTCATTCCCGCATTCCCACCCCATTTTTTTTCCGTTCTCATCCCACCAGAATTCCCAAATTCCCGCTTTTCCCGGGATTTTGGGAATTCTGACGCCTCCTCTTTGTTTTCCAGCATTTCATGTCCCCCTGTCCCCTGTGGAAGGTAAAAATTCCCAATTTTTGGTTGCTTTTCCTTCATTTTTCCATCTTTTTCTTGTTTTGTGCCTTTGCTTTTGGGGTTCATTCCCGGCTTTTTTCCTTCCCTGAGGAAATTTCTGGGAATTCTGGGGATTGGGTGGGTTGGGAATTTGGGATTTGGGATGGGAATTGATGGGAAAATTGGGATTTAGGATGGAAATTTAGGATTTAAGATGGGAAATTTGGGATTTGGGATGGGAAATTTGGGATTTAGGACAAGAATTTGGGATTTAGGATGGGATTTTTGGGATTTGGGACAGGAATTGGTGGGAAATCCTGATTTCAGATGGGAAATTCAGGATTTGGGGTGGAAAATTTGGGATTTAGGACAGGAAATTCAGGATTTGAGATGGGAATTTGGGATTTTGGACAGGAATTTCACGATTTAGGACAGGAATTTCAGGATTTGGGATGGAAATTGCTGGGAGTTTTGGTATTTCTGATGGAATTTTTGGATTTCCCAGCGGTGAAGCCGGGGAATGTCCGGACCATGATCCAGCACTTTGAGGGGGGCCACGGGGAGCCCCCCGAGCCGGGCTCCCAGCGCCTCTCCACGGGCAGCATCCCCGAGGGGCTGCTCCACCCCGACAGGTGGGACCCAAATCCAGCATTCCCTGCCCAAAATTCCCTAAATTCCACATTTCTCCCAAAAATACCAGGGCTTTCCCTGCAAATCCCAGGGTTTTTCCTCCAAATTCCGTGATTTTTACCCTAAATCCGGGGATTTTTGCTGCAATTCCTGAGATTTTCGTTACAATTCAATTCCTGAGATTTTTACCGTAATTCCTGGAATTTTTTACCATAATTCCTGGAAGGAAATTTTTTACCGCAATTCCCTGGAATTTTTACCATAATTCCCGTAATTCCTTCCCTAAATCCCTGGGGTTTTCTGCTGGAATCCCCCGGGATTTCTGCCGTGAATCCTGGAATCCCTCAATTCCCCCCTAAATCCCTGGGATTTTTACCTTAATTCCCTGGATTTTTACCATAATTCCTGAAAGGAATTTTTACCGTAATTCCCCGTATTTTTACCGTAATTCCCGGAATTCCTCCTCTAAATCCCTGGTGTTTTCTGCTGGAATCCCCGGGATTCCTCCCCTGAATCCCAGAATCCCTGGATCCCCCCTCAATCCCATTTTTCTGGGCAGCTCCCGTGCCGAGGTTCGCCTGGGCCGCTCCGAGAGCCTGAAGGGGCGGGAGGAGCTGCGGCGCTCGCGGCGCGCGGAGCTGGTGCCGCGCTCGCGCAGCGACGTCGACATGGACACCGGGAACGGCACCGGGAACACCGGGAGTACCGGGAATGGGAGCGAGACCCCCCGGCTGCACTCGGCCTCCTCCTCCGCCTCCAGCCTCTCCAACAGGTGGGGACTCCCAGATTCCAGGGATTCCTAAATTCCAAGGATTCCCGGGATTCCGGACTCCACGTCACAGATTTGGGGGGTTTGGAGTGGAAATCGGGGATTTTTTGGGATTTGGGATTTTGGGGTTTTTTCCTGCTTTGCCTCCTCCGCCTCCAGCCTCTCCAACAGGTGGGGATTCCCAAATTTTAGGGATTCCCAGGATTCCAGACTCCCCAGCCCAGATTTGGGGGGTTTGGAGAGGAACTAGGGGATTTTTTTGGGATTTGGAAAAGTGGGATCTGGGAATTTTGGGGTGTGGATCCCGCTCTGCATCCAGCTTCTCCAACAGGTGCGAATTCCCAAAACCCCAGGGATTCCCAGAATTCCGGGCTCCCCAGCCCGGATTTTGGGGGTTTGGGGTGGAGCTCGGGGGATTTGGATCAGGGGAAGATTTGGGATTTGGGGACCCCCCAGGGTGATTTTTGCATCCTTTTCCCAGATCCCTGGAAAATCCCACCCCCCCCTACACGCCAAAGATGGGGCGCAGGTGAGTGACCCCCTTGGAATTCCCATTCCTGATTTTTCCCCTTTTTTCCCCTGTTTTTTTCCCTCTTTTTTCCCCTCTTTTCTCCCCGTTTTTTCCCATTTTCCCTTCTTTTTTATCCATTTTCCCCAATTTTCCCCGTTTTTTCCCATTTTCCCCCAATTTTTCCCATTTTCCCTCTTTTCCAGGAGCGTGGACTCTCCCAGCCTGGGCCTCCTGGAGGATGAGCAGGACCTGGAGCTGGACCCCGAGGCCCAGAGTTCCCAAAACGCCCCCAATTCCCCCCAGAGCTGGCAGCAGAATTCCCAAAATTCCCAGAGCTGGCAGCACTCGGTGAGCCGGGAGCTCCTGGCCAACCTGGCCCCCAGGGAGGTGGATCGGCAGGAGGTCATCAACGGTGAGGAAAATCCGGGAATTTTGGGAATTCTGGGGGTTTGGGGAGGCAAATCTGGGAATTCCAAGGGTTCAGGGGGTCTGGGGAGGAAAAACTGGAAAATTTAGGGGGTTTGGAGGAGGAAAATCTGGGAATTCTGGGGATTTCAGGGGTTTGGGTGAGGAAAATCCTGGAATTCTGGGGGTCTGGGGGAGGAAAATCCTGGATTTCTGGGGGTTTGGGGGAGGAAAATCTGGGAATTTCGGGAATTATGGTGTTTTGGGGGAGAAAAATCCCGGAATTCCAGGGATTCTGGGGGAGAAGAATCTGGGAATTTTAGGGGTTTGGTGGAAGAAAATCCAGGAATTCTGGGGATTTGGGGAGGAAAATCTGGGCATTTTGGGGATTCCGGGGGTTTGGGGGAGAAAAATCTGGGAATTCTGGAGATTTGGAGGAAGAAAATCCAGGAATTCCGAGGGTTTGGGGGAGGATGGAATTGAGGGGATGCGTTTGGGGTGGCTCATTCCCAGGATTTAGGGGTAATTCCTGGGATTTGGGTGTCAATCCTGGGATTTGGGGGTCATTCCTGGGATTTTTCCCTGGATTTGGGGTCTCAGGGCTGGTTCTGGGTGCCGGGTTCTGCTGCTGTCGGAATGGGACGTGCCCTGTGTCCCCAATGTCTCATTGTCCCCGTGTCCCAAATGTCCCCAGTGATGTCCCTGTGTCCCCAGTGATCCCCAGTGTCCCCATTAATGTCCCCAATGTCCCCAGAGCTGTTCAGCACGGAGCTCTCCCACCTGCGCACGCTGCGGGTCCTGGACCTGCTCTTCTACCAGGGCCTGCGCCGGGAGCAGCTGCTGAGCCGGGAGGAGCTGGGGCTGCTCTTCCCCAACCTGCCCGACCTCATCGCCGTCCACAGTGAGCAAAAACCACAGAATTCCCAAATTCCCAAAGCCTGGAATTCCCAAAATCCCCAAATCCCAGAGTTCCTGACCCCACTGGTTCCCAAAACCCCACTGGGATCCTGTTCCTCCCCAACCTGCCTGACCTCTTCAGAGAGTTCTTCAGTGAGCTTTTCCCTCCCTTTTCCCACCCCCATTCCCGTTTCCCTCCATTCCCAGATTCCCTCTGGGAATCCATGAGGAAGCTCCGTGAGGAGGGGCCCATCATCCGCCACATCGGGGACCTGCTGCTGGCCCGGGTAAGNTCCCAAAGCCTGGAATTCCTGAATTCCCAAATCCCTGAAATCCTGAGGTTCCTGACCCAACTGGTTTCTGAAATCCCACTGGGATCCTGGGATCCTGCTCCTCCCCAGCCTGCCCGACCTCATCAGAGTGCACAGTGAGCCAAAATCTNACCCCAAAAATCCCCAAAAATCAGCCCAAGTCTGCCCAAAAATTCCTCAAAATCAACCCAAAATCTCCTCAAAATCAGCCAAAAACCACCCCAAAATGAGCTTTAAAATCACCTCAAAATCAGCCCCAAATCACCCCAAATCTGCTCAAAAATCCCCTCAAAATCTCTCCAACCTCCCCCCCCAAAAAGCTCCCCACCCCTCCCTGTGTTGGGAATTTGGGGAATTCCCAAAATTCCCGCTGTTTCTCCTGCAATTCCCGCTGTTTCTCTGGGAATTCCCTCTGTGTTCCCTGAATTCTTTCTGGATTCCTGAAATTCTCCTGTTATTCCCAAGCTCCCTCTGTTTCTCCCCAAATTCCCTCCGTATTCCCAGAATTGCCCTGCATTCCCAAATCCCCTCCATTCCCCCCCAAATTCCTTCCATTTCTCCCCGAATTCCTCCGTGTTCCTGGAACTCTCCTGTATCCCTGGAATTCCCTCCATGTCTCCTGCAGTCCCCTCCATTTCCCCCCAAATCCCCCTCATCCCCTCATTCCGTGTTTTTCCCTCATTCCCTCATTCCCTGAATTCCCGATTTGTCCCAGTTTTTCCCTGTTTTCCCCAGTTCGACGGCCCTGCCAAGGAGCAGTTCCAGTGCATCCCCTCATTCCCAAATTCCCAGTTTTCCCCAGTTTTTCCCAGTTTTCCCTGTTTTTTCCCAGTTCGACGGCCCTGCCAAGGAGCAGTTCCAGCGCATTCCCCTCATTCCCTGTTTCCTCCTCATTCCCAAATTCCCAGTTTTTCCCTGTTTCCCAGTTCGACGGCCCTGCCAAGGAGCAGTTCCAGTGCATCCCCTCATTCCCATTTTTCCCAGTTTTTCCCAGTTTTTCCCATTTTTCCCTGTTTTTCCCAGTTCGACGGCCCTGCCAAGGAGCAGTTCCAGCGCGTGGCCGCCGCCTTCTGCTCGTGCCAGTCGGCGGCGCTGGAGCTGATCCGCACCAAGCAGCGCAAGGAGAGCCGCTTCCAGCTCTTCATGCAGGTCCAAAATCCCCTTTTTTCTCCCCAATTTCGGGCCTTTACTTCCACCTTCAAGTCCCTTTTTACTTTTCCTGATTTTCCCCCCTTTTTTCCCTTTTTTTCCCTTTTTTCCCCCTTTTTTTCTGCTTTATTCCCCTTTTTTCCCTTTATTTCTGCTTTTTTATCCCTTTTTCCCACATTTTTCTGCTCTTTTTATCTCTTTTTTTTGCCCTTTTTCTCTCTTTTTTTCCCCCAATTTTCCCTTTTATTTCCCAATTTTTTATCCTTTTCCTGCCTTTTTTTCCCCTTTTTTCTGCTTTTTTATCCCTTTTTTCCCCTTTTTTTCTTTTTTTTTTTTCCAGTTCTTCCTTTTTATTTCCCAATTTTTTTATCCTTTCCCCCCCTTTTTTCCCCCTTTTTTCTGCTTTTTTACCCTTTTTTTTTACCCTTTTTCTCTCTTTCTCTCCCCAGGGATTTGGGGATTTCAGGGATTTGGGGCTTTGGGGATTTGGGATTTTGGGGATTTTGGGCTTTGGGGATCTGGGGATTTTGGGGTTTGGGACTTTGGGGATTTCAGGGATTTGGGTAACCACCATGGTCAGGAATTCCGGGATTTGGGGATTTCAGGGATTTGGGGCTTTGGGGATTTGGGATTTTGGGGATTTTGGGCTTTGGGGATCTGGGGATTTTGGGGTTTGGGACTTTGGGGATTTCAGGGATTTGGGAATTTCAGGGATTTTGCGGTTTGTGGATGTGAGGATTTTAGGGTTTGTGGATTTGGGGATTTCAGGGATTTCAGGCTTTGTGGATGTGAGGATTTTGCAGTTTGTGGATTTGGGGATTTCAGGGCTTTGGGGCTTTGGGATTTCAGGGATTTTGGGATTTGTTTGAGCATCCTGTGCCTTGCAGGAGGCCGAGAGCCACCCGCAGTGCCGGCGGCTGCAGCTGAAGGACCTGATCGTGTCGGAGATGCAGCGCCTGACCAAGTACCCGCTGCTGCTGGACAGCATCATCAAGTGCACCCCGGGTAGGGACGGGGAAAATCCCAAAGAATTCCAGGCATTGTTCCCGTTCTTCATGGATTTTTTGCATGGATTATTTTCCCATGGATCTTCCCCATTATCCCCTGGATTTTTCCTGGATTTTTCCCTGGATTCCCATGGATATTTTCCCTGGATTCCCATGGATATTTCCCGTTCCAGCAGGCTCCCCGGAGCAGCAGAAGCTGTGCCGGGCGCGGGAGCAGTGCTGGGACATCGCGCGCTGCGTTCACTCATTGCCCCCGGATTTTCCCCGTTATCCCATGGATATTTTTCCCTGGATTCCCATGGATATCTCCCTCCCCAGCAGGCTCCCCCGAGCAGCAGAAGCTGTGCCGGGCGCGGGAGCAGTGCCGGGCCATCCTGCTCCATGTGAACGAGGCCGTGCGGCGCGCGCAGAACCGGCAGCGCCTGCGGGAGCTGCAGCGGCGCCTGGACAGCTCCGCGCTGGAGAGGAGCGCGCACCCGCTGGCGGCGCAGTTCAGGGTGAGAAACGGGATGGGGGGAAAAACGGGATTTACGGGGGGAAAATGGGGATTTGCGGGGAAAAAATGGGGATTTACAGGGGAAAAAAATGGGAATTTCTAGGGGAAAAACGGGATTTACGGGGGGAAAATGGGGATTTGCGGGGAAAAAATGGGGATTTACAGGGGAAAAAAATGGGAATTTCTAGGGGAAAAACGGGATTTTCCAAGAAAAAAATGGGATCGTTCAGGGAAAAAAAGGCATTTTCAACGGAAAAGACAGGGATTTCTGGGGAAAAAACAGGATTTTCCAGAAAAAAAAAAGGGTTTTCCAAGGAAAAAACAGGGTTTTCCAGGGAAAAATGGGAATTTCTGGGGAAAAAATGAGAATTTCCAGGGGAAAAAAACAGGAATTTACAGGGGAAAAATGGGAATTTCCAGGGGAAAAAAACAGGAATTTACGGGGGAAAAATGGGAATTTCCAAGGAAAAAAGGGATTTTCCTGAGAAAAAACAGGATTTTCCAGAAAAAAACAGGGTTTTCCAAGGAAAAAACAGGGGTTTTCAGGGAAAAAAACAGGATTTTCAAGGGAAGAAGAAAGGGAATTTCCAGGGGAACAAACGTGAATTTCTGGGGAAAATCAGGAATTTATGGGGAGAAAACAGGAATTTCTGGGGAAAAACGGGAATTTCTGGGGAAAAATGGGATTTTACGGGGAAAAAAATGGGAATTTTTGGGGAAAAAAAGGAAATTTACAGGGAAAATCAGGATTTTCCAGGGAAAATACAGTGTTTTTTGGGGGAAAAGCGGGATTTTCCAGGAAAAAAATTGAGATCTTCCAAGGAAAAAATAGGGTTTTTCAGGGGAAAAAAAAGGGATTTTCCAGGGGAAAATGGAATTTTCCGGGGAAAAATCAGAATTTTCCTAGGAGAAAACAAGGTTTTTCAGGGAAAAAAAAAGGGATTTTCCAGGGAAAAACGGGATTTTCCAGGAGGAAAACAGGATATTACGGGGAAAAATGGGATTTTTTTCACTGAAAAAATGGGATTTTCCAGGGAAAAACGGGATTTTCCAGGAGGAAAACAGGATATTACGGGGAAAAATGGGATTTTTTTCACTGAAAAAATGGGATTTTCCAGGGAAAATGGGATTTTTGAGGGGAAATTGAGATTTTCCAGGGAAATTCCAGGTGTTTTCCATGGAATTTGGGGTGTTTCCGTGGATTTTGATGTGTTTTCCATGGATTTTGGTCCCACAGAACCTGGACCTGACCTCGCACCAGATGATCCACGAGGGGCCCCTGACCTGGAGGGTGGGCAAGGACAAGAGCGTGGGTACGGACTGGGACAAACTGGGAGGGACTGGGACAAACTGGGAGGGACTGGGAGGGACTCCCAGGTGTTGCTTTTATCCCCCAAAATCACAATCAATTCTCCAAAAATCCCCCTAAAATTCAAAAAATGCCCCCCAAAAATCCCAAAACATCCCCCAGAAAATGAAAAAAAATCCCCCAAAACCTCAAAAATCTCCCCAAAAATCCCAAAGAAATCCCAAAAAAATCTCACAAAAAATCCCCCCCAAACCCCCCCTTCAAAATCAAAAAAAACCAAAAAAA
>VXBR01002262.1:184096-195859 GCA_013400215.1 Cisticola juncidis | reverse complement strand
AAAAGAGAACAATTTGCTTTGCTTTTTTTAATATAGAATTTTCATCAAAAACTGAACAGGATATCCTTTAAAATGTGGAGACATTGATTTTCAAGTGTTCCAGTTCAGTCCAACAGTAACAGACACGCAACACAGTCTGTCCATGTGCTGCCTGGCCTTACTGTCCATTCTGTGCAAGCTACCATGCTACCCAAGCTAGACAGACAAGTACTTACAGTGCTTACAAAGGAATAAAAATCCCTTTATTTCTATTTGGGTTCCTCCAGCATTTGTAGTTGTCTTGAGCAACAGAGATTCTGGTAGGGCCAGTCTGTGTCTGAACTAATAAATTGTTCCATGAGCATTGTCCAGCCCTGGGATGCAATGGAGCATAGGGGTAAGTAGTTACAACATTCTGATGTGAAACCCCGTGCTTGCTAGCACTTTTCCAGATAATTCACAGGTGTGGTTTGAAAATTAAACTTGTGTAGCTGCTCTTCCCATTAGGCAATTTGCATGAAACTAAGGGGCTGAATTCTAAGAGGCTCTGGCAATTTACTACCACAAATATAGAGTCAATGCCTGCTGACCACAGTGCTCAGGAATATTCTCTGGTGAATCTAATCTGCTGCTGAAGACAGCCGTAGAGTCCAGAGTAGCCACTGTGAACTCAATGACCTAATCTGAGGAGGAGTGAGATTTCTTTGTATTTACGGTGAAATTCTGGGAACAGAAATACAATGCTGTTCTTGTCTTGTTCTTATACTGGATGCTTCTCTTCCATCCTTCAGTCATTGAATCAGGGATATAAAAGCCGTCTGAAAAGCATGGTGACTGCTTTTGTGTCATTGATGAATTTTTTTTTGTTCATGGCCAAGTGTCAGTGATGGTTTTAACCAACAGAAATTAAAGATCTATGTTTAAAATCCTTTGTGGCCTAATAATCTAGTACGACTACGGAAGAAAAGGATTTGGGAAGACCTTATTGCAGCCTTGCAGTACTTGAAGAGGCCCATAGGAAAGATGAGGACAGACATTTTAGTATGACCTGTTGCAACAGGGCAAGGAATTCTGGTTTTAAACTGAACAATAGTTCAGTTTATTCAGTTAATTCTATATTCATAGATATATGAAATAAGTTTTTTACAATGAGGGTGGTGAGGCACTGGAACAGGTGGGACCCAGAAAGGTGGTGGATACTCCATCCTTGGAAACATTCATGGTAAGTTGGACAAGACTCTGAGCAACCTGATCTATCTGAAGATGGCACTAATCATTGTAGGAGGGTTGGACTAGACGGCCTTTAAAAGGTCCTTTCCAACTCAAATTATTCTATGTTTCTGTGTGCTCCTTTTATGCAGTTTAAGTACATATCAACTTTATTTCTACAAGGCTTCAGTTATTTACATTTTATTTATGACTAGTAGTTCTGACATTTTCATATGTTGCTATTTTTGTTTCAGTAAACAAATCCAATTTGTTTATATTTTTCTTGTGACAGATTGCTATAAAGTTCACAAATGAACCTCCACAAGGCATACGTGCCGGACTGAAAAGAACATTTTCTGGAATTAGTCAGGATCTGTTAAATGTTAGCAACCTGCCTATGTGGAAACCTTTGCTTTACACTGTAGCTTTCCTGCATTCTACTGTTCAGGTATTTCTTAAAAGGTTTGCAAATAGTGGTATAATATATGGAGTCAGTCCAATAGCAGTTCCTGAAAAAAAAACATTCCAGTATTTGTCGTAGCATCACGCTGCAGGACTAAAGCTTTAACTTTTGTAATCTGTATTTTAAGGTTCATTATTATCTCTATTTTTTAACAGCTTTTAAAGAATTCTCATATGATGGGCATTTAGAATTTGTTTTTTCTCATCTAAATTCATCTGATCAAAAGGTAGTCATTGGCTGTAGTCAATGGAAATAGATAAGCCCGCTGAAACAGAAAACCAGCTTAGCTGTCACAGCTGTGTTTCTCTAAAAGTGAATATTTTTCTAGAGATGTAACTCTCTTTCTGTTGATGTTAAAGGCAATCTAGATGCCTAACTTAGAGTAGCTAATTTCTAGATGGCTAAAATTAAATAAAATTCTTGTCATATCTGTGTCAATGTGTTTTCCACATTAATTCTAATGTGAGAATAATGATATCCATACATTGTACTTTAAAGAAAAATAAGATTTGAGATTGCAATATGTACCAATAATTTGAGCTCTCTGAATGTACCTCCTTTTCACCAAGGATATCAAAATAGTTCTAAAACACTGTTTAAGCCTTATGTTCTGCTCTGCTGAGCAGTACTGAGTATACAACTCAGCAGTACTGAGATGTATTTTTGTTGTAGGCAGCTGGTGAGAAAAGGACAATTTGTTGATGCTCACTGTTAAGATACAGCATCCTGCATTCTTTTCCTTCTACCTTTTTTAAACAGTGAAAAAGTTGTTCTGTGTACTGCTTCAGGATTATGCTGCTCTTGTGGAACTAGAAGATAAATGCTTATTCAACCCATCAGTATTTTTAAAAACTATTACAGCTATTCATCTATTGAGAAATTTTATTTATGAACTGCCAACCAGCAAGCAATATATACATTGTCCTGCCTTTAAACTGACCAATTCTTAATATCCTTTAGTGATAAGATCATTATAATAAATAGAGCTTAAGAAATAATTCAAGAATCTTGGCAGGAAATCATTACACTTTTCTGCATGGTATTCTTGGTTAATGCCGTCTCATCTGCTTATAAACAATATTTGATTTTGAAAAATAAAAGATGGGGGCTTTTTTCATTCTGGCATTCTAGTTCTTTTTAAATATTTTAGCTAGGGTCCCTAAATGTTACTTCAGGTGTCAAATATTGTCAGTGATTGCTGGTAATATAAAATCTGATAAATATGTTATCTCTTAGTTAATTTTAAAATGGAATTTATTATTTTTATAAATGTCAGCACTATTCAGAAACTTAGTTCTTAACTTCTTGAATTTATTTGTTCTACATTCTGAAAAAAAAAACCTGAGCAATTTAACAAATTTGTGAGAAATGTAAAAGTGCTGGATGTTTGAAGTGTTTGGGCTACAGAATATTTATTCTTTAACTTTCATAGTTAACAATTTTTCTGTTACTACAACTGTTATCATTTTATTCCAAACAGGTATACAGTAATAAATTTGAATAATGTAATTGTGGCCACCTTAAAATAAAGTTGTGAATTTTGAAAAATGTACATTAAAAAATCTTGAATGCAAAAGTGTCAGTTTGGAACTCTTTGGACAGCTGAGCATAAATATAGGAGCTTGAAAATTGGAAACTATTATTAGTCAGCAATATATGTAAAAAGAAATTAAAAACTGTACAATGCTAAATTAATTAATTACTTAATATAAAAAGCTCATTATCCACACAGAAGTGAGGCATTGCAAACCCGTGACTTATAAATTGATTATTAAAGTTATTAATAAATGATTTTGTTGCTTTTTATATAAATATTTATCTCTCATGGTGTAACTTAGCTGTATTATTGATGTGTATTTGGCATACAGCCATTTCCTTGGCTACCCTTCTTCTCCAGTTCAATTATTTACTCCACTTGTATTGTTATTATTGAAATTTATTAAGGAAAGAAAACTATAAGTTGTTTCATAAATATATTTGCTTTTCATTTTGTTCCTAAGGAGCGACGCAAGTTTGGACCTTTGGGTTGGAATATTCCCTATGAATTTAACTCAGCAGACTTTACAGCCAGTGTTCAGTTTATACAAAATCACCTAAAAAAAATTGACATCAAGAAGGTGAATCTGAAAATACAGATACTGAAATCTGTATGCAGTAGATTTTAATGTTTTGTATGGCAGCAGCAATTGTTTTTTCCCCATGTTTATCATAATTTACTCATTGCTATTCATTTAGTGCCACTTCTAATGATCAAAGGTTGAGGTTCCCTGCAAGAAAATCAAGCGGAAATATTTTATGTGCTGTCTTGCATGTAAAAATACATATTTGTTAAGAATCTTAGAATTTGTTTTTCTTTTTTGCTACTATATCCAAAATTAACAATTCTGTATGTTATCTGTTTTGGAAAGGGAGCTAAGATATTTACTGAGTTTGACAGAGCCAATCAAACTTGTCTACAGCTACCATTTGGTCTTCTACTACTGAGCAGGGAATAGCCATTCCTTAGGAAGCAGCACTTGGCCAAGAGGGAAAGATGAGAAGTAGGGAGAAGGGGTGGGGAGGGTGGAATGGGGGGTAAGAAGAGAGGCAAACAGCAGCTGTGAGTGATTTCAGGTCAAACAAATAATAGTGAAATATATTATATATTATAAGAATTTACTTCTAGAGATGAAGGCATATGAGGAGTGGCTGAGGGAGCTGGGGTTTTTTAGCCTGGAGAAAAGGAGGCTCTCTTGTCACTTGCTACACCTCCACAAAAAGAGGCTCTTGCCAGGTGGGGATCAGCCTCTTCTCCCAGGCAACCAGCAACATGACAAGAGAACACAGCCTCAGGCTGTGCCAGGAGAGGTTTAGGTTGAACATGAGAAGGATTTTCTTAGTGGAAAAGGTTATCAAGCACTGGAATGGACAGCCCAGGAAGGCTGTGGAGTCACTGTGCCTGTGGGTGTTCAGGAAACAACTGGATATTGCTGTTAGTGGCATTGTGTAAATTGATGTTTGGTCAAAGACTGGACGTGATGCTCTTAAAGATCTTTTCCAACCTTAGAGATCCTATGATTCTATATTTATAATAGCAGGATCAAGCCCAACTCTTCTATAAAATTACAGAGTTGAGCTCAGTAAATACATTAGAAACAAAGTACTATTTTTTAATGATTTTTTTTCAGTTTACATTTCAGAATATTATGTGCTTCAGATTAAATTACAATCTTCTGCTTACACATAATAATTGTAGTTTTTCATGTACTTTACTTGCATCCAGGGGATATCGTGGAACACAGTACGCTACATGATTGGAGAAGTACAGTACGGAGGCCGAGTCACAGATGACTATGATAAGCGTCTTCTTAATTGCTTTGCAAGGGTAGGAGACCTTGGAAATATAGCTACTTGTCATTTTTATTGGCAGCTGCAACACAGAAATCAGAAGGCCTTCTTTCTGCTGAATATGTACTTCACCAATTTATAAGACTTTCAAAGTAAAATGGATTTTTCAAAACATCATTCTTTGGCAGTGAGGGTCTTCCCCTTGGTTCCTCTTTGGTGAGGAGCAGAAGCTTAAAAATACTTACCTGGAAGTCAAACTTAGTAGACATAATTCTTAATGATTTACAGTTGTATTAAAGTAAAATTAGATGCAGTAGCTGAAATAGGAACCCTAATCCTTCAAGAGTAAAAGGGAGATAAAAAAGCCCTCTAAGTAGCAAAATAATTATTGTCTTTCTTTTTTCCCCATGGATTTTTCACAGGTATGGTTTAATGAACATATGTTTGACAGTGCTTTCTGCTTTTATACTGGGTATAAAATTCCAGTATGCAAAACCCTGGAACAGTACTTTGACTACATCCAGTTACTCCCTGCCATGGACACCCCAGAGGTCTTTGGTCTCCATCCCAATGCTGATATTACGTAAGTAGGTCTCAACATATTGAAAATGGAGAATATTTCTTTTAGTATTTGGAAACAAATCCCTATCAAATATTCAAGTAAAGTATATTTTTCAGAGGAAACCCAGGATACATGTGAATTTCTCTGCTGAGTGGGACATTTTCTGTGTATGTACATTATTATAAATGCCATATCTTCAGCTACATTTTACATGTCCTTTCAAAGTGATTTGAACTCTTATTATTTACTCCTCATGATTTTTAATTGAAAGCATTATGGATCTTTTATATGAACATGTGATAGGTAGTTCTATACAGTTCAATTAGAGAAAGTTTCTAGTATTTGCCTTCTGTTTCAAAGAGTTTCTTTTTGTGTGCACACTTGTTAAATGATCCTCTGGATAACCATTTGGTTTACAAGCATGCCTTTGGATGCAACTACAAACTTCAGTTGCAATCAGTCCTGCCATTTCCACTATTTAAAAAGAGGCTTTTTCAACTGCATCAAGTACTAGCTCCATTTAAAATTTTATCTTTGAGTGAATTCACTCTTCCATTCCAAATAATCTGTGCAACAGCTTGCACTTTATTTCTTTCTAATATTTTATGCCTTGTGAAAGGATATGAACATCATCATATTTTTTTCACTAGAGTTCTTAATAATTCTTCCATGAAATATTGCATTTTCATGTGCAGTATGTCCACATTCCACATTCATTGTTCCTTCACGTAGCTATTTTTCTACTTTTAAATAAAACAAATGTTATTCAGCAAATCTGCTGTGAAAACCTAACACCATCTAATATTTTTGAATGAAACAATAATTTCCCACAATTTTTCAATCTCGAAGTTGAGAGGCTGATGCCATGTCAAGAGGCCTGTATTCTAAGTATGCTGTGAGAAGGGTACACGGTTTTATTTTCAGCTGTGCCTAGCACACACTGCTGTTAATATATGCTTGAGAAGAAAAGCATCTCAGAGTAGATTCTGTTTCAAGTCATTCTCTGATACTTGCAAGACCTCCCGCCCAGAAATTATTAAAGAAGAAAGAAGAGCCAAGATTTAACAGTGAACTAAACAAAGTCTTGAGGAGAGACAGACATGCTTTAGATCCAAAATTAGGCTTGTAGGAGAGCTAATTTATAGTAGGAAACTTTAGACTAACACAGCGAGTAGGAACTGCTCTCTGGTTTCTCTTTAGTGCTCAGTTTTTCTTCCACTTGGTACCTCATATATTCCTGTTAGTTTAACCCTTTTTTCTTTTTCCTGTAGATTTTGTCTTGTAGGTATTTCTTTAGAGTTTGGGGAAAATGCTCAACAGCTTCATGCTTTTTTCCATGTCTTATCAAGGTCTGTTATTAGCAACTATGCACAGCTATTGTGTCTGAATTTCATCTTTGACCCACAGACCAAATGGATTAACATCCCAGACAATATGAAAAAGTTCTATTCAAATTCTCCTTATAATATCTTGTCAACTCATCTCAGAGTATGCAGAAGGCTGACTGCTAGAACTGAAATCCTGAGAGAGCAAAGTCCTCTCCACATTACTACTACTGAGGACAAGAAAAATCTTATCTCTCCTAATTTACTGAGGCAGTTTTACAGTTCAGCCAAAATCTCAATCTGCTGGTTCCAATTGTAAGGCTTCAATGAATTTCAATGCTTTCATTTAGGATTAACACCCGAAGTCATTGAGAATGATTTTAACTTGCTGTATGAATCATAGGCTCTGCAAAAGACGCATACTTAACAGGTATCTGAGCAGGAAAAGAATATGCTGACAATCTTCTGCCAAAACCCCTTCCCAACTGGTTCCCTACAGAATCCTTAAACACAGCTGAATTTTTGTTAAGCTATGGCAAGCTGGTGAATGTAAGGTTTTGAACACCCTGCTGCAATAGATATTGCTGTTTTCTACACAAAGCTGAGGCTATGTTTCTGTCACATGCATTTTCTCTTAGTTTACACTTCCAGTACAGAAAATCCCTGTTGGCACAGATTCCAGCTATCAAATAATGATAGTATGTTACATCTAAACTCTTGAGAAAATATTCTTAATAATGCTTTCTGGAGTAAATCAAAATCCACAGAAAATTAATTTTCTTTATTCTTTTTATGACACAATTCACTTTACAATACTGCTTTGGGGAAAAAACAATATATAAGTAAGTATTGAGTGCTTTATCTGACATACTTTTAGGCAACGCTGCCACTATAAATGATATTCATTTAATGTTGCTGTAGCTTCCTTTATGGTTTCTCTAGACTTCCTTAACAGTAATAGAGAAAAATAGATCTTTGTAAAGTGCAATTTCTCTCATCACAAAGCAGACATCTAAAATACATGAGATGAATTGGGCAATCTAGACAGAAAGCTGTAATGGAGACATCTACGCATAAATATCTACATGTGATGAGAGTCAGCCCATCACGTGCAACTGATTCTGTTCTCAGGAGCATGGTACTTCCTCTACAGACTTCTGCATCTTTTTATCATTAATTTTGCATCTATAATTAATTCTATTTGTAATCTAAAGGAAAGTGAGTTTTTCCAAAGCCCAGAAAAATTTTGTTGCGCAGTGGTTTTTATGTTGAATATGTCCCAGTGGTATGTAAATGAAATTTCTTCTTGGTATTTTAATCTCACTTCCACACTAGAAAATTATTTTTAATTATGTAAAGATCAAAATACATAATTTTGTCTTTTCTATTTTTATTTGCAAAAAAGTCTTGTTCAGGCAGTAATTGTTATTTATATAAGATTCACATAATTTCTCCTCTTCAGAAGGTTCCTAGCTTGTGTCATGGAAGAAAGGAATATCACTAACCTTTAATTCTGTTCCTTTGATGGTGTTTTTCAAAAGCCATTCTTTCCTTTTCCCCTAAGATTGCATGCTGCCTTCCTTTAAGAATTGTTTCTATTTATTTTTTAGATTTTGAGAGACCATTTTTCAAATTCTGTAATTTACCACAACTTAATTGATGTAATAATCAGGGAACCTACACCTTCTACATAAAACAGTCTGACGGCAGAATTTGAAGAATAGTACTTTCAGTATGAAGAGGAAGGTTCACATCCCTCTAATCACTAGTTGTTAAATCAGCAAGACAGAAAGTAAAGGTTACAACCACCAATGTGTTGTAACAGTATGTCATCCAAATTACCAATGAAGCCATGAGTCCAAGAGAAATTCTATCTTTTCTGCTCACACATAGTATTGAATAAGTCTTTCATTCTTTTAATAGGGCCATAATTTAAAAAGACGCTTGAGAGTTTTGAGTCTAAAGTCAAAGGTTATGAAAAACCTTGAAAGCCTCCATCATTCCTACTTTTAGAGGCAGAAATTATATCCTCTCAGAAGCAAACTCCCAGTACTATTTCTTCTGGTTTTCTGATTTATAGTCTTTATTGCCTTTTTTTTTTTTCTGAAATACTGTGGTATCTAGCTTCTCTAGTACTGTGACACTGTACCCAAAGCATCTTTAGGGTGTTAGGAGTTCACACTTTCTATCCTTGGTTTCATGTGTTGTATAATTATGCATTACAAAGTTATAGAAGGATATGGGTATCATATGAAAGTTGAAAAGTAAAGCTGACATGCAAATCTGTGCTTTGAATCAGTATAAATGTATGTCTTACATCAATCATTGATGTATGTTCCTTGTGTAGATGATACCAGAAGGTAAAAGCAGGCATTGCAAACACTTCATTACTTCAGGCTTTCTTTCTTATTTCCTCTCATAGCTCTATGCCACTGGAGAGCACTGTGACAAAAATACTCCTATAATTCTTCTGTTGAAGGATTGATGTGGTCTACCATCTTTCATTATCCAATGCCACACAAATTTAATTCACATTTTTACTCAGAACATTAATTTACATTAGCATTGTCCATGCTTTACTATGGAATAGAAGTTTTTTTACCTGCAGTGCTGTAAATCTAGCAGCCCTTGTCATTAATCCTGAAGCATCTCAAAGCAAAATGAATTTACTAATTATTAAAGGGGTAGCTTGCAGAGTTATACCTCCACCCTTTCCTGCTTCTGCATCAGATTTTTGAGAAGTAATTAAATGAGGTAAATACTCCTCCTTGTTACAAAACTTCTCTTGCTTGTTCCCAACAAATAGCTCTTTCGATCTTAAGTAGGAATATGCCATTTCCTACCCTTTCCTCAGAATCTCTAGTATGATAGGTTTTTCTGCCACCTCACAATCTCAGTTTGCAGACTTCCTTCTTATCCCTGGATTTGACACACAGCAATTGTATAACAGGGAAGAGGGAAGTTCATATTCTTTATAACTGTGGTAAACCAAACTTTCATGATCATTGTGTTACGGTTGGTGCAGGATGCAAAGGAAAACAGTTTTGTGCAAGTTTTGGTTTACTTCATGCCATACTGGGTTTTGTGTCTTCTACAAAGCTACCATTAACTATTAAATAATTCTATGTAACTTATATTTCTCATCCTCACAGATATCAGAAAAACACATCAGCTGATGTTCTGGATACTATTACCAACATACAGCCTAAAGAAAGTGCTGGAGGATCTGGCGAAACTAGAGAATCAGTTGTTTATAATTTAGCTGAAGAGATGCTAGAGAAACTTCCTCCAGATTACATACCTCATGAGGCAAGCTAGTCTTAGTCTTGTTTTACTTTTCTCTCTGTTGAGTTTTCACAATACACATTCCAAAAAAGAAACACCAAATTGCATAAAAGATCATATAAGTAGTATCAGATTCAAGTAAAGAACCAACACCTTTATTGCTACCAGCATGAATTGATACGAAGATTTTTTTTGTCTCAAATCATCTAACAATTGGACATGGAGATGTGTCAGGGAAACTTCACTTGGACTTCCAAAGCTACTTGTGAAAACAGAAAAAAATCAGTCTCGACATTTTGTGATAGCAGGCTCCTAGGCCTTCTGGGTGAAGTCCTGTTCTAGCAAAATCATGAGTAATTGGGTAGTATCAGACAAAAAGTAAAAACTGCAGCGGTTTTAAGGGGGTAAATGTTAGTTGAATGATATACAAATCTAGTATTTACTTTTCTGAACACACAAAAAGTTAAGATGTTGCGTACTACAACTGCATTTCAACAATTTAGACTTAACTAAATTTCTTGTGTGCTTTTATAATTTAGGTAAAAGCTCGTTTAGTTAAAATGGGAGCACTTAACTCTATGAATATTTTTCTTCGTCAAGAAATTGACCGCATGCAGAAGGTGATCACAGTTGTCCGCACCAGTTTGAATGATCTGAAACTAGCCATAGAAGGAACTATTGTTATGAGTGAGGCAAGTAAAGTACTTTTACTATATATGGAACGCTGTGCTTTAAACTATTAAATTGATTTATTTACTTTGAATATTATTTAATTCTTTCAGAATTTGAGAGATGCACTTGATAACATGTATGATGCTCGAATCCCTCAAGTATGGAGAAGAGTATCTTGGGAGTCTTCCACACTTGGCTTCTGGTTTACTGAACTTTTGGATAGAAATGCTCAATTATCTGCTTGGATATTTCACGGAAGACCAAAGGTGTTTTGGATAACTGGATTCTTTAATCCGCAAGGTAAGGTTACTGAAAGGACTTGAGTAGTAATGTATTGAATAGTAATTTAATTGTTATACTGCCAGCATGTGTCACAGAAGCCAAGATGAAAAATTGGTTCAATGTGCACTCACAGCCCAGGAAGCCAACCTTAGCCTGGGCTGCATCTAATGAAGTGTGGCCAGCCGGGCAGGGGAGGTGGCTTTGCCCCTCTGCTCTGCTCAGCTCTGGTGAGAGCCTACCTGGAGTGCTGCATCCAGCTCTGGGGCCCTCACAGAAAGGATGTGAACCTGCTGGAGCAAGTGCAGCAATGGGCCATGAAGACCAGAGTGCTGGAACACCTCTTTTATGGTGGCAGGAAGAGAGAGTTGGGGCCATTCAGCCTGGGGGAAAAGGCTCTGGGTTTATAGCACCTTCCAGTACCTAGAGGGGGCTACAAGAGAGCTGGAGAGGGACTTTTTGCAATTGCATTTAGTGGTAGAATAAGAGAGGACAGATTTAAACTGAAAACAGGTAGGTTTAGAACTGATATGATGTATATGAAGAATTCTTTACCGTGAGGGGTGAAGGCATTGGAACAGATTGCCCAAAGACTGCCCATTCCTAGTAGTGTCTAAGTGTTTGGACTTGGTCTAGTGTAATTCTGTAATTCTGCTTTTTTT
>VXBR01002262.1:169606-184079 GCA_013400215.1 Cisticola juncidis | reverse complement strand
TTTTTTTGTTTTTTTTTTTTTTTTTGTGTGTGTGTGTGTTTGACCCTGCCGACAGCAGAGGAGTTGGAACTTGCTGACTCTTAAGGCTCCTTTCAACCCAAACCATTCTATGTGATTCTGTGGTTCTCTGATCTTTTAGTTTGACCCAAAACTCCCAGTTTTTATGTTATAAGAAGGAAGACATATGGTTAATAAATAAAATAGATTGTCTTGCTGACACATTGTAGCATGATATTATACAACTTTTAACGAAAGTATACTTAATGATAATGATACAGCTTTTAAAGAAAATACTATTTTTCTCTGGTTTGAAACTGTTAACTCATTCCAAACCATAAGTTGCAAGTATGGAAGAGCTTTAATCTAGAGCAAGATATTACAGTAGCAGCAAAATGACTTTTTACAGTACAGTAAGAGCAATCACTTACTGGAACAACCTCATCAGAGACATGGTAAAGTCCCCATTTCTGGAGGTTTTCAAGATGTAATTGGACAGAACTAGATAATCTCATCTAGTCTTCCCTTTCTCATGAAAGGTTGAACCTGGTGAACTTTCTGTATCTCTTCCAACGTGGGCTGTTCTATGATTCTATGAATGTGCAGTTGTACCAGAATTTAAAGCAGTTCTTTGTCTTTCACAGAGAATCATCAAAATGTAGTTTTACAATGTATTAATTTCACAGGTTATTTAATGAACAGTTTCTTCAAATTCATCAAATATATGCTGTGAAGTAGAAGTAAACATTATCTATAACTATCTGTTATAGCCTGATATTTTTACCATGTAGAGGAAGGAGGAAGAAGAACAAATTGTAACCATGATTAAAAAACCCAATTACGTTCAGAGGTGTGTGTTCTTAGGAGAATCTCCTTCAGCCTACACAACTACCTATACAAAATTCTCATGAGAAACTTCTGTGTGACACCTATGAGGTGTTGGTGTTTTTTGGGTTTTTTTGGGTTTTTGTTGTTGTTGTTGTTGTTGGTTGGTTGGTTGGTTGGTTGGTTGTTTTTGGTTTTTTGTTTTGGTTTTTTGTTTGTTTTGTTTTGGGTTTTTTGGTGGGTTTTTGTTGTGTTTGGGTTTTTTTGTTTGTTTGTTTGTTTGTTTGTTTTGTTTTTTGGTTTTTTGTTTTTTTTTTAAATTAGAATTAACCTCTGAAATTCTTGAATGTTATATGAGTTACCTTTGCTTTGTGATCCTTCTGTTGTTACTGGCCTTCCTACTGCCAGAACTGTAAAAAGTACTAACGCCACAGTCTATTTTAGAGTCACTTTCAGAAACATCTGAAGTCCTTGGAGTACATCCAGTTTATTATTAAAGGATGGTATTGGGATGCCAGTCAAAGCATCACTCCATTTGTATCCTGAGTGGCACAGCTGATAAGCAAACTGATATCTGGTGATTCAAAAGCAGCACTCACAGTGGTGTAAAAGATAATGGACCATGTTCTTTTGACAAATGAAAACATCTGGCCTAACAGGCAACAAACCTAGATACTGATGGTCTTGAACGTTATTATTACTTCAACCTCTGTGTTAAAACACCCCAAAAGTAGTCCTGCAGCTAGAAAGAGGTTTGCTAAGTGCAAATGTGTGCTGTGGGTGGGGTGAGGTGAGTATGTTTGTAATATCCCACTAGATTTGTAATACGCTCACCAGGAAATTCACTGTTAAGTGTGCAGCTCTCTATGTTAACTGCTCTTTCTTCGTCTTGGTCTCTGTGACTCTCAGTTCCAAGCATGTCATAGCTTAAAACAGCAGATACTCAGTTTTTGATGACTTCATTGTTATCTTCTGTCACACAGAGAAACAACCAGGTATTTGGTACTACTGTTTCTGGTTTTGTAGCTTTTTCCTTTGTAACACATTCAAACCTCTTTGCTGCTCAGTCATCTGTGCTTTAACTATTCAGCCCTTTGCATCTCAAACCTTTCTTATTTCAAACTTTTGTAAAGTCTGTTCAAAACAATACTCAAATAAATCACCTAACTGACTGCTCAGTTATGTCATCCTCTACTTTCATTTCTGTCTGACACCCTCTTTTCCCCTAACAAAACATACACATCTCATTTTTCATTGGCACTGCATTAACTAAATTCCCCACATTCACAGTTATTTTATTTTCATATTCAGACATATATTTTCTGTTTTCTATCAATGAAATCCATTCTACTTCTTTCATTTAAAACACTCCCACCTTTTAGCTAAGTTGCCTTTACATAAACATCAGCTCACACAATGGATAACTTGTTTGCCTTGAAATTCTTTCTTGGAAGACACCTTTATCATGGATCCTGTAGCTGATTGCCTTACGACAATTTGTAAGTCAGTGTCATGACCAAATATTTCTTAATAGAGTAATTTAATAGAAGAAAAAAGTACATGCCATTTCAAAATGTTTTTCTCGGTATAATGCACACTATGCCATTTTGTCACTTGTTTCTATTTTGTTCCCAGAGCAAAGTTTGCTATCATTAGTCAGGATGCTCATTTTTAATAGAACTCTGATTATCTGTCTATAAGTTCAGTGCTGAACCATGCTAATAACTGAGCAATATTTTATTTTATCATGTGAGATAAATACTAAATGTCTGGCTTAATTTCTCAAGGATTCCTGACTGCAATGAAACAAGAAGCAACTCGAGCACATAAAGACTGGGCTTTAGATAAAGTTGCAGTTCATAATGAAGTGCTAAAGCTAACCAAAGAGGAAATCACATCATCTCCTTCTGTATGTATGACATGCAAAGATGTTTCAGTATTAATTTTGCTATTTAATTTATATTATGCATCACTGAGGGGTTTTTTTGATTGTTATAGGAAAAAGTTACTACTGTCTTCACCTTAATGCTTTTGCTTAGCATAGAAACCAAAGAATAAGTATGAAGATTTTAATTAAGTTAGAAAAAAATTTAATTTAAAAAACTGTTTTGCTGTACCACCTGATGATTTTTGAAATTTATAGTAAAGTTTACATGAAACTTTGTAGTATATAGACTGTATTAAACAACTTTTGCTGCCCTCCATTTCAGTAGCATTATTTTCTGAAAAAGGATTATATTATAGTTTAAAATGAAATAGTTTGAAGATCTTCAAACTATACTCTCATATATTTTTTTCTATAAAACATATATTTCTTTTAACAGTTTAAGACCATTATTGTGCTTTATATGTTGTGATGTATCTGCTTCCTCTTCACACAGGAAGGAGTTTATATCTATGGGCTCTACTTGGAAGGTGCAGGCTGGGACAAGCGACGAAGCATACTCGTTGAATCTACACCAAAGATTCTTTTTGTCCAGCTGCCTGTGCTCCATATGTTTGCTGTTGATTCAACCAGACCTAGGGAATCCAAGCTCTATGTTTGTCCTCTTTACAAGAAGCCCAAGAGGACAGATTTGAACTTTATTACAGAGGTATTTTTAAAGACAGCAAAGTCTCCAGACCACTGGATTCTGAGAGGAGTGGCTCTTCTCTGTGACATCAAGTAAGATGTTTTTCCTGCTACTGTAGAAGAGAAATATGTGGCACATGTAACAAATTAAATGTGTAATTCTTCTACTGCTCTTTATTTGGTGGCTACTTGTCATTATATTAAAAATTGCATTTCAGTCTTGGCTTACTGATTTTTTTTCTCTGCTTCCAGTAAATTCAGTTTGCCTTGACTGCTGACAGTTTGAAAGTAAATCTTTCCAAATAAGTTCATTGCTTGTAGTCTCTGTAGTATGCATTATATTACTTTAAATGGATATTTGCTTCAATAATGTCAAATAAAATGCTATGAAACCTTTAGAAGGAAAAACTTTGCTTTTTTACATTCTTTCACATGTGCAACGTGATGTATGATGACAACAAAATTTAAAACCTCCAAGATACAAATTCAAATTCCTAGATTCTGCATGATCCTCAACTTATTTTCTGTGCATCTGCAGGAAACTATATGACAGAAAAATATATTTGATCAGTATTTTTTGTTTGGGCTTTCTCAGAACTCACTTGTTCTTCTTAAACTATTTAGATTAAGCAAACTACACTAGGAATGTTTGTGTCTGAAATATCTGACAGAGACCAGTATGTTTTCTGTCCAGTTTAGATGTGTGGGAACAGAAGGAGAACACTTCCAATTACTAATTAATTAGAATTAGAGAATTAGATTATTTACAAGTATAGTTATTTTTTATGCATTTCCTTTTAGCTCTGAAGTGTAGGTTGCAATCCTTGAAATTAATTACTCTCACAGCATTATTCTGTGATGATACCCAGGAATAGCCTAACCATGAGTTTTCCACACATAATTAGTATTAAACTAATTCTATTTATGTTATACTAAACAAAATGTGCAGTGTACACTATCTTTTCAATAATCTCCAAAAAGTTTATTCCTTTAGCAACTTTCATTTGGTTTTCATTTACAACCCATGACTGGACGATGTTTTTCCTTTTGCCATTCAAGAGCATTCAAATGCATCTGCTGTGGCAAAGTGCAGCTCTGACTTGACAAAGTCCTGGGCATGTGTTGGGATGATAAAAGGTCTTTCTGTGAGTTAGAGTCCTATGGCTTTCTGTTGGAGGTCAACATCCCAAAATATCCTCTTGCAGAAAGCACACAGGAAGTAACAACACACAGACCCAACAACATGAGCAGAGTAACAAAAAGTGAGATCTCCAAATGCAATTAAGCAAAACATTTCTTCTCTCTCCTCCATAGATTTACTTTGATTCAAATACAAGAAACCCACTGGCGTTGGATAACTTTTACAGTTTTTATGTATTTTTAGATTTTTTTTTGTATTTTAGAATATTCTGTGGTATTTCATACCACAGAATGACATCTGCAAAAAAGAAAAAAAAAATCTGACTTTGCAACTGCAAAAGATTTTTCTCCAAATAATCACAATATTGATAATAGAATATGTGGTGGGTTGACCAGCAGATAAGTACCCAGTTGCTTGCCCCACCCTGCCCTGCCCAAGCAGAATGGGGAAAAGAATTGCAAGATCAGAAGCTGAAAATGAGGGGTGATGAAGACAGTTTAATAAGTGAAGCAAAGGTGCACATGCAATAAAATTGAATTAAGGAATTTATTTACTGCTTCCCACTGGCAGGCAGATGTTTAGCTGCTTTCTGGGAAGAGCCTTAGCACACATAATGGTTACTTGGTAAGACAGATTTAATGAGAACAAATGTCTCCTTTCCTGAAGTCTTTGAACATGACATCATGTTTATGGAATATCCCTTTGGACAGTTTGGGTCAGTTGCCTTGGCTTTTGCCCCTCCCATGTTCTTGCATACTCCAGTATACTCACTGTGGGGGCAGAGGGGAAAACTGTTCATATCAAAAAACCAGCACAAGAACTTGCATTCATTCCTAAAAGCTTTTTTCCTGGTTTAGCCTTTCAGCCTAATTAAAATGGAGGAAAAGTGTGTAAAATTGAATGCCTCTGCAGGTGGAAGATGTGCATGGACACATTTACAAGTGAAAGTCTGTAGGGAAAACAACAGGGAAAGTGAAAATTAATGTGCTGAGTTACACAATTTACTCTGAAGATGGTTCTATTCTCTGTCCAGTATAATACCAAGAACAGAGATGAATAGTATATTGTTGTCTCAGCTATATCATATATTGCATCACATTCTTGAGAGCATCTCTTTCTTGTTTGTTGGAGTCCAATCCCCATTTCCCATCTTCTCTGAGCCTGTCTAGGGGTTTGTTCCATTCTCTTTCCTCAATACCATGCATTAGCTCACTACTTTCAGATTACAATGAATGTTAATTTCCATAGAGCTTTCCAGTTATTTATGGAAATAATCTATGTTTTGTGAAAACAATCATCTATTATGTATTCAGATGGCTCTTTTTTTTTTTGTCTCTGCATGGTTCAAAAATATTTATGAAGTATTTTCATGTGTGGGATAGTATTCTTACACTTAATTTTTTTACAGCCAGCTCTTCAAACATCTGAAGAGGTGCAGTTAATTACTAGAACCACAAGTCATTCCTCCCAGCTGTCATAATCTACAGGCATTCACAATCTCAATTCAAGACTTTTTGCTCCCAGGAATCCTCTATACTTCCAGGATATTGTAATAAGCATTCAAATTCCTAAATTAACTCACACAGTTTGTTGTGTTTTTTCAAAGTAACTAAACAAAGTTACTCTCTGAACTTTATAATGTTCATTTGCCATTCAAGTTATTGCTGTTCAAGTTGTGAGACAGTACTGTGGTGCCTAAACTCACAAAGAAAGGAATATCATGTCTGCAAAACACAAATATTTAACAGATGATCAAAAAAAGACAAGTACTTGAAATATAACAATTAATTAGTCTCTATGAGAGAAGACCTAACTCATGAAGGTCTGGGTTTGAAAATGTAAAGAACATGTCCATAACCGGCTTAGAGAGTGCATTCACGGTGTGCATTTTTCTTTCCTCCCTTGGTGTCACCCAGAAGAATTTTCCTGCCCATTTACTCTGATTTTCATAGCTAATCCAAGCCAGTGAAACAAGGGAAGGCACTTCTACTCTTGCCTGCTGCTTTAGAGCAGACACCTTAATTGGGAGTCATTGATCTGCTGGTACCTCAAAATAATCACTTTTTACAGAACTTTTTTTTCTTAGGTGATGATCCATGAGAAGCCTGGAGCTTGGCTTGTGATGAGGTTTTATGTTACAGTGGCTAAGAATTAACAAAAGAGCTTTTGCAAATGGCAGGAAGAGGAGGATTTATTTTCTGGCCAGTTTTCTAAAATCTCACAAAACCACTGACTGGAATGAGTTTGTTCCAAGAAGGTAACATTTCAGCTAAGTTTTAACTTGAAAGATTTATAAATTCCACAGAATAGTTTTATTCATCTACACCCTCTGTTTCTGCCTCTAGATTCTGGTCAGATGTGATCAAAATTTGTTCAGTATATTCATAGTTTATGGCAAGACCATATTCAAGTTTATGGCAAGTTTATGGCATAATTTATGACAATATTTTCTTAGTCAGTAACCTCATTCACTGACCATATCTATTCTTAATATTTAAATTAAGATATTATTTTGATAGTCTGGAAGAACATGTGGCAGCAGTATATAAGTGTGTTTCCGTTGACACAAATACTGAAAATCAAGTGTATGGAGTGTGCAAACTGATGTTTTAAGTATATTGATGTTTCTGCTGATTTTTGACTATTTGAGTATAACTGCATTGCTGTGACAAGTCTCTCATTCAGATTTCTTCAGAAGCCACTACCATTATTTATACTCCTATACATCACAAATACTGCACCAAACTTTCTAAGAGTTGCTACCTGTATCTCCATCACACAAGCAGAATATTCCTGAGGTGAGTCTAGTTTTATAAAAGCCAAAATCCCATGTCTTTTTCAGTGATTATCACTGCCTTCAGAGCACCAAGAGCCATGCATACATTCCCTCTTAGAAATTCAGGAAAACTGTTTTTTAACTTAGCAATGATCATGGTCAAATAAAAGTCAAATCCAGAAAAAGACTTTGAAACTAGAAATACCTTGTGATTTTATATAGCAGATATTAGCAAGGGAAAATAAGGCACTGCTAACATGTCTGACTCATTTCTATGCTTCTGTATTTCCATTACAATTTCTAATTTATTTGATATAACTATGTGCTGATAACATCACTGGGAACATCAGAATAGTCTCTGACTTACTGCATTGGCTATTTAATAAAGGAATGACTCAACCAAGGTATTAGTTAGTTAGATGACTAGTAATTAATGAATATCCAGGAACACGAGACCAAATGTATCCAGTTTCCACTATCTTCACATTCCCAAGTGTCAAAAAGGATTAATGATTACATTCTGCCAGTTAAAAAGTTAATTTTTTAGGACTTTATTTCTTATCTTGCTTTTTGATCTTAACTTTTGTATTATATTCTTTTGTTCTTTATTATGAAGCAAGATACTCTTCACACTATTCCTGTGAGATTTAATCTTTATCAAAATTATTTTAGCATTTTTCATAAATACTGATATCTCATCCAAAATTCATCCTTAATATCAATGCCAACATTTATGTTAATTAACATACAGTTATTAGTATTTTCCACCTAACTCTCATTCAGCTCCCGGAAGATGTGATTCCACCTTTTGAATATTAGGAAAACATTACCTTTTATTTTTTCCAGGACAAAATGACACACCTAAAGTTAAAGAATTTCCTCTCTGACTCCTGGCCTTTTCCCTCACTCCCGTCCCAACTCCTGGACTTTCCTTGTGGATCTACAACTTCAAATGTCTTACAATAGCAATGGGCTGACTCCTTCAGCTTCATTTCCCCAAGCAGTCATGACAGGATGTCCTAACAGGTAAACTGTCTGCAGCTGCCTGCGTACATTCACTACTCAGTAGTTCCTCCTACCAGCATTTATATGTTTATGTTTGATACTCAGGTTAGTTGAGTGGTTGTTCAAGAGGTTAGCTGATTAGAACGCCAAATATTAATTTCTCAAAGTCTGCTGGCTAATCACCAAAGTGGGATTTCTGTGAACAGCCACTCAGAGACAGAAGGATCATTTGCTTTACAGACACACTAATTCAGAGAGCTGCGTTCAACAGGTAACTGCCCTTGTCCCCTCACCCCTCACCATGGCCTGTGAGCAGGCGGCTGGACAGCAATGGAAAAGAAGGATGGTTAAGGTCACCCTCTCTTTTTAGGGGGATGTTTATGATGTCAAAAGCAACAGCCTCAAAATCATTGTGATTAGCAGTTTGTGATCTCCTTCTCACTGAGCACAAACCTCAAAATACTGAAATGTAAATGGCCATGTAAATGTAAATGAAAGCTATTAAACCTGTAAAATTACAATCTAGAGAATTTAATCTAAAGAGTACCCTCCTCTCTCTCTTTAGTCACAGCCATGATAACACATGGGAAATCCATAAAACAGGTTCCCAATTTCACTCATTCATGCAGGGAATATTTTGATAGGAAATGCTAGACCATAAAGTTTTATTTCTCAGGAGACACCTCCTGTCCCTCTTCAAAGGACATTTTTGTCAAAAATCCATCAGATACTTCAGACAAGCAACTAAATGCTTGTCTAAGTGTTTGGGAAGGATTTTACTGAGGGGATGCAGGTCCTACCTACGAGGCATCTAGCAGCAGAGTAGCCAGAAGTTCTGTGTCTTTGGAAAACACCACTATTAGATCATTGCACAAGATGTACAATGCAGTCTTCCTCTTCTGTACTGAGGTTTCCCTTGGTGGGAAAACATTGAATGCAGGTATTTCCAAACAATTTCCTCATGGAAAAAAAGCTGCCACAACAAAAGAGGGAGATGGGAGAGTAATATTTCAATCAATTTTACTTAATAAAAAATAAAAAGACTTGCTGTTTCTTCCTTTGTTCTGTGGGTCACAGCTTCTTATGTTTTTAAAAAATGAGGAGAGAATTTGAATTCTTTGCTGAGAATTTCTTACCATCATTAGTTCATCATAGCAGCCCTTGTAGTCCAAAACACAATTCTTAACAAAGCTTTTTGAACAGGGGTTTTTAATATGGAAATTTTAAATACGAGTCAGAGATTTTGGTAAGAAATTGAAATTGTAATGATAAAGTTATTTTCTATTATATTACAAGACTGCAACTAGCTTTGACGTTTCTAATTCTGTAATTCTAAGATTTTTCAATATAGGAATAACTGGATCATATTCACAAATTGACACAGTCATATGAATTCTTCTACGACATCTAAAGGAAAATATTTAAATCAATTTCTTCTTTATAAGAAAAAGAACTATATTTTATTGAAATTAAATACCTATCTAAATCATTCCCTCCATAGAATCATTACTCAGAATAAGTTCCACAAAGCAGCTAGACTCCAAAAGTAGATACAACAATTTCAATCCATTATGTAGTTTATAAAACTTTAGTTAAAAAAAAAAAAGTTGATCTGCACTCTTTTCTTTCTTGTCATCAGAAACGTATAGCCCAAAGTGTACAAGCCATACTGACACTGTGTGACAGCTGAAAAATGGAGTTGTCCATTACCTACAACCACACCCTCATGTCTGGAAAAAAAAAGTGAGCAACAGATTATGGTCATTCATTCTGAGTCAGCATCTACAATTATGGAAAGCTGGTTGATTTCAACCTCTGCATTCCAGCCTTGCAGAGCGGCCATGAGACATTTCATAAAATGAGCACATTCTCCAACATGTGGGCAGGTAACTTAAGTAGCAGAACAATTAGTTCTTGAAAGCACTAAATTAAAATTACCGAGATTAAATGCAAAATGTGTATTAAGGTCAGCAAGCAGAAGATATTCTCCTGCTTCCTAATGCCCTTTAAAAACATTTAGAATTTTTTTACATTGATCTGTCACATAAGTATTTGCAGTAGTTATGCTCTGATTCAAAATAAGGTAATTTTGAGTTTCACTAAGAAGTATAAATTAACCCAGAGTTGAGATTTCAAGGTGCAATTCATCTAATTCAGTATCTCTAAAGATCTTGAAGTATATATAGCTCCAAGACTAAATGTTCTTTCTAAACACCAATGTGTTGTAATTGCAGTTGTAGCTTATATGTTTGTAACTCTCATTTTCATAATGCTGCTCAGAGGCACCTTTTTCTTTCCCCAGCAGGCCTTTTCCCAGAAGGATTCCACTTAGATAAACTTTTATTTCATTCAAGAAGGTATTGAGTTACAATTCCACAAACACCATTCAAATTCAATGATTCAATAAGAAATTCTTCTTCTTCCTTTCCTAAGCAAATATTTTAAATTTTAAAGTGTTTTATTTGAGTTACTTCATAGGTGCTTGTTCTCAGCTCAGACACTTTAGCTTTTATTGAGCTTGGAAGGATCTTTACTGACAGTTCCTCTAAGCTTTGTAGAGAAAAAAATGAGCCAAAGCACATTCACTGCTGCAGCACACTACAGGTATAAAACACAACAGCAAATGGCTCTCGCCTTTCAGGCATTTGAGCAACACTTGTACAGCCACTGTACAGGGCAGTCACTCCCTCCAGTTTTCATTTAAATCCTGAGTCTTGGAAAACACTTTATTCTCCAAATGTTAGCAACCCTGCACCCTGCAATTTTAAATACATGTGTACAAGGTAGAAAGGAATAAAATTCCACTAGGAGTTCAGATCTATTTGCACTGAGAGCCAAGAGTATATCTTTATCCAAAACAAAGTTATTATGAAAGATGATGTTTATAAAAGCTAGTTGTTACAGGTCAGAGAGAAGCACGAAGTGCAAAACTTGCAGTTAAAACTTTCTTTCTTAACATTCTTTAGGATACTGCCTATGGTAGCTTAGGAGAATGTCTGCAACTCAGCAAATGTCACAGCAGAACCACACAATTTCTCCATGCACAGGTTTTTCCTTTCAGAAAGTTTCAGAGACAAAGCATTCAGTCTCGAGGGACAGGGATGTTACTTTCTGCATATATGAGTCCAGTGGTGATAACTTTCAGATAACGGAGAGCCCAAACCTTTGAGAAAGCTTTGTGTATTGCCTGCAGTTACATTTATGCCATCTCCACAGAAAGGGGTTATCAGGGGAGATTATTGAAAGAGACAGTGCACTTTTTCAAAATGGAGTTTTGTCCCCAAAACATAGTCAATTGCATTACGAATGCTTTAATGGTCATAGAAGGACGATAATCCCTGGTTTGCAGTGTAACTGCAACAGAGCTCCTCCTTAATACAGAAGAGGTCTGGTCCAGATGGAAGGCAAGGGAACAAGACAGCAGTTACAAAGTCCAGCATTTTAAATAGCATCTGCAGTCCTTCAACTACAGAAAAGGAAGTGCTTGCCTCAACAAACGCAATTCTGAAGTTGAACAAAGCTTCATCATCTCGTTGCATTGTATTTTTCAAACTAAAAGGATCCCAGGTCCTTTCAAATTTGGTTAGTGCCATTTTAATGATTCACTTACTTTCAAATTCTTCTTTTCTTCCATAATCACTGATAAAAGACCAAGTCAAATTTTAATATTATTAAAAACATGAATAAATATAACAAAAATTCATCAGACCCAGGTTTGAGAGATGACTTTCAACAGTATTTCTCCACAATGTAGACTTAAATTTATTGAATAAATACTTTTCTAACTCAAGGAAAATGATCTATCTTTTAATACAGTCATTTCAGTCAACAGGATTTGTTTAGTCTTGTGATAATAGCTTCTTAATGGGCACAGTGAAAATGCACCTGCTCAGAGTTTACTCTGATCTACTTTGTTTTTTCCTCCATTCAGATATATCTATATAGATAACACTAGTCTATGCATTTTGTTAAGGGTGTAGAAATTTGGCAAGAAAATAAACTCCCTTGTGTTCTAGCAGGGAGTCTATCCCTGGAGATCAGATGGTCTGAGTGCAGCTGGGATTGATTTCTGATTATAACCAACTTGGCCCTAAGTCTGGTCATGTTCAATAGGAACGAGACTCTCAAATATTGCAGTTTCAACCCTGTAGGTGAGGTTGTGGTGAATAGGAACTTGTGCAATCACAGATCCACGAAAAGCAGGGTTTAGTGAAGCAACAGAAATACGGGTTCAGAATTGAGGCTGACAAATTCACTTGATGCAATAGAGATATAATATTAACAATTATAATAATTGTGTGCAGAAGCTTACCAAAAAAGTCATCCTTGCTTGGAAGGAGAGACAAGAGAGAAGAGTGTTGCCTGTCAATGGTCTCCACGGTCCTTGTGGGTCTTCTTCCTAACCAGGTGATATTTCTACTCTGCTTGTACACAGCTCAATCTTATACCCCTTCTACTCCTTCTTTGCATCATGATCTAAGGGAGGAATTGAGTAATATAGTCATGTATGCAGCAGCATGTACTTCACTGAGCTTATTAGCATATACAGAGTTTGCCTGTTAATATTTAAATGTCCCTTAATTAAGGCAAGAGTGGGTTTTTTGGCCATGGTGTCCTTCAGAGTTCTGGTTGTATAACTTTTCTCTATTCTGTGTGTTCTTTGGAGCCTAAAGAGAACCTTCCAATCTCCACAGCACCTCCTCCTTCAGCCAGCTCATCCTTTCCTGACATCAGCCACGCACACTGCCATCCGCAAGGATAGCATAGAGGGTACACAGTGTAGGCTGTGATAGTTAATCCTCAGTCTTTGCCTGGCTGCTTGGTCACCTTCCCCTAGTATGATGTCATCATGCCTGAAGAGCTACCTTGGATTATTTCTGGAAATCAGGGTTATTCTCCAAAGTAAATTTCCTGCTTCCAACAGAGTATATGTCACCATTGTAGCCCTGATGAGGCTTTTCGGTGGAGGCATGATTCTACTAAAGATCTGCAAAAAGCAGCTGGCCCTCTGCTGCACTCAGGTGCTGGGAATCATCTTGGGAGCAGAAGCCTTAACTGGAAAACTTAATAAGCCTGGTGCAGAAACAATGGAGAGCAGTAAAGATTGGCAAGTGAAATACGTCAAGTGAAATACGTGCACCATGAGAAGGCTGGTGTTGCTGTCCAGGTAGGAGAGGTTTCTTGCTCTTTGTTTAAAGGTTCTTCTTGCCTGGCCTGAAGGTAGAATTTTTTTTTTTTTTTTCAATCTTTATTTTCTCTCATTTTAGAAATGTTTAAGGAAATATCTTTGCAGTCTTCAGTGAAACAAACCACTGTGGCAGATTCTTTCTGTCTGGAGTTAGCTGCTGAGGTGTAAGCGCTGCCCTGGAAATTCACACTCTGAGGAATTTCATGATTTCATCATCTCACAGCATCAATGCTCTAGTTAGTTACATTTGCAAAGCATCAGACTGATGCTGTGATGTATTTGAAATTCATACACATCATTAATATTTAAGCTATTAACTTGTTTATATTCTAGCTGCATCTAAATGACCAATGTGAAATATTTTCCCCACTTCCTGGTTCAGTTTTGAGACTCCCTTCTAGCTCTGATGGCTTTCTTCCAGATTCTGGTGTCAAATGTCACCAAATATAGGTGCTTTAGTACAGATTTAGTTCTACCAGTCAGTGCAAAGTGAATAAATATGAACAGTAATATGAATCTAGCACAAAGCAGATTCAGAGCCTTCTTTTGCTAGGAAAATAAGTATTCTAAATCCTCCAGATTTACACATCATACTGCTGCTGGGACTGACCTGTGCTCCGTTCTTCAACTTAGAAATCAAGCTCTGATCTGCTCTGCGTGCAAATTCAGGTTATAAATGGATAATTGCATTCACTATTATTAAACCTAATAAAACTCGGACGTCACGAACAGCATGAAGGTCACCAAAGTGCCCAAGCCTGAACAGATTCAGAGTAAAATAAAAGAACATAAGAAGTTGAAAAGGTGGAGAAGGGGGTCGCAGAGGCACTGCCTCCACTTGTTTCTTTCCTTCTCCCTCCCTGACACAACCCTTGGCGCTGCCGCCTCCCGACACCCGCCCGTCCGCCCGCGGAGCCACCGCCACCCGCGGCGGCTCCTCATCCTCGCCGGGCGGGGCCGGGCCGGGCC
>VXBR01002262.1:84581-169458 GCA_013400215.1 Cisticola juncidis | reverse complement strand
GGGGGCTCAGGGCCAGCGGAGCGGGGAAAAGAAGCGCAGACGCTGCTGCTGCGAGGGCATTGCCCTCGAGGTGATTCTCCCCCGGCACCCACAGGAAATAACACGCGTGTCTGTAATGGCAAACGAACGTAGTGCCGTGGGAAAGCCAGCGCAGGGTCCCGGCGGGGGATTGAGGGGTCGGCTGTGACACGGCGTGAGGGTGGGAAAGCAAAATATAATCTGTGTGAAGAGCAGGAGGAGGCGATGGGGGAGAGGGGAGGGATGATGGACGGAGAAGGCGGACTGGTTTGGTGAACTGGGACAGAGAGGCAGGAGAGTCTGACCGGGAAGGATGGGGATTACAGCGCTGGGGTGGCAGCAGGAGGCTGCTGCTGTAGGGAGAGCAAGGACGGGCTCAGAGCTGGTGTGGTGGGCTGCAGAGGTCAAGGAAAGGACAGTGTATCTGATGATAGACCAAATACACTGCCTGCTTTCTTTCCAGTTGCTGAAAGCTTTTGGGACTACAGATTTCTACAATACAGCACTAAGAGGATCTGTTTAATACCAAACTGAGTCTAAGCCTGTAGGGTTGTCTAACAGGTTGGGTTTTCTTGGTGGATTTGTTTTACTTGCTATCTACATCTGGCCCTTAAAGATGCAACAGGCACAATTTGCCCTAAGGAAAATTCCAATTAGGAAAATCGCTTTGTTGTTAAGATGATCAAACACTGAAACAGGTGCCCAGAGAGGCTGGGGAGCTTCCATCTGTGGAGGTATTTGACAGGCTAAATCCCTGAGCTGCTTGAGCTTCGACCACAGAAAAAATAATAGTGGAACTGTCCATAGCAGGGAATCAAAGTGAGGTACATTTCTAAGCCAAGAGGCCTTCTTTACCTGGATGAAGAGCTGGGAGCTGGTGAGAAGAAAGAGGCTTCCATGCCCTCAACACTGTAACTTAAATCATGCCGTAAAACAAGTACTTTTATAGCCTTTTCTGACACTAGAGGGTCTTATCTGACAACTTCTCTAGAGCAGTGCTTGTTGTACTCCAAGAAACTGAATGAAGTACTCTGCTCAGTCCTAAGTGTACAAAGTATGAGACTCTGGCTGTCTGAATTCTTTTCTGAGGTTCTGTTTAGAATAGTGGTAAAGGTGATATTTAAAGGAAACTGACAACAAGCACTGCACAGGCAATAGTGGATAATAAAATCTGTGAAAGACAGGTGTGAGAGGAAGGCAGAATGATGTGATACAGGGTTGAGGCAAGAAGAATTGTACTGGTGCTCTGACTAATGTTTGAGTTTGACTTTCTCTCTCTTCTGTCACCTCCTCAAACAAGTGAGGAAGGGAAGAGGAAGAAGAGAAAGCTGAGAATGTACGTAGAGAGGGGGAAATTTTTAGTCCAGAGTTTTTATCTGAGGTGGTGCCACTTACACGTTGACACCATAAATGCAGATTGATAGGTCATTCCTAGGTCTAGATGTTCCTTACATCATTGAGGGTAGTAAAGTGACCAAGAGTTAGTAGCACATGGCTGCATTGCAGGATCTCATTACTAATGACAAGCTTGTGTCCTTTGATTGGCCTTGATCAGTGATGCCCTGCTGCTGAGAGAGCTGACAGGCAGCTGGCCACTGGTTCATTGCCATCCCGCCCTTTCTTGGATTTGGATTTCAGATCCTGCTTTTCTGTGTAGTACCTTTGCTCAAAGGTTTGCCAAGATAATCTCAAAGAAGTAATTTAAATGTCAGTGAAGAGCAAAAAAGAGCTGTGCCACAGCTCTGATTTGGGGGTTCCTGTTTTTCACACTACCCCACTTTTGTTTCTGAGGCTAAATGGGAATAATTGAGGTGGTCTGGGTAGAAGTAGAAACAGATTAATTCTGTGGAAAGGCTACAAATACTTTGCTGTCCTCATCTCTTATTTCTGAAGTGCTCTGGTATGGGAATAGCAAAGCACACATGTAAATATCAACACTGAGTGTGGGTGTGTGTATGTTACATTTGCTCTCAGTTACTGTTGTGTTACTGAGACTTATTTAGATACAGCAGCCAGCTATTCTCCTAAAAACCAGCATGGCTTTGTTAGGTTGCAGGTGTTAGGAGCACATTCAGTTAGTTACTGCTGCTTGCTCACCCTTCTGAAGCCTGCTGTGGTTGCCTTCTAGCTCTGCATGCAGTATCTGTTTCTTTAACCATGGGTGTGTAGGATTGGGTATTTTTCTCCAGGAGAGCTACTTTTGAATCCTAGTTTTGTGGAAAAGATGCAGTGTGAGGAGGTGGTTTTAAATGCCTTGTTAGTCTGCTGTACTCTGCCCTTGAGGACATGGAGGTGTTTGCATGCCCCAGCCCAAGCTTGCAGGACCATGCCTATTTTGACTTCTTGTCTTCTGTTACGTGGCCTAATCCTAAGAAAACTGAGCTGTGGTTCCTGGCTACCACTGTCCTGTAGATCTGTGTTCTTTAGAAGTCATTAGGGTGGGGAAATGACTGTAGATAGAGCTTGTCTGAAAAACAAAGAAGTGAACCTGTAAACTAGTGACTCCTTGCAGAAGTGAGGATGGTGAGTTGGACTGCATCTTGGTTAGCTGGATCTTCACCTGGGTAAAAATCCCTCTGTTAGCAGGTTGGCTGGAGGTTCTGAGTTACTCCTTTTCTCCATTTTCTGCTCCCAAAAGCTGTTGTTTGACCTTTTTTTGTTACCCGCACTCTGAAAATCAAAACATGCTAGCCCAGTGTCAGCAGCACATACTGGCAGAGGTGTAGAAAGCAGAGGAGGAAAGGGTGGCCAAGGTCTGACACTGGGCCATCTTGCTGTAGTTATTATTCAAAGATACTTGGCTGGCTTCTAGTTAATGGGCTGCGTTCCCAGGAATATGGCCAGGTTCTTAAAATCTTAATATTTGTAGGCTATTTAAGTTCATTACTATATCATTATGGTGTAAGACTTGAATTAGATAATTGTATTATATAATTCAGTGTGGATTAAATTGCTATCCCAAGTGACTAAAACCTTTATATATTCATAAAATAATGTGGGGATTTTTTTGTTTGTTTTGTTTAGAAAAAACTCTAATTTTTTGGAAACTTTTATAAAGCTATTGTGTGTGCTATAAAGCTAGATGGCTGAACATAGTAAATCTGATTGTACAAATTAAAAAGATACTTGTTACAATATCCCAAATATAACTGTATTGAGGAAGGGCATGGGGATAACGCGGGCATTTCAGGTCTAAGGAGCCTAAGCCAAGGACGTGTAGTGACAGGACAAGGATGAATGGCTTCAAGCTGCAAGACTTGTTTTAAATTACATGATGGGAAGAAATTCTTTACTGTGAGGGTACTGAGGCACTGGAACAGGCCCAGAGAAGTTGTGGCTGCCCCATCCTTGTCAGTGCTCAAGGCCAAGCTGGATGGAGCAGGCTGGTCTGGTAGAAGGTGTCCCTGCCCATGGCAGAGGGGTTGGAACTAAGTGGTCTTTAAAATCTCTTCCAACCCAGGCCATTCCATGATTCAGGGCCCAAGGAAAGGATTGTATTTCACACAACAGAACAATGACTTGGCCCTTGGCATTGTTTAAAAGCTCTGATATCTGTTCCAGGAAAGTTTAAGTTAGTGAAACAGCTCTTAATTCTGTAGCTGTGACTGTACCACCACCACTTCCCCACCTCCCAAGGAGACAATCTCAGAGTTCTGACAGAAGTATTTGAGGAAAATTGCAGACAGATACAGCTGGGCATGTAAGGACAGATATCATGGCTCTACAAGCACATCCAGCTCTTTGTGAGAAGAGCTTGTATTCTCAAAGTGAGATGGAAGTGACGGAGCTTTGCAAGACTAAACCTCCTGCACTCTTAGAGTTGTTACTTTATAGCTGAGATAAAGTTCAGTGAAACTGGACCTGATATACAGAACATAAACAGTTGTCTGCCTTCTGTCAGATTTTTAAAGGTATTGTATTATATCCTGTTTCTATGAGCCTGTATAAATAGGGTTTTAATTTGCCACGTTGATTGATTGCCAGTTACTTGAGAGGACACACCAGGAGGAGCTGTTATTTTGGAAATCACAGGGCCTTTGCTGGTTTTTAACTTGGAAATAGTCCTTTTCAAAACTGATTGTGTCCTTCTGCAGGGAAATGAAAGCTGTTACCATCTTCCTTCATGAACAACTTTTGCGTTTCTGTGATAAACCAGTGTACGTGCTGCCACCAAGGCTGTCTGCTTAAGTTTCCTTGAGCAGTACACCTGTTCTATTAGTTTGTGTCTTAACAAAAGTAAGTGCACACAATAGCAGGTATGTCTCTGTTATAAAAAAAATTAAAATTGACAGCCAAGTAGATAAGAGACCTTTTATTTAAGCTCTACAATGTTGTTTCCTTGTGAGCCTGAATTAAAACATCAGGCAGGAACTAATTTCATGAAATAAAACTTCCTAACCTTGCCACTGAAAAAAGACTGAGTTTATTGCTTGCACCCAATGCTTCCCATTAGAAGAGGGATTGGGTAAGCAGTATCTAGGGTTCTCTAGCTTGCCAAATAGAAGGCAACCCCTTCAAATGTCATAGTTTCATATGCAGCAAATTTGAACTTAAGAAGGGAGAAGAAAGCTTGGTGTTGGTGGCTGAATACTGTTCTTTGATGCCTTGTTTTGTTCAGTGTTGGAAACTGGTGATTATGAATTTCAACCACACTAGGCTATGATTGCTGCGTTCTAGTGATCCCTTGCCTGGGTGTGGATGTGGAGGAGCTTAGGAAATACGTGTTGATCTTCACAGGCAGGAGGACAATGTCCAGAAAAAGTTGCAGCAGCATCATGATCTGTGCGTTGTAAGCATAAATGTGAAAAGCCCACCAGTTCCACTGCTGAAGGGATGTAGTTAGTCTACTCTTACTGCCAGGAATACGGACCCATGTAAAGGGAAACTCTCAGTGGTTTTATTGGGACTTCAGTAAGCTTTAAAGACAGTGTTCCAGGGATACAGTGAGGCACATCTTTGTGGAGAAGAACCTGATTAGATTTCCAGATGTCCTCCCCTTAACCTTTATGGTCTTGTCTTCCCAAAGAAACAGATAACTGCCACAGCCTCTGATGTATGTGAATGAATTGATACAGGTTGCTTAAGTGTGGCCATGATAACATGAAGAGCTCTTTCCCAAAGGTTTACATAAAACCTTGTGAGCAGCCCCTGCCCCAAGGTCAAATATGGCTTCTTAATAGTCTTGTAAATACTGCAGTTATTGTATAGAGAAGACAGAGGCTTAATTTACTTGAATGAACAATCAAAAATATAATAACTGTGTAGAGGAAATCGTAGTTAAACATGTGAAAAAACATATTTCCTTCAGCTGGTCATTTTACTGACTACTTTACTTTTATTGCTGTTTCACTGTAATTGATTGTAAATGGATTGCTGTCTTAGTGTAGTCTGGTATTGACTGCTGTTTTTCTTGGAATTGATTGCATTTCATTGTTAGTTTGCCTTCTTACCATCTTTTTCCTCAATTGTTTTATGCTGGCTTTGAATTACCATATTTTTGTCTTGTGCTCATCTGTTCATAGAGCTCATCTGCATTCCCTCATTCTCTTCTTGCCTTGCCTGTCCCACTTGTGTGCATGTCCTGCCTTATTCCCAGTGCTTTCTCTGATAATTTCAGGACAATTTTTATAACTTGCATTCTGTTTTGCCTGTGTGCTCTCTGCTGCACTGTAGGACAAGCTGAAGAAAAGGAAGCTGCTCTCTCGTTGTGCCTTGGAAGCAGCTGAAGAGTTGGGACCTTTGTATAAGAACCTTTCTGCATGTGTGAAACTATGAATCATTTGAGCACAACTTAGAAGCTTCTGACTCTTTTGGTGTCCTGCCTCTTTCCACTGCAGGAAGGGTTGGGTGTACAGAAGCATTGAGAAGTATCAGGTGTCTTGCTTTGTCTAATTGGAGGGGGAAAAACAGGAAACTCAAAAGGCTTGGTTTATAGGTTAAAGAATGTTCTATTCAATGTGTACGTTATGAAATTATGAATTTACTCATCCCAATGTGATCTCTGTGTTGTTTCAGCTCAGAGTAGCACCCTGAGAGCTGGGACAGGGTGGCAGAGCAAAATAACTGTCATGTTTGCAAATCCAGAAACATTTTGCTTTTATGGCTGGCTGTGACTTCTCTACAGAATGGTCATTCTGCTGAAGAGGTCTGTACGTAGAAATCCACATTTTGTGCCTTTCAGAGAGAATGAGAAGATAAGCATCAGTGCTTGAGTTTTTCACTCTGCTTCAGTATGTGAAATTGAATGGAAAGCATGGAGTGTGAGGCGAACACCAATATCTAGGAGGGTGACAGCTCGTCTCTTATGCCCCAGAATCATCAGAGGTGCTACTGCTGTTGTGGAAGCAGCCAGACCCTGCAAAGCACTTACACTTCTTCCTAAGTCACCTCTGAAAGGATATTGGTAGAGCTGTGGATGGGTTACAAATAAGATCTACAGCTGTGTATTGCTAGATCAGTGATAGTCACTTAGGTCAATCTCCATCCTTCAGTCCTATTCCTCCCAAATAAAATTATTCTGCAGTACAAAACTTGTTATAAAGAATGAATTAAGCTTTTAGGTTTTATCCTTTTGGATGGGAAAATTACATGTAGTATTTGGTCAAAATTATTTGAAATATCAGTTGGTCTTTGCTTTTGTCAGATGCTGTGATGCTCTCCAATGTCCTACCCTTTTCATTGCCATTTTTAAATGAAGACAAATTCATCAAGTACCACTGAAATGCATCACTCCAAGAATAACGAAAAGATCCCATTCCTTTTAAACTCAGTGACACTGCAGACAGAGTGCACTCCACAGAAAAAAAAAAGAGAAGACAGGATGCTATTATGTGCTGTTTACAGTGACACTGTTATAAATTGCACAGCAAATAAATTAAGATGTGTTTGTAGTGGACTTATTTCAAAAAGCCCTAAATCCTTAATATGTATGACCTCTCTAAATGAAATTCAGAGCATCACAGATGGCATGGATAGCTTTCAGATATAAAGGTAGTCAGAGACATCCTGTTTAAATAGTATTTCAGAAAATGAAATTCCAACACATTTATTGTTTTAATAGATGTGCTTTGAGCCTAGATCTTGGCAATCCTGTTATTAGTTGAATTGAGTAAAAGTTGACACCTGAAACTTGAAAAACCTGCATTCAGTTGTATGCAGCTTTGCTCCCCATGGGCTTCCAAGGGGCAACAATTTTATCTTTTACTTAACTATATTTAAGTAGAGGAGAAACTTGTACTAGAAGAAACTTGTTCTAGAAATAGAATAATGATTCTATAATTATTCAGTATGCTCTGTATTTGTTCATTGCTCTTCGGGGATTAAGAGATCTGGTGGTAATGAATGAGGCTATTAAAGCTTTGTAAAATAAAACTGATTTTATTACTAATAAGATGTAATGGTAGAGGAATGTTAGCTTAATAGTTTGAACTCTTAACTTAATGGCCTTGCAATAGTAGAGATGGTTTTAAATTGCAGGAAACAAAGCTGGAGTTGGAAACTGCATTTCTTGATTTCTTACTTGTTTTGATACCTAGATGACATTGAAACCACAGAATGGCTGAGGTTGGAAGGGACCTCTGGAGATAATCTGGTTCAACCTTCTTGCTCAAGCAGGGCCACTTATTTATTTGTGCAAGGAAACATCAATGCCAATGGGTCACTGAGCTGTCAGAGATCTGTATTTCCTGATCTGTTTTCCTACTTGTTGCTTATACTAAGTGAGTGGTGGAACATCTTGTAACGTTTGAATTAAGCTTTTGTCTTGTTCCTTGCTCCTGCCTTCTTTTGCACTCTTCCACCATCCATCCATCTTAATTAGCTGTAAACTGAATTTACTGTGGTGTTTCAACAATCTGAGGGGTTTTTTGAGGTGGAAAGATCTAACAAGTCTCTGTCCAGTAGACTTAAAATCACCTTGGGTTGGACTCAAATAGACCTTTACAAGATCACACCAGCAATTAAACATTTAGTAAGGAAATAGGCAAATGAGTACATGGATTATTTGCTTCCCCTACATATTAATTCTAGGGGAAGCTCTTATATTAGTAGACTATTAATTTTCTATAGAAGAAACTTTGTGTTAGTGCAGCTTTGACTTCTACTTGGTTTTTGTGAAAGGGTGTCACAGAGTTTCTGAATGTGAACAGCAGTCTCATCTCTGGACCTTTATTGTGATCTTCCAGGATGCTCTTCATCTTCCTAGAAGGATGATAGGGAGTTTTGGGGTGGGGGGGTTGTTTGTTTTGTCTGGAGGGGTGATATAGTGTATTGTAGGGAAACTTTGAAAACCCAGTCAGAATAAAATGTTTTTCAACAGAAAATTAATTCCTGTGTCAGGATGGGTGGGAAGTTTGTGCTTTCAGCTGCAGAAAGTAGTTGGGATCCTCTTTGGGGATAGGACTCCAACATCTTTACATGGGAAGAGGAGAATGTGGAGAGCAAGCTGTCAGTCTTGTTGCTGCAGTAGTCATGGTTAGTCTCAGCAACCAAGGAAGAGGTGCCATCCAGGACAGTGGTTGTTGGTGCCAAAGAATCTGCCTGACTGCAACTTGTGGCTTTTTTTCTTTTTAGTTCATATGGTGTTTGTGTTTTCAAATAAAGGCTTTTTTCCAGAACTAGAAAACGCAACAGTTCGGTAAGAAAAGAAGCAGAGGTGTCTCAGGATTTGTGTTAAAGGTCTTTGCAGCTCTTCATCAGGTCTGTTGGAACATCTTGTAGCTGATGAGAAGTGTCCAGATTTAGGCCTAAACACTTAGGGAAAGTGTTTCCTTTTTTCTTTTACTATCTTGTGTGCAAAGATTTACAGTTGCTGATTTTTATTGTCTAGCTCTCTTCATTTTAGTGAGATTGAGTCAGGTGGTTTGGTTAAAACTATTCCTGTGGTTTTACATATTAATTATTGAATAGGTAAATGGATTACAGTTTTGCCTTACGTTTTGCATAAGAAGTAGGAGCTGTTGTCACTCTTGCTATTAGAAATGTACGTGTGGCAATAATCAGTTTGGTAAGATGACCCTTTCCAAATACCTGTTATGGAAAGAAGTGGTAGTGCTTTCTCTGTGTGCACTTAATTCACTAAGTCTGTGTTTGAATACTAATAGGATGAGTGCCTTGGAAGTATCTGTAATAGCTACAGAAAACAGTAGAGGACGAATTGCTTTTTATTTTGAGTCAAGGTTGAAGGACTGTGTTTGTCTGAAAATGTTCTCAGTTCCTGTATAATTGATTACTGATGGAGAAGGGGTTACAGCTGCACAGAAGAGATCTTCATCAATGAGACTATTTGTACTATTAAACACTATATTCTTCAGAGCCAGGCACTTAGTAACAAACCAAGCTGTCAGCTGGTGCTACACATACTGCTCAGAGAGCTTGGAGGCTGTAGTGTTGGGAGAACAAAGCTAATGTAAACATCATTTATAGGTCATGAGGTTAACTTTCTACTTGCTCAAGCTTTCAATGATTACTTTCTTTCACGTCTATGTTTTGTATTGCCTGTTGCATGTGGAGTTCCGAGGTTCAGCAACTTGATTCACAACTTGGCTTTAAGCTTTGCTGTATTGTCTTTCTTCTGTCTTTGAAAATACTCCATAGTTTTTCTTCAACAGAAAGACTTACAGTTCTCTTTAATCGTGGCTTTGCCATTATGGCTGAGCTGCTTGGCATAATGCTTAAGTAAAGCCTTAAAGAAAATTCACATTTTTGAGTAATTCATTAATATGCCTGTGCTGTATGAGGAAGGAGAGAGAGCCATTGTACTGACAGATCAAGGAGAAACTAAATTTCCAGTCAGTGTGCTGGAAGGAATTTGGATTAAAAATTCTGAATTCCAAATATTTTCTCTTATCCCAAAATTACATTTTGAGATGGTGATCTTTATATTGATGCTACTTTATGGCCTCTGAAGTTTTTTGGTTGTTTTTAATTTATAGCTCTTCCTATTCTTCCCTCTTTCTCCTATTTTTGTCATGCTGGAAATATTTGGAGCAAAACCAAATTGTGGAAAAAACAGATTTATTATATTGTCCAAAGTATCTGTATCCTGCTCAATGGACAGCAGGGATCAGCACAGAGAAAAGTATTACGTGAAAGACAGCACGGGCAACAGACAATGTCACTGGGAAATGAGAAGATAATTTCATAGCAAGTTTCCAGCAAGCTTGGAATGCAGTCAAGTATGGGATGACAGGCAGCCGACATGGAAATATTCAACTTCCACTACCATTGAGATCTAACTGCTTCGTGCTTATTTTGCAATGCTTATCTTTTATTTAGTTTTATGATCCAAACTGGAAAATAAACTATTTGATCAGTTGGGAATGGAGAGTGTCAGCCTACTTTGGTCTTGACTAAATAATTTTCTCTGTAGCTGCCTTTTCCCTCTCATCTGTCTTTTCCTCCACCCCGGCGCCTTCTTAAGTTTTTGACCATTTCTGGTCCAAGGAATCTGACAAGAGAAATGTTCTGTGGGTTAGTGTCCTTTCCATTAAAAGTTCTGGTAGAAACAAAGCAGACAAGCTGGCCTGTCTGCAGTGTGTTTGTCTGCTTGCCCAAGCTGCTCATCTAGTGGGCCCCTCTAGGGAGCGTGTCCCAGCTCTGGCCAGTGTTGTCTTCCTGTCCTCCAGTAGTGAGTTACTGCCTTTTTTGGCTGTGTTGTTTCCTCCCTTGAATTCTGTGAAATGGATACTTCTGAACAACTCCAGTTAAGATGGAGATTTTTAGGAAGTTCCCACCCCCACATACTTTTTTATAGAGTGATTGGCCTACAGAGATTCTGGGCTCACCTGGAGCCTCACTATAGTGTTGTGATGAGTATTTGTTCCTTTTGGTTTTGAAAAGCTGGTAAAAATGTCCTTTTTTCTATTTTTCTTCCTTCTTTTTAGACACTCTATATAGCTGAATGATCTATCATTTTAGAGACAGGACTTGTAAAGGATTTACCTTCATTATTTTCTGACTTGCTAATTTCAGTAATTGGGGACTGTTGTATGAAGGATGTTGCAGGAAGCTTGCATGCACAAGGACTTAGTGCATCTGAAGAAATCCTGGTTGCCATAAAGGAGGAGGATGCATCTTAGTGACCTGAACAGAAGCTGTTCCTGCAGGTTGTTAGAACACAAGGGTTTTTATTTTTCTGCCATTTCCAGCCTGATTTTGGAGCTGACCTTTCCTTTCCACTTGTACTTTAAATTCTACCTGGGTAATAAGTGTTTTTACTGGTGTAGTGATGTTTGAGCAGAAATTTCACATACAGTGGCTTATTTACCTATTTTAAATGCAAGTGTTTCAGTGAACTTTCTGCCCTCATAATCTACAATGCTAAAGCAAAAAAAAAAATGCCTGAGGTGAAAAAAGGACTCTTGTCTGCAAGACAAGGACTCTTGTCAGTACAGCAGTGTGCTACTCTGGTAGCTGCAAGGAACAGATGTATTTTTTGGGCAAGGTGTTCAGGCATGAAAGCTTTTACCAATCTCTAAAACCAGATGTGATCTACAGCCCTGATACTGCAGCACTTGCATCTACAGATTTTGACTTGTTTGCCCAATTCATTCCTTCTAACTGGAAAAGTAGAAAAAAAGAATGTAAGCTACCATCTGTGGCTGCAAAGCTAAAAGAGTAAAAATTGCCTGAAAGGAAAACATCAAAAAGCACAAGTATTTTTTAATTTGAGGAGATAGTGATGCTGATAGTGTCCCCAATTCCTCCAGATCTGCAAATGTCTTCTCAGAACTTAAACCCTTCTGGTAAGAAAAGGAAGTGGTGGCTAAAATAACTCCAGCAGTTAGGAATAATGAAAAGGTAAGGAAGCTGATGGCAACAAGTACAAACCAACAGTTTCAAAAATGCTAATGGAGATAAAACTGTCTAACAAGTCTATGTAATCTGAGGGTAAAGAACAACAGCTGGTTCCTTTATCACAAACCAGCTTAGTGGCAGTGGGGTGGAGGAGCCTGGACTCTCCTTTGCAGGACTCCAAAACGTGTGGTAATGGTAGCAATCTTTGAAAAATTCAATTTCTATTTGCTTTCACTAATAACTCTTAATCATTTAATCTGATGTGCATCTACCACTTTTGTGAAAAGACTGAAAAGTTATCTGACCTCATAAACGTTAACCAATCTGTTATCTTGTGAAAATTGAGTCAGATACAATTTTAATTAATTCAGATCCATCTTATTTATTAAAACTACTGTGACATACTTCATGTTTTGCCAGGTAGTTACTTTTAAGCGAAGTCATTTGTATGGTTAATTTAACTCAGACCAGAAATGAATAAAGAATTCAATACTGAGGCTGATAAACCACTGTAGCAGCTAGCCTAAGCGTGCAGTGGGTGCTTGGTCACTTGGAGTCTTCCAAGTCAAGATTAGATCTGTTTCTGAAAGGTATTTTCTGGTCAAGGTGGCATATGTGAGTTGGATGCAGCAGTTGGTGTGAGGTTCTAGAAGGTTCTGTGTGGGAAATTGATGAGTTTATTACATGAGTCCTTTGGCATCAAGGTCACAGTGGTTGCAAAAGGTGAAAAATCATGAGCTGTGTGGTAGGAAGTGTAGATGAGGAAAATTTAGGAGCTAATTCTCCAATTGTTGAAGTACCCAAGTCTTTGCTGCTTTTGAGTAACACATTTGTCCTAGCTTAACATTTTGATACTGGTAATTCATTTTACATGCTATATAGTGTATATGCTCTCTTCTAAGATGGTGAATAATTAAGATTAATTTTATGTCTCACTGTGAGCTTAGCCTGTCAAGTGTTTTTTGTGTTTAATTTTACCTGAGAGTAAGGCTGTTGGACTTGCAGTGCTGATGGTGTGAGTGCATCATAAGGCATAAGGAGACAAGGGGAGTGAGGCGTGAGGGAGGAAATCACCACTGTTCTCTGGCCACAGAGAAACCACTGCTTTCAACAGTGGTGCTGGTCTGTGCTGCTTTAAATGCTAATAGTTATGCTGTAAGATGACCTAGTGCTTCAAAAGTACATTTTAAGGGTGAACTGAGGTGAAAACATAAGCCTTTTGCACATCAGGTTCACTCAGAGAGAACTTTTCCTCTAAAAGTACATGCCAAGTCAAGCCTCTGCTATTTAAATTTTTAAGTTTTTTTCTCTAGCATCTTCTCCGTGAATGTATTCTGTTCCTCCAAGTGCTGCTTGATTTAAGGTTAGTGTCAGACAGGGAAACATATAGCTGTGAAACTACTAACATGGAATGAGTTTAGTTCCTTTAAGTGACCTATCCATTTTCAGCTTTATTACTGCATGGTCACTGCTTCCCTCAGTGCTTTTAAAATTCTAACTGAGTGGAGGGGAAGCTTTGTGCACAACTTCACCTTCCTCAAAATGAATAATTTGGACACCTGACTGGAAGGGTGTCTCTCTCTTTTGTTTCCATTTGTCTAGCCTGGACAGCTTACCTGAAGCTCACTGCATGTTTTAATTTGCTTGCCTTACCAAGCTGCTTTTCCCTTGGGCTTTATCCTGTCTCTTTCTGAAAACCAGTGTGCTTACTGCTTCAACAGCAATCCTCCTCTGTTGCTCACTTTCCCCTTTATTTTGAAGGTGTCCCCAAGGAAAAAGTCCCGTCAGCTTTAACATCAACACAATTGCATGTAGTTCAAACCACAATCCTCTTTAGCTGCATATACCTTGGGGAGAGTAAGGGAAGGAAAGAAGGAGTGAGGTGGAGGCAGGCTGCTTTCTGTGGACAGTGATTATTGTCTTTCAGACTGGCTGTTGCCCACAGCAGACCTGCTCGACTGAAGGCTGGGCTGTCTGACTGAAGTACAGAAGAAAGATCCAGCCCCGGGGCTGGTGAGCATTGTGAATGAAGAGAATACACTGATTTCCCATGTATTGAGAAAATGATGTCATGAGATCCCCACTGATGACAAGTAAAGCATGCTAGACATGGCCTGAAGATGGGGTAGGGATAAAAATTAGAAGAAATAGAAGTTAGGTCTTGCCCTCCAAATTCCTCTCTTCTGCTACTGTTTGGGGATGAAGCACTGTAGCTTGTGGGACAGCCTTGCAGAACACATAGATCCTTAACTACTGATTCAACTGTAGCCAGGGATTCTGGCACTGACTGCACAAGAGGGACTGCATATTAGTATTTGGTATGCAGGGTTAATGCAGCAGATTGGAGGAATAACCTGAGCTGGTTCTTGTAGCAATAGGATGGTTCATAATTTGCTTTGCAGTCCTAGGGTAGGGAAAGTCTGTGATTCAACTTGACCTGTCTGTACTTCTGTAGTCAGCTTCCCTGGCTCAGACGGATGGCAGGAAAACTGAGAAGTAAATCTCTTCTGGATGAATTTGTCAAGTGCTTTTACTTTTTAGGATTTGGAAGGCAAACAGATGACGTCTGGAGAAAGAGCTTCGCTGGCGGAACTTCTGTATGCTCTGCTCTCAAACGTGTCCTAACTGTGGACGAAAGCACTGGCATTTCATAAAGGTGCTACATATAACTGCCTTGGCAGGGACAAGCCATGCAGGCAGATAATGGGCAGTGAACCTTGAGCCACTGTGACAATGAGCTGCTGAGGGAGTTAATTTGCATTTGTTAAAACCAAAATAAACTGCTGCCCTCAACTAGGACCGGTAAAAGCAACACAGATTTGATTGCATTCTACTCAGGCAATCTATAAACGATAGTAGAAGCAGAACCCATGAAATTGTAAACTGAAGTTTTGGGGTTTGTGTGTGGTGGTGTTTTTTGAATAGCTTTGTGGTGATTGTTTTTCTGTTGAGTAATTTTTTTTTAACTGGAGAACTCTGTTCACAAATCAAAAGTGTGGATGGGAATACTTTCAGTGAGAAAAATGTTTGTGAAGGTTAAGGTGTCTGATTTATTTGGTTGTTTGGGTTTTTTTTCGTGTTGTTAAGATTATTGCAGGGATTGCAATGATGGGATGACAAACTGGTGACCAGACTTAGAATGCTGTAGGAATTGTGATTTTGGAAAAACTAGCTATGCTTTGCACCGCGGCCCTTTAAGAAGGGTGACTGCTAAATAGTCGTTTGAAAAGCTGGGGGAGCCTAACTCTTTTGGGATGTTCTGGTATGGAAAGTGGGAAGATTTAGAGGTTTTCCTACCTAGTGAAAATACAGATTATTTGCAATGAAGTGATATTTATATGGGGTTTTTGTGGTATTTTTTTTTAACTTGGAAACTCAAATGTTGCAATTCCATGGCTCTGTGGAAGTGCCAGCTCAGTCTGTCCCTCTGCTCTGCCAGCACTGGGACTCTACAGTTGCTGGCTGGTACAGAGAAACCAATCAGTTATAAGCATAAGATAAAGATCCTTTTAAATACACTTGGTTCAGTATGTCCTAAAGAACCAGCTTAACTAATTGCATTTTAAACCTCAGCAAGAGAAGCCAGAAGTCCAGCTTTGACAGATGTTCTTTACTTTGTTTTGCTTGAGCAGCTTAGAGATGAGTCAGTTGGCCAAATCAAGGCATCTAGAGCTGCTCAAAATTTTTACAGTATTCAAGACCCTGTATGGGACTAATGGATATGATGTAGGATATAGGGGAATCCTGTACTTCTTTGTGGGTGTGGCAGGAGAAAAAAGGAGGGACACCTCTATGTTGAAGGGAACTATACCTATGATCAGGCATCTGAATTCCATCCTAAATATCCTCAGCTTTTTCAGCCGTATATATCCCTCCTGCACCTGATGAAGAAAATCACCAATGTCCATACAGGCTTGGTGAAAGTGGATTGAGAGCAGCCTTGCAGATAAGGACTTGAGGATGCTGGTGGATGAGAGGCTGGACATGAGCTGGCAGTGTGCACTCAGAGCCCAGAAACCCAATTGTATCCTGGGCTACATCCAAAGCAGGGTGAGGGAAGGGGTGCTTTCCCTGCTGTTCTTGTGACATCCCACCAGAGTGCTGCATCCAGCTGTGGAGTCCCTAACAAATGAAAGAAGTAGATGTGTTAGACTGGGTCTGGAAGAGGGCTGTAGAAGTGATTTGAGACTTCTATAAAGACAGGTTGAGAGCACTCAGATAGTTCAGCCTAGAGGAGAGAAGGCTCTGAGGAGACGCTGTGGTGCCCTTTCAATATTTAAATGGGACTTACAAGAAAAGTAGAGAGTTGTGGTTTTGTTTGTTTGGGTTGTTTTGGTTTTTTTTGTTTTGGTTTGGTTTTTTTTTGTTTGTTTGTTTTTTGTTTGTTTTTTTTTTGTTTTGTTTTGTTGGTTTTTTTTTGTTTTTTGGTTTTTTGGGGGGGGTTTTTGGGTTTTTTTGTTTTTTCAACCAGAGCTTGCAGTGTCATAGGACAAGGTTTTAAAGTAAGAGGGTAGAATGATTTTAGATAGAAATAACAAATTACTTTGTATGAGAATTAGTATGGTGAATCATACTAATGAACAGGTTGCTCAAAGAAGCTGTGCATGTCCTATCCCTGGAAGTGTTCAAGGCTAGGTTAGATTGAGTTCTGAGCAACCTGATCTATATGAAAGATGTTCCTGACAACAGCAGGGATATTAGAACTAGATGATCTTTAAAGGTCTTTCAACCCAAATCATTCTATGATTCTGTGTTATTACACAGTTTTTAATGAAATGCTGAGTTGCTCTTCCAGTAGCCTAGGCTGAATTTTGTTTCTAAATCTGAGTGTAGATATAAAGTTCTGCTCTCATTTTCAGCTTTGTAGCTTCTCTTGCAGTGTTCTTCAACTCTGCCTTTGTTCATTCCTTGATGTTTCTAGAGCTATACCTTGTGCATCTGTCTAAAAATACCTGTTAAACTATTATGCTTTTCTTGCTCTGTTGTACGACTGCATCAATAAAAGTCCTCTGCTAAAGAGCACTTCAGAAAGCATATGTCTGTCTAGATTTGCAATGCACTGTAAAATCTCATTGTTTGATAATGTAATTCTCATGAGCGCTGTATGCTGTCTCCCACTAAAATTGTTGGATTGCTTTCTTCTCTCCAAGAGTTTGTGAGCTATGGTTGTGTTTGAATTTTGCATTTTTCTTCTGTCTTTCTGCATAGTTGGTCAGTAGTTTCCTTCTGGCATTTCTGAGTGGCTCATGCTATACATCCTTAATAGGAACACTTAACAGAGTGGATGAAAGTCATTGTAATGAAAATAACATTTTCTGGTAGCAGCAGCTGCCAATCTAAGTGTGTACCTGCCTCAGTAGTGAGCATATGGATTCATGGGTCCCACAGTCACCAAAGACAAACATCTTTCCAGCCTTGTGAAATTCTGCATGGGAGGAAAAAAAACTCTGTGGGTAATTGTTCTTGTGCCACATCTGTCCATCACTGGAGACAGAAACAGAAGAAACCTGAACCCTTTAAACACAGGTTTGCACCATATTTTCAGACTATCTTACTTGGCCTATGGGAGTTTGAGTTTATTTATTTATTTAATTCTTTAGAAGGTGATGCTAAATTTTGTTGCTGAAATATTAGGCTTTGCTTTATTCCCTTTATTTTGAGAATGCATACTATGCAAGTTGATTTAAGTCTTTAAAAGTTTGCTTTGACATCTGTGTCTCTGAATGCCAAATACTTTGTCTGGATCCAGAAAATTATAGGGCCAAGAGATATTTTTCTCATTGAAATGCACCTTGTCAAAACAAAATTTTAAGGGTTGGGAAAACTGATTATTTTCAAAGCACAGATGAAATATCCCAGGACAGACCTGGCGTGTTTGGTCCTGGAATAGAAACCCTTGTGGTTAAGGCTGAACTCTCCTGCCTGCTCAGACAGTTTATGTATTTGGAATTATTTGGGGAACAGTCAATCAGCTGAACTGGGAGCTCCCTAGGCAGAAGTACCAAGAAATAGCAGTATGCCTCAAAACAGTTTTGGGTTTTTCTTTAAAATGCCTTATCTGAGGCTCTGTGCAGCATTTCTAGACTTTTAGGAGATGCCTGTGCTTATTCTTTTTTCCTTACCCTAGTAAGAACAGGTCTTAATAATGGAGGGAGTGGGAGGGGTAAGGGGGTGTTGGTGATAAGTGCCTTTGTAGGTGCTATTATAGCACCTGTATCCTGCCGTGGGATTGAGCCCAGCCAAACCTTCCTTCTGAAGCTGTGGAGGTGTGTAAAAGAGAAAAGCAAAAGGCCCCAAGGCCAGGATGAGGTACAGTGTGGTGTAGTGGTCATTTTCAGCTGAGACAGAGAGGAGTGCTGAGATTCACTCACTGGTTTAAAACAAAGAGAAGGGCCGCAAACAACACCAAAAGAAAAAGAAATCTGGGCTGAGCAGCTCTGAAGAGGCAGACAGAGAAATGTCTTCTCTGTGTGTTGATCATATGTAACTGTCTGATGAGAGCTTCCTCTTGCAGCTTTGGGTTCAAAAGCTTGATGTCATGAAACTTGAAGTCAGTGACAGAAGACTTTCCATGCTTGGACAGATAGTGAAACACTGTTCTCAAGATGTGCGTTTATCGAAGTCCTAAGATGTTTTGTTTTTCTTGAAGGACTTAATAAGTACTCAGCTACTGCAGCCTAAGGACAAGAACATCTGGCAGGTGTCACCAGGGAGTTTCTCCCTGAATTCAGTAGCTCCTTTTGAAGGAAATATTTTTTTGCTTTTCACTAGCAGGGAGGATGCTGAAAGGTTTCATTTTCTGGCACTCCTGAGCTTCTGAAATAATTGGTTCATTAGTAACTAAGGAACAGAAGCATTTACAGGAAAAGCTCCTAGAAGCAAGCTGGCTTCTCTCTGAGAGATAAGTTGTTTTGATCCTGTTTGTTTTTTCTGAAGGGTGAGGAATTTGTACAGAGTGATCCATCCACTGACGAAGTAGCTTATAAAATACGAGTTGGGAAGCATAATTAATATTATATCATCTGATCAGTCAAGCAGCCCTACAGAAGGCACTGAGAGTAATGACTTTATCTCAGAGGGTCACTTAGTGTTGCATAATGTCAAATGACTACATTAAACTTGATACTGGGAAACATAGTGTGGGAAGAGAACGTGATAAATACAGAAATCTAGGCAATGTCAGTCCTGAAGTATGGTCTAATTTATGATCTCTGTAAAACGGTACTTTTAATGATACTTCCTTTGAACTATCTATAGTGGAGACATAATTTTTTGATGTATCTTCTCCTCCTTTGGCATAACTTCAGTTCTTAAAGAAGAGGAGCTGGACTGTGAGATGTTGCACATAATGGATTTAGATGGACTTATTATACAGAAGTTGAACCAAGTAGTTATAAAATTGGGTTGAATATCATCTCTTTGAGAGAGTGAGGGTTGAGCAATAAAGCCTTCTCCCACACTAACACACTTGCTTAATGTCTTTGGCTCTTCAAGAAGTATTGTGCTTAAAGGACTGATCCTCAATAGGATTGTTTTATCATGGGGTGAACAGTGAATCAAAAGACTCGGTTAATACAAAGTTCAGAACAGTACATTTCAGTAAAGCTTTGGATATTGTCTCTCTTGGGATCCTTCTGGACAAAATGTCCAGCACACAACTGGATAAACACATCATGCAATGAGTGAGCAACTGGTTCACAAGTCAGGCACAAAGGGTAACAGGGAATGGGATGACATCTGACTGGGGAGCTGGCACTAGAGGGGTTCTGCAGGGCTCCCTCTTGGGCCCCATGCTCTTCAACATCTGCAAAAACTACTTGGACACAGGACTGCAAGGGATACTGAGGAAGTTTGCAGACAGTGCAAAACTGGGAGCAGCTGTTGACTCCCTTGAAGTCAGAGAGGCCCTGCAGAGACAGCTCGACAAATCAGAGGGCTGGGCAATCACCAACCAAATGTAGTTCAGCAAGGGAAAGTGCTGGGTTCTGCACCTGGAATGGGACAACCCTGGATGTAGGGACAGACAGGGGAATGAGATGCTGGAAAGCAGTGCCATAGAAAAGCACTTGGGGGTTCTGGTTGACAGAGTTGAACATGAGTCAGCAGTGCCCTGGCAGCCAGGAGGGCCAAGCATGTCCTGGGATCATCAGGCACAGCATTGGTGGCCAGGTCAGGGTGGGGATTGTCCAGCTCTGCTCTGCACTGGTGTATTGATGTATAAACCTAGCTTAAGTGATTATTTAATAAGATCTGTTCTATATCAGAATGAGTGTTACAAATCAGAATGAGCATAAGGCTTGTAATGTGTAATCTTCACCTATCTTGGACTTAGTTGCTGTGCTGATCCTGAGCAGAATAGCCTTGACATAATGTATTCCTTTGAGCTTTTCAAAAAGTAACTCAATAGTGTCCTTCTGAGTAAAAGGCAGTAAATATAATCTGAATCCACCTCTCACAAAGTAGATATGCCAGCATTACTATCCAAGGGAAGAATACCTAGGCTGTTCCAAACTTGTTCAGTGCCAGGTTCCTTATTGTTTGCTTTTGAAGATTAAGATTGGGAGTTTGGCGGTCCCAGTGGTTGTAATGTTACATGTGAACCTTTAGCAGCAAGGCCAAGTCTTGCTTGTTATCCTGAAATATTAAAAACATGAAAAACTTGTAGCATAAGTGGTGTCATTTAAAAACAGACAAAGACAAAAGAAATGCAAATGTAAGGAGGAATTTCTCATTCTGACCTTATATATGGTGGTAGGAGGAGAGAGAAGATAATCCCAGGGATCACCAGTTGCCTCTGAAGCTCTGAGAACTCTCCTTTCCACTTTAATTCCATTTCATGATACATTTTTTCTGGAGGCTTTATACCCTGTGTGCTCAGATTTCACTGTATTAGAATATTGCTTTTGTGGCACTGATCACCTTGGATCTGTGTGGATGCTGGTTTTTGTTTCAGCAGGAATAGTTTCAAAGATGTTGAAAAGTGATTAAAATGCTTAATTTTACAGTAGAGCCCATGAAGACAAATGATGGATATAGAAAGGGGCTTTCCTGTGAAGGATTTGTAAGGAATTCTGACTTCAGACTGTTAAATGTGCTAATTTAGAGTGTTCTCACTAGAGATTATTTGCACACTTAACTGTATGCATACACTGATGGGCTCCCAGCCTCTGTCGTCTTGACTGTCCTAATTTTTCTTCATTCGTTTCACGCTCCTTAGGCTGCACCGTCACTTACCTCCTTAATGTCTTTCATCCATTCATGCCTTTTGACTTCTCCACCTTAACTAGTCAGCTGTGTTTCCATCTTCTCCTCTGCTATCCTTCTGTGATAGATTTTCACCACAGCCAGACTACTGCTGTTTTTCCATCCATGGTTGAATATAACAGGAAAAAAATAACCCAAGTAAACCTACAACCACATGGTTTCAGCAATGAAAACAGTTCCGAGTTTAACAAAGTGAGACATTCTCCATTTACTCCAAATTTTAGGTACTGACGCAGGAAGTATATCGTATATTTGTATATTTCATTTAGGGCTTTGTTGCAGAAGGATTTAAACAACATCTCAAGAAAATACAGTATTGTTTCATCTCATTTTGCAAGGTTTCTTTCATGTTTTAATGTTACAAAGTTTCAGTTAAATATTTCTTTTTTCTCTGTATTCTTCTCTTCCACCCCACTCTTTCTTCTGCTAATGTGGTGTTCTTCTGCTTTTGTAGAATTATTTTACCAGTCTTTTGAGGTGTTTCTTCTCAAATTAAAGTCTTAAATTGCTAAATTATGATCAAAATAATAAATGTCTTGCTGACTACTACAGAACTGGGTACTTCTTTCACTCACTAGAATTGGCTTTCTGAGGCTTTTCCCAGCTCTCTTGGTCTGTTCCTGGCCTCAACAGAGGCGCGATTCTGCCTGCAGTTCCGGCTCTGCCAAACTCGGGGTCTGCTCTTCGTAGAGGAAAACAGTGCTTTGGACTCTGGCATTCTAGAAGGCCGTGTCTGGCAAACCCTCCCACTCACCAGTGTGGGAGCTTGGGCTGAGAACCCCCTCTTTGATGCTCAGCCCCAGGTTTGGCACAACTTCAGGTTTTCTTTAACGATGAAAACACCCGGCACGGGCCCGAGTTAAAAAACACGAAAACCAAGGGAGAATCCTGGCCTGTGCAAGCTGAGGGCAAGCTTACAGAACCTCTACAGTTCCTCTCAATCTGAGAGTCCCTGTTCAGGCACCATTTGATAAAATGTTTCACATGTGGCCGGAATGGAATAAGCTATGTGAAGATTTATTAAGTCTCTGAGGGTGTCCAGCACTTCTCAGAATGGCTTAAAACAATTGCGAGATGGTTCTTTAGGGGTGTTTTCTAAAGCCAAAGGTTTAATAAAGGCAAAATAAAAAACAATACAGAAACAAAAGGAAAAAACTGAGCATAGATGCTGGAAAAGCCTGACACCTTGCTACAGCACCCCAAAAAGCATTTGAGTTCCTTTGTGCACCTTCATAAATGCTCAATGGCTCAGGAGGGTCAACTTGGCTTGCTGCCAATAGAAGCAGGTACAGATGTTGAGAGGCATTTCTAAAGCCCAGCCAGTGCCCCTGTGCTGGCAATGGACCAACCCCAGTGAGAGTATCACAGAAAATTGTAGTACATCTTCCTTTTAACTTCAAAGGTAAACTGGAACTCTCTTCCTTATATAGAATAATTAGCTTGGGTGTGGAAATGCATTGCAACCTAGTATCTTGTATTTTAATAACTTGTCACATGGTAAATCTGCGGCGCTGTGTAACTGGTGATTCTTGTTTGTATGGGCCATAAGCTCTGAGAAACAGAAAGTGACAGATATTCAAATAACATTGAAGTCAATTTGTCTGATAACAAACCACAGTATTTAGCTGAATCACAGTGAACTGTTGCATAGAGAGAACAAATTATGTAGTCTTAGAACTTAATTTGTCATACTGCAACAAACTATAGATAATAGAAAACTGTCTACCAAATAGGTCATCTCCTCAGAAAGGCATGTCTAATTATTCCACACTTAGAGTTTGCTAATCTCCTTCTTAGAGTTGTCTTTTCACATTATGAAAAACCAGTATAAGTAGAATGGTTTTACTTTTTCTTTAAATTATAGGATAGAGGCTTGCTTTTAAGCTGTAGTTAGAACTGGTTGTTCCTGCATTCATGAAGGCAATAGATGAAAGCTTGATTTAGAAAAGTTACTGTAAGGCTTCCTATCTCCAAAAGAGCTACTTTACTTAGTGTAAGCAGTTTTACGATATTGTCAGGATGTTTTAAAAGGTAGAGTCTTGTTTCTAAATGAAACTCTGTATGTATCTGTATCTTGTAATGATTTTAAAAGCTAGGTTTGGGTTAACTTGATGTAGTCATCAACTACATCAAGTTGATCAAGCTTGATCAATAGTTTCTTTTGGGAAGATGTGTAATGTTTGGTAACTTCTAAAATTATACTGAATTATAGTTTAAGAATTCGTCCTGAAAGCGTTCCTTTTAATTCCTTTACTAGAGTGTTAACCTGGTTATGGGAGGATAGTGAAACAGTCTTGTGTAACTTCAATTAACGACCCTTGTAAAATGAAGACCTTAAAATGATTCTCTGATTCTAAAAGATATATAACCTAAAAGTCACTTTGTAAAGGTGACTTGAGAGAAACTTAAGTTTGAAAGCTGATTCTCTGCCTTTATTCAGGTCATCTGTCATTCTCAGCCTACATGGATATGTAAATGGCGTTTTAGTTACTCATTATCTGTTTCTCTACACACACCTGTCGATCTAATTTAGGTGATGTTTTCTTTCCCCTTCAGGTATGCTGAACGTAGATCACTGTGCTACATGTTTGTTTTTCCATTCAGTAGAATCCATTTGTTTTATAATAGGCAGACTTTGCAGCATTTATTGGCATAGATAAGGTGATTTAAATCAGGCAAACAGGGTCAGAGTTTCCAAGATCCATAGGCTTGTGCTTGTTTTGACTTCAGGGGGAGCCGACTAAATTCTTCTAAAATTATGGCTGTGAGACCCTAATTACAAGTTAAGTTCTAGGTACTTACTCTTGAAACACAACACAGGTATTTATTAATTGTTGTCCTTTTTATCACATGTGCAAGACAAATTACAAATGTAATTAAATGTAGTGAGTTAATCCCGACAGAAGCATTATGCATATGGTGCTTGGTTTGTTTCTTTTCAAATGGGTTTTTAATTGGAAGGATGTAAAAGACTAGGGCTTGAGAGGTGTTTTCTGTTCCTTTATACCAAGATGATTGCATTGGTGTCTAAATTTTAGTAATATTGGTTGTAGGGGACAGGATTCAGTTGGACTTTCCTGAAATATAATAGAGTTTTAAAATTAATTCTTCGTTTTAAAATAATTCTTTCCATACTCTAGTTTTATTCTAACTGTCTGGAAAAGGTTTAGAAACACAAGTGGAAAATAAAAATTAGCACTTGAAGCTGGGAGGGTAAAACTGCAAGGATTATTTACCCTCGTGCTTTACTACATAAACTGATTAACATCTGGGATTAAATGAACTTCCTTCCACTCAACAGCATTAGTGTGTTGTACCATTAGACTTGTGCTGTTGATTGTTTGTATAAGACATCCATGAGGCTTTCCCTGGAAAAGAAGGCTGAGTTACCTGCATTGGTGATCACTTACAGCCTCCTAATCTGGATATTTAAACTTGGGTTATATAAATATGAAGAGGGGGGAGAAGGAGTAATGTCACTACTCAAATGCAGTGAGTAAAGCTGGATCTCTGTCATCCAGGTAGGACATCTGCTAGGGTTGAGTGAGCAGCCAGTCCTGAGTGAGCTGCTTACTCTATTAACAGCTAATTTCCTTTGTCCTTAGATCAAGTTTGTACATACTTTTCCCTTGCCCCCTAGCTGCTTGGGGTAGCTGATGGTGGAACTTGTAGCCTGTCAAAATGTGCAAAAAGAAGGCTCCACATCTTTCTGCAGTTGCAGGAAAATATACAGGATACAGGGAAAAGCTGTTCATCAAAGAAAAAAAAGGCTAGAAAAGGTTTCATCCACATTTTGCAAGAATGTTTGAGGAATATTCACTGAATACTGAATTAACTTGTTTTCATTTATGGGAAAGCAGAAATACTGCTGTTAGAAAGAAAACCTCTACTAATCAAGGACTTGCTGCTATCCCTGTCTTTTCATGAGATAATAAATCACTCAACTGGGGCATGTTCAAGAGAGCAAGGTTAGCTCAATGTGAGTTTCAGGGAGGACACAGTATAGTTTGTGGGATCTTTGTTTCCTTGTGGTGCAAATAGAAGGGGTTTTTTTTTGTTGTTGTTGTTTTTGAAATTAGGCAAATACATAGTATTATCTTGTACCCTTTCTGATAAACAGAGCTGTTCTGGTTTTTTTGCAGTCATTTTCACACTCCCCTACTCATTTTGTGTGGAAAACCCTACACTTTAAATCTCTACAATGTCTGAGATTCATGATTTCTCTTTCAGAGTTCAGATGGGTCCCTCTCGGAGGTTGTGCAGAAATGGAAGGAGTATCAGCTCCAGTGCCAGAAGTACTTGTATGAGACACCCCCCATTGTGGCAGGTAAGCTGATTTGGTAGGGATAGGATGTGTTAATTTTTAAAATGCATGATAACAGTAGCAAGGGAGTGATTATGAACTTGAAAATACTTCTTTCTGGTCCATTGCTTCTTTATCCCATTTGCTCCTGCCTGCTCTCTGTGGCACTCTTCCCTCTGCTGGGGGAAGTGTTTTATAGAACAATTTCATTTAAAGATCTTTGTCCTTAGGCCCAGAGTGTTATGCAGTGGCAAGTGGTAGCTGTATCATATCAAACAGCCACTAATGTGATAGACCTGAAACTTCTGTAGGGGTCAAGGTGTTAGGAAATCTGGGACCATGCTGTTCACATTGAACTAGGAGTTTGTGGAGCCTTGTAAAATGCTGAAATGGCTTTGGAGGAAAAGGCAAGTGACTTAAAGAGAATGTAGCTTGCCTTAGTGTTTGAGCTGCTGTAATGTGCTGCAGGCATCTGTGATACACCAACATTGTGGTGTTTAGAGGACAAGTGGTGACTTGTCAGTGATGCCCACAGCTGGACACCATGCAGCCTCTCCTCTGCTTCAGTGCTTCTGTGACACACTGGAGATGTGTCTAAAGTTGTGCCTGTGAAGAATTACCTCAAAACTGTTAATATTCAACTTAACTACATTATTATGTCACAGTGAGAGCAGTAGCTGATGACAATGCCAGGGATACATTCATCTCCCTCTGCTGCATTATTCTGTTGAGCAGTTGAGTGCTGCCCTCAGCTGCCCTGTCAACTCAAGAATGACAGTTTAATGAATCTGAAGTTGAAGTATTCTCATGTTGATTAAGCTGTAATGCAAAGTTATGGTTGTGTGCAGGTATTTCATTGATGGACCTATATTCTAGGGTAACTTTTCCACTGCATGAATTTAAACTGTTCTGAGGAATTATTATCTTTAGTATTCACTGCAAAAATGATTTTAAATTAAACTGTGACAAGTAAGGGTGTAAAAAAAAGATAGATAAATTAATACTAATCCATTACTTTCTTGTCTGTTGATTCAGTGTAAGACCCTAATCTGTTCCTTAGTTCTTCCCTGAAACAACTGTTTCCTATGTGAAGATAAACTCACTCTTTTGGATAAATAACTGTCATACAATTCCACATCAGAGCTTAAGTGTATGTGTCTGTATTTCCTTTTATATTCTGCTCGTCTGTCTTTTCCTTCTTGCTGTATTAGTACAAGGCAGTGACATGAACCTCCCTTTTCTCTCTCTGCAGAAGGCAAGTTTTGCAACAGAACATTTGATGATTATGCCTGCTGGCCGGATGGACTGCCTGGCACCTACGTGAATGTCAGCTGCCCCTGGTATCTTCCCTGGGCTAATGCAGGTAAGAGCCTTTCCTTACAGGGACAGCTTTAAACCAATCCTAGTTTCCTTGCCCAGTCTTAGCAAGGACAAGATTGGCTTAAATGTCTGTGAGTGCAGTCAGTTCTCTTTAACATAGAAGTAGGGATGGGTATTAGTATGATACATTCTTTATGTCTGTTTAGCAGGAGATAAAAATGAGAGAATAGACTTCCTAAATGGTGCTTTTGGATATTTTTTGCTCTCATCTGGTTTTGCTGCTTGGACAGCGGTGACTATTAATAACTTAGCTCTGCATCCTTGCTGAAGGCTATCTAACAATGACAATGGCTTTGTTGGAAAACAGATAAAAGTAACAAAGGTAACTGGTACATCATCCTGCAGAAGATACAGACAGAAAAGTCTAAAGAGAAAGTGTTTTGTGCTCCTTCCTGAGATAAACTTATTTCTCAGAATACTGTGAGATGAAGGCATTTTCGGTGATTGCAAAGACTTCTTCTGTCTTGGGTTGAATGGATTCAAGCTGGAAGGATTGAACTACACCTTTAGATTTTACACCCTTATGTGCATGAACACTTGAAGACAAGGTGTGTTAGATCACTTTGTCCAGCATTCTGTCTTTTAAACCAGTGGCTTGTACAGCTTGTTCTTTGTGAAGACCTTTCTATGCTGTGAAGTCTAAATGAAACAGTTTATTAGCCAGCTACAGTGGTGTGGAGAATTGGCTTTGGCCTCTGTTAAAGGACAGAGGATATTAGTAATGAGGGTATATAATTCTGATTGATGGGTGCAAAGTGTATGGTGTAAGTATGGAGAACATCTTGTGTTGGTTCAGAGGGATATCAGAAATGACAAAGAGAAGGGATGGGATAGTCAGAGATTATTTAAATGTATTGTGTAATGTGGGACCTGGGCATAATACAAATAGCATGAAATAAGGGATGGAGATGATACTGGGTCTGGCTGGGTTGGAGGTGACTTTCTTCACAACAGCCCTTGCTCAGCATCAAAGTGCTCACTCCAAGCCCTGCCTGAGGCCAGCAAGCCTGGGAGTCTACATGAAGTTGAGAGGTGACATAATTTGAACAGCTAATGTGATCTGACTAAAGGGATATGATGTGGTTGGTAGTAAAGCTCAGGGAAAGGGGAAAGAAGTGGGAGAAGTGAGCAGAGGCATTCAGGATGTTTGTCTTCCCATGTAATGGTTATATGTGCTGAGGCCCTGCTTTCCAAGAAGTGGCTGGATGTCTCCCTGCTAATGGGAGGCAGTGAATAAATTCCTTATTTTGCTTTATTTGCATGTGCAACTTTTGCTCTACTTATTAAATTGTTATTATCTTGAAGGGTTGGTGGGGCATGTCTTTGTAAATCCCCACACTTAAATCCAAATGTCACCACAACACTGACAAAGGTTAAAAATTTACACACACATAGAGCCCTTTACTACACCCCTTGGCCCTTCACCACTTTACAACCACAAAGGATTCCCTGTAGTTGATCCCCTCTGTGGCAGTCCCAGTTTTTCCCATTACTTCTCCTGGTTACTTATCTTGACAAACAAGATATTTCAGCTTAGTTTTTTTCCCCCATCCTGTTGAGGAGGGAAAGCAGCTGGGGCTATGTCTGACAGCCCACTAATCAGTTTACCTCATCCACCGTGGAAGCCCAGGGGCTGTGAAGAAGTTGTTGCCCTGGTGCCTGCAACATCTCCTCACCTCCATCTTCTCTGCCCTTAGTGCTCTGCACAGGGGTGTTTCTCACACTTCTTTTCTCACCCCTCACTGCCAGGCAGTGCTTGGTTCATCCTTGAATGTGTTTTGCCTGCGGTGCCATGGTCTGGTTGATGAGGTGGTGTTAGGTCATAGGTTGGACTCGATGATCTCAAAGGTCTTTTTGAACCTAAATGGTTCTGTGGTCTTGGCTGAGGAGCTCAGCTGTGCCCTGCAGTGGATCTTTGGAATGAGTCTTGTCCAGCATGGGACAACTCCAGCCTCTCCTTGCAGAAGACTCCCTTGGTTACCTCTTCAATTTTGCCTACTTTCCTAAGTGACTTCAGAAGTTAAAATGCTCTATGCTAATCCTCCTCAGGTTATTAAAGATGTTAAGCTTTTGGAATGGATAAACAAGCCTTTTCAAATGTATGAAATTAATATTTACCTCATATTTAACATAAAATGATTAGATACTGCAGATTTTTTTCCAATAATGCTTTTCTCTCGGGATACCTAAAACTCTTCACAGACTTTAACATCTTTCCTCTAAACCTGTTTACTTTCAGTCTTTAAGATCCTGGACTTCCAACTGCTCTTGAAACCATTGCTGGAAAAAGCCATGGTTTAATGCAATATTGCAGGTTAATAAATTACTTGAGTGTGCAATATTTTTCATACTTTTGGAAATAAGTTTTTTATAAAATTAATTATCCTGAAAATGATGTTTGTTTCAGTGAGAAGAAGAGCAGCGTTCTGTAAACTCCTTGCTAGGAAGAATTACAAAATACTTCAGAAAACTATTAAACCTTTGGATGTGTTCCCGTGTTGAGCAAATTGTGCATATACCTCAACCTCTGTTTTATCAGTGAGCAATAAGAATGGAACAAGGAGGCCTTTCACTGTCCAGTACAAAACAAGAAGTTTGTATCAGTGCCAGGTATGCAATTTAGGAGCCTGAATTACCATGACCTGATAGTCTTCCATGACATCTTGTGGAGTCATGTTCAAAGTGAATGCTAATGAGCTGCTATGATGAAGAGGTAATGTCTTTGTTATAGAAGATCTAGAGCAATAGAAAATTGAACACCCTGTGATTTAGAGTGGTCACTAAAGCATGTTCATTACTTGTTCATGCTTAGCATCCTACTTGGAACTTGAAATAGCTTCTAGCACTGCAGGACTTCCACCTCATCACCAGCTGGAAATGGAGAGGACGAAAAGATGAGACATTGTTTGGAAAGTATCTTCAAAACATATTCAGGGAAGGTCATCATCAAGTACAAAGTGCTTTAACCAAGTGCACTCATGCTACTGCTCCCTTGACTAGGAGTCAGGTTTTCAAGTTTGTAGAAAGCTTGCTGGGATATACCCCCAGAGATCCCCTGGGAACTGAATTGAGTCACTTGAAACCAAATGTTGCTTATGATGAAATGGGGTACTAAAATGGAGGAAGCATTGAGCTTGAGTCTCTTCATGACTTGACCACTTCTGGATAAAAAATGTAGGTGAGCTGGAAGCAGGGGAAGGTGATCCAGGAAGCATACACTGGTCATTAAAGGATAGCATTGGGAAAGCTATAGCCCACCCAAATTCTTGTCAAGTGAGATGAAGAGCAACAAAAAAGGTTTCTAAACAGATATGAGAAAAAAATTTGGACCCACTGCTGAGTGCAGCAGGAGAATCTTTTGCAAAGGATGGGGAAATGACTGAAGTATTTACTGCCTTCATCATGGCCTTTACTGGTAAAACACCTTCAGTAGTCTGAGGCCACTGTAATCAGTGTTAAAACTGGAAGCAATGAAGACTTTGACTGGATGAGGATCAGAATATGGAACATTCTCATGTGGTATACCCAGGTCCACAGCAATTGGTAGGATGTACTGGCAAGTGCTGAATGAGCTGCTTAACACTGCTGTGAGGTCGCTTTTGAGTATCTTTGAATGGTCATGGCAATTGAGGAAGATTCCTGCAGTTGACATCACTATCTTCAAGAAGTGCAAGGAGCCAAATCTAGGGAATTACAGATGATTGGCCTTCTGTCAGTCCCCAGGCAAGTAACAGAACAAATAACCCTGGGGAATGGTTTCCAAGCACTTAAAGGATGAGAAGGTAATTAGAAGTAGTCAGCATGGGTTTATGAAGGTGAAATCATGCATGATAAACCTGATAAGAGGATTAGACTCTGGTGGCTAAGGGAAGAGCAATGGAGGCGTTCATCTTGACTTTTAGTAAGATTTTTGACACAGGTTCCCATAACATCCTCCTTGACAAACTGATGAAGTGTGGATTAGACAAAAGGCTGAAAAAACAGACTGACAGGAATGCTGTGAGCTTCTGCCCCTGAGCAGGAATAGTTGTGTGTATCAGTGCTGACTGGCTGGAAAGCAGCTTTGCAGAAAAGGCCACGGAGGTACTGGTGGACACCAAGCTCAGCATGAGCAGCAATGTGCTTGAGGCAAAGGACACCAATGGCCTCCTGGGTTGTATCAGGAAAGCATTAGTGGCAGCTCAAAAGGATGATCCTTCCCCTCTGCTCTGGGGCAGGGGATGACACATCTGGAGTGCTTGTCCAGTTCTGGGCTCCCCAGTATGAGACGTAGACTTAGTTCAGCAGGTCCAGCAAATGATTTTGAAGTTTATTGAAGAGCAGGAATGTCTCACTTATGAGATGAGACTGAGAAAGCTGATGTTCTTCAGCCTGGAGAATGCTTCAGGGGAGATGTTATCAATGTATATGCTTACATATTGAAATACAGAAAATTTCCTTTAAATGTCATTATTTTATGGCAAGGTTGGTCAAATACCTAGCACAGGTGACCCAGAGAGGTTTTGGAGTCTGTCCTTGAAGATGATCATAGCCTGACTACACTTGAACCTGAGCAACTTGCCCTAGTTCCTCACTGTATTAGGAAATATCCAGAGACTCAATCCAATGTTGACTGTTTTGTGATTCTATACTTCTGTTAATTTCTTTTATATAAGTCTTGGTAACCAATTGTTGTCAGGTGTTACAAATTTCTGTTGTTGTCAGCCAGAATACAAGATGGGGAGAATTTGCATGGTAAATGTTTGAAATGCTGGAATGTTCCTTGGAGAATTACAAGATTTTGCATTAGGTTTTGCAAACTATAATAGCTTTATATAGCTATTATAAAAAACTTTAATAGCTTTTGCTGTTTGTGTACCACTCTTATCCTAGTGGCTGTCAGTCTTGAGCCTGCCCTTCTGCAAATCTCAACAGCAGATGTGGCCCAGCAGGTTGCCTAGCAGAGTGGCAAGCTGAAAATGGTATAAAGAATTTTTTATGTGCTCAGCAGGTGTGTGCTGTGTCACTAGTCCAACTGCACATGATGTCAGTCAGTTCTTGTCCCTGTGTGATGCCACAGAGCTGCTCACTGAGGTGTGACATTCTTCTAGCTCATTTAATGTGGCGGCTTCTGAATCCCTCTCTGCATTGTGAGCATGGCTCAACAGTAGTGCTTTTTTCAGTTCTTTGGATTGCTCATTTGTCTCAGGGTACAAGAGCAACTGCAGAGAGATGGGAATCTGTTCATTGAGAAACCTGAGAGTTAATCTGTTGTTCAGTGCTATGTGCCTATTCAGATTTGTGTGCATACAGAGACTCAAGACCAGCCTTTTGCCAGACAAAGCCATGCATGATGAGCTTACAGGTCTTTTGTGCTAAGGAATATGTGCATTTGCAAGATTTTTCCTTACAAGATCACTTCCCTTGTGACTGCAACGTTTATCTTCAACCTTTTTTGAAAATGCAGAGGCAGCCTATAACGTACAGCAGAGACAATCAATACCGTCCCATTTGTGTTAGAGCTCTTCAGAAACGCTGAGGCTGAGACTTCTTTTTGCTGTGTTACCTAGCAGGTGTGTCAGCATCCCTGAAAGAGTCACTATTGGCATGCTGCCTGCAAGGATGGGCTCTGAGGGCTGGGAATATATTCACGACAATTGAATAGAAAAAAGATCGCAACATTAGACTGAGATTATATGCTTGAAACCATGTATGCTTGTACTGCTACCGAGTTGTGGGGTTTTTTTGTGACAGACAAGTAAATTAAACCTGAATTTTTAAAGGATTTTTTTATTATCATTTGCACTGAAATTGTGGATATTTATTTGTGGGTGCACTTTTGAGATGTGGTCTGAAAGTTGGATCATTTTCTCTTTCTTCAGTGGCACTGTGCTGCTGTAATTTATTTATCTGTAGTTAAGAAGCAAACTAGATTGGAAATGAGAATTTCTCATTCCTCTGAGTCTGTCTTTTTTTTTTCTTCTCTCATGTAGATCAGTTTCCTGACTGTTGTGATTGCAGCTGTATTAGCATTCATCTGCTGCAAGTATATTGGTCACTTTATTATTTTCTTTAAACAAAACTATGAAATAAAAATACTATGGGTATCTGGGTAATCAGTATTCCACAACACTCAAAGTAGCTGAGGTTTAGAGTAGCCTCTGCTTCAATGAAGGTTAAATCACTGTCACTGGAATGAGAAATAGGTGGCTGATGGTGTCTCACAGCACAGGGGTTGTTATCCTAGCAGATGAGGAGCCCAGACACTGCTGGGCTTCAACTACATCACAGGAGTTCATAAAGTTACCTGTGTCCTGTGAGAGCCATATAAAATAGCTTTGTGCATGTAGTGAGGGAGCTCTTCCTTGCTTCTTGACAGCAAGAAGCAGGATCATTGGGGTAAGTGGAACGTGGAAGAGAATCTAATTTGCGTCAAACAAGGTATTCTGCTCAGGACTCTGTAGGGAAATTCTTAAATTTTCTCTTTGGGAAGATTTCTTGCTTTTTATTTTGAAATGCTTTGAAATTATGAAGTGAAATGTATAGACTGTGAAAACTAGCACATGCTTAACTTTTGCATGCCTTGCTTCCCTATCCCCCTCCCCCCAAAAAAAAAACAAAGCAATACTTTTTTTTTTTTTTAATTTATTTTTTAGCCTGTTTATACATTTTTGAAAGAGCAAACTACAGAAGCTTCTCAAATCTGTGCAATCTATTTCACTCTAGCTCTGTTTGGCTTTTATTTGTTCTTAGGCAACTCCCACTGAGGGCAGGTCTTTGTGGGGAGATGCAGAAGTAGCAGGAGGGAGGTTATTGTTAAATGAATTTGTTCTGCAAAGTTGCCAGTACAGATCTTGGCACACAGCCAGAGCTTGTTGAAGGCAAATTTTCTATACTTGTGGCTGACTTTTGCTCCTGTATGTGAAGCCCACTCAGGTTATGAGAGCACTGAAGTTGCACCAGGTTAACTTTGCACACCTTGCTATCCAATTTGTAGTTGGAGAGATAAGAACAAGTTCTAGGGCCGTAGCAGTCTCAAAGCCCAGGCAGTGCAGAAGCTCTGAGGGGAGCAGTTGGGGCTCCTTTAAGGGACGATGGGCACCTTGCCTCACTGTCACTGCCTGTGTACCTTTTTTCTTGTTACCTTCTCATAATTGAAGGCCAGCTGCCAGTAACACCATGTGGATTTGGAAACTGTGGAGCTGCACAATTCATCTCGCAATTATGCCTCCTCTGGGGTTCTGATATTTTATTGTTTAATAGCACAAAATCCTTTTTAATTAAAAAACCTTCCAGAGGTACTAGTTTCCAACAAGAGTTATGTGAGCAGTAGCCCCATCAGTGGCTCCTATATGCACTGGACTGCACCAAGGCTGGCTGCAGACTTGCAACAACATACATGTGACTGTTCCTCAGATCCCCACTCAAAATCTGAAATCTTAAATGCTTTTGTTTGAGCTTAGAACCTGTCTCTAGTTTTGAGAGGTCTGAAACCTGAACGAAACTGACTTCATTTAAGCCGCTTTGGTGTCTGTTTCTTCAGAGGAAACTAAACCAGAAGCTGTGCCCCAGGAGTGCATTGGATTTTTTCAGTCCTGGAGGGAGGCATAAGATATAAAAATTTGGCTGTACTACCATAATGTCTTCCAGAAAAACCATACAAGAGTCTTTGGAGGACTTCTGCACTACCATGATCTCATTAAATTGTAATGTTTCTTGTGCCAGGTAAATGGCCAGATGGCTTGTACGCCGTAATTGACGTTGTCCATGAGGTCTCAGTGCTTTGTAGTTCCTATGCTCTCTAAATCTACTTTTCTCCTAGTTTGAAATCATTTACTTTGTTTACCTAATAACTTCTGTTGTCATTCACGTTTGCTTGAATCACTTGTCTCCTGTAATTCACTTTATTGTCTGGATTACCCTCTCTTTACTATGTTATGTGTTGCAATAGTGACACATGCTCCTTTGTTCTCCCAGATCGTCAGGTAAAGTACAGCCTGGGGACCACTGAAAACAACATTGGTTTCCAGCCTGTGATGTGAGAGACCTGAAAGTCTCTTTAGTGGTAGACCAACCGAGCAGTAATACCTGATGACCTCTGATGGTAACCTTGTGGTTGCCTCTGGCTACTAGACATGGAGTCAGTCTGATTTAATTGTGGAGGTACCTGGCACCACAGCTGTGCTTCACACAGTAAGTCACACACTCTGCCCAGTCACAGGGATTGTATGAGCTGAGCTTCACATGGGGGTGTGGAAATGCAGATATCAGACTGGGTTGTTGCTCCAGACTGCAGTCAATTGCAAGGATATATCGAGGTCTAATCTTTCTCACGTCCTCCTACTGTAAACTGTGTTTGAGACCACCTTCCAGCACTCCCCATTTTCTCACTGGTGACAGAACTTCTTTTCCTCATCTGTCTTTAGATAGGAGCTCTGCATGAGGCGCTGGGTGGAAGTGGGGTGTTACCTTGGAACTCCCAAGTACCAGAGGCTAGCAGTTTGACCGTGAGGATTTTATGCTTGTTTAAAGAAATTTCCCTAGGGTTATGAGATACAGACAAACCTTATTGCGGTGCAGCAGCGATCATGGAAATTGTCTGCACAGTCCCCACCCAGCATTACTGTCTAAGTTAGTCCTGCTGTTGCTTAAATCATGAATTAATACCTTCCTACTTGTGTGGCGACATCCTTTTGCCAAGAGCTGTAATTGTACTCATGCAATTACACAATTGTAACGGTATCATGTTCAGCAATATTGCATATTCTATTCACTCCTACACAAGCAGGAAAACCAAAAGCATTGAAATGAATCCATCTGATCCCAAACTAATTCCATCTGCTATTGTTTTGCCCACCAAGGAGAAGGGCTGAGAAAGAAAACAGAACATTATATTTGTCAAGGTGTTGCCATGAGTGCTTTGAGTCTGTGTCATGCTGTACTGTGACCCAGGTGAGAATCACATGTAGACTTCTGTCTCAGCTGGATTTTGTGTCATTGCTGAAGGAGTGCCTGGACCACTGGAAAAGCTTCTGCAGCTAATCTTTTCTTAAATGTTATTCATTATCCCCGTGAGCCCTTTGCTATCAAACAAGGTCGTTCATGGCTGGTGTTCAAGCATCTGCACTCCTGAGGCATCTTCTGTGCTGCAGGAATAAATCCAATGTCCTGCTCCTCTTTCTTTTCCCTGAGTTGCCTGTTTTTGCACACTGTTCAAACTCAGAGGGGGAGTGAGTTTGGGGACAGAGTGCCATAGTGCTGGTAAGAAGCAAAAACATAAAAAAAGATGTTTGATTTTGTGAAACCTCCTGTGGATAGCAGTGCTGTGGCCGTGAAGTTCTAACGCCGCCTGCGCAAAGCAGACCAAAAGAAGCTATATTGCTGTCTAGAGGGCTCTGTGGAAAACCCTACAGCTGAGGAGGCAGACATATGTATGAGAGTTTTCCTTCAGATAGTTTTTGAAGTTATATGCATGGCAGGAACATTTGGTTTGAGGGACCAAGTTAAACCTTGTTGGATTTCATCTCTCTCACTTTCTGTCTAATCATCCAGCTTCACAGTTTGAGATGGTCTTTTAAAACCAAGACAGCAGATGTCTTCGTGAGTGTATAGTTAAAGTACCTGCTTGTCTTCTTGTGTGCAAGAAAATAAATTTCACTTCAAATATTGGATGCTCTGAAGATGATTAGACATTTATTAAATTTCTTCCCTTCTTTGCTTTAATAAAACCAAGCTTCCAGAAAGTTCTCCATAATGCTGAAAAGTGGGGTGACCTTTTTTCAGTGAAAAATGTTTCTTTGCATTTGCTAACCCCTAAGCAATTCAAAATTTATATTTCCTTGCATCAGAAGCTGTCTCGAGCTAATTAGCAATTTCAGTTTGCTTAAAGTAATAACGAAAAAAAATCTTAGTCTTTCAAGTTCATCTCTGCCTCTGTTTGTCAGTCTCCATCTGGTAGTATACCAGAGAACTCTCAAACGTATGTTGCTCATCTCAAGGGTAGATATGGGGGCTGTTGGCAGAAATAATTTTTAAAATCATTAACAGATAGATGTTATTAACATGAATTTATTTTGGGCCACATGGCAATGCCATTCTCCATTTTATCAATTTTGCTTAAGCAAAAGAAACAGCCTTTTAAACAAACTACTGCTTAACTTCACATTGAGGTACATATAATAGATCAGTGGTTTGTGACCTGCCAGCTGGGCTGAGATGTGATTTTCTGTAGTGACTGAAAAGCTTCTGCTCCGATTCCTCTCCTGCTGCAACCAAAATACATCAAATTACTTATAAGACAGGAAGCTTTGCATATGGCCAGATGCTGAAATGCACATGTGTGGTGGAAGCATGATACTCATATGTTAGGTATAGATCTGGTCACCTGAGACCTTCCAGGAAGAATTATGATTTTTGCACTGCTGGACAACCCCACTGTAGGATATCAGCTTGCTGTGTCTGTGGGAGTTGGAGCAGTTGGCAGGACTGTTTGTTTTCCAGATTTTTTTTAGTTATAACTATATCCTGGTTTTGTGTAAAGTAATTCCTTGAAATGCACTGTCAAGGATGTCAAGGCACACCTCAGAAAAGACATAGATGAGCTTCATTTTGCGAGTGCTTGAGAAGTTCTGTACAGCTGATCTGGCCACAAATAGTGCCTTTCAGTGAGAAATGAACACCTTTAGACCCAGCTGCAAGGAAGAGTGGGACTGCCTCTGTGCCTTGCCCGTGCTAGTCTAGCAGATAGCTAGGTAGGTTTGAGTTCAACAATTACCTTAGACTTCATCTGTGCTCTCATTATATACTTGCATAACTGGAGTTGTTACCTACTTGCTTTCATTTGTTTTCTGTACCAGTGCACTCTTAAACAGAGGGACCTCAAACCTTTCTTCAGGTTACTTACACCTAAGAACTTGCAGTTTTTAATTGCAATGGAAAAGGAGTAAGCTGAACTAATTAAGGGTCTGAATAAACAATAGTGTTTGTGTGTGCTACATAATTAAATGCCCTGCTGAAAACAGATTATGAACTTTCAGCTTACTTAAATGTTGTTAATTAGGAAAATATTGATTGTTTTGGGTTTTTTCCCTCCCCAATCCCAGAAGATGTGGTAAGACACGAATGCCTGATCTTAAAAAAGCATAGATGGAGAGCAACTTGCCCATATGGCTCTCTTCCTTCTCTTTTGAGGAATTCCTGGTGCTTCACCTTGGGTGATGGGAAAGACTCATGTCCAACCTATGTGTGTCCTCTCACAAGAGATATGCTTCTGATGTGATAGTGATATTAAAGGTTATTTCTTTTTGCAATATCCTCAGTTAACTTTAGAAGATACAACTGAATCTATGTATATATGTGTGTGTGTGTGTATATATATATATATATATGAGTAAATGCTTTATCTAAAGGCAGCTGAGTCTTTGCCTCTTGAACTTAGTTGCTCTGTTGTTGAGTTTTTTGTAATATTTTCATTTGACAGAGTAGTCCTGCAAGAAAATGTGGACTGACTTAAAATGTGTCCGAATGTAAGTCTAATTATAGAACATCCTCCCTTTCATGCCATTTCACATATGCAACTTTAACTTGAGAATAAGCTAATTTTTACAAGGATTACACTTTGTAATCATGCACACAGTTTTATTTGTTTAGCTGTATTACTCTTCTCTACTTGCATGTTTTATTGGTGACTTTCCCCTTGAGAGTTTTCTGTCATACACTAGATTTTCCCTGAGAGATTCAGGTCCCTGCTATGAATTTTGAAATTGTCTAGTCCTCTTCAAACATGCTCCAAATGTTAACTGTTAGGATTCCCATACATCAGTTGAATTTTTCTTTGAATAAGAGTAAAGCTTTTCTGGGCAAAGTTTGAGAGGACTTGGGTACGTGACTTGTTTAATGACAAAAATAATGCTGGTTGATGCCTGGTCAGACTCCTATGACTTTCTGGTTCTAATTTACTTTTTGACACTTGGAATGAGCAGAAATGAATTAGGTAAGAAAAGGTTCAAGTGCTCAGCATCGTATTTCCTCTGAAGGCAAAAAACTGACTTACACAAAAACAGCCTGGTAATGGTCCTGGAGCTTAATGAAGCAGGGCACCAACAATTCCTTTAAACAGAATGAAAGCATGGGTGAAATGTGGAAAACATTGTGTTGGTGTGACTGATGAACGACAGTGGGCCTCTCTAAGTTTTCTGAAATGTGAGGTGTCATTGGCAGTGAATATTCAAGGCAAGGAATTGCTCCTTGGCAGGAAAAGAAAAATTTAAGTCAAAGGGATTTTATATGCATCCAAATATCTCTCAGGCAATGAAAATTGTATGGAAATGAAAATGGAATCAAGAACTTGGGGAAAATTATCCATATAAGGCGAAATCCTAGTTTTTAGATCAGGGATAGGTCCCAGATTTGGGTTGGAGGGTAAGAATCATTGAGATTTTCTAAGATTGACTCTGTAAAGGAAAGGTAAATACAGACATACCTACAGCTTTAGTGGCCTCCACTCAATATTGACAGAAGAGATGGTGGTTTCCATAATAAAATTGCTTGGTTGTTTTTTTTCCATTATTTGTAAGAGCTTGTATTAAGTATCTTACAGATTTGTGGAACCTGGCATTATAAGATTCAAGAAATTAGAACTCTGTTTTAAGGGCTGATGTTTTCCAAGAACATTTTGTCAAAATCTTATTCTATATTTCAGCATGTGAATGAGAAAGAGGAGTGTGGCTCCTGTGATACTGGTGGTATGTCTCTTGCTGAAGACTGATGTATCTCTTGTGGGGATGAATTCCTCATGTGTGCTTGTTTGCACCTACAGTCTCCAGAGGCCATATCAATGTGGAGTAGTGTTCCTTTCTCCTGAAATGTGTGTGACTGTTGAGGCCAGATGTGCTTTTGGTGCACGGGCTGAGCGAGCTTCTTGTTGGCTGTAGTAGGTCCAGATCCAAGAGCAGATGTTCTTCATTGATTTTGCCACTCTTCACTGCTTGGCTGGAGCAGGAGGAGCTTGGAGTATGATGAGGAAGGCTGAGGAACAGACTTGGCCAGAAAGGAGATGTGAGAGGCTGGAGTTAGGTTGAAGTTTTAATTACAGTGGTTCTGGAAAATGGTAAACCCGAGTAGGAGCTGAGAGAGAAATAGGAAATTGTGGGAGGAAAGGAGGCAACAGTGTGAAGGTAGAGCAGCAGCATGGAACTAAATATTGCAGCAACATGAAGGGCTGAAGGAATGAACCTGAAGAGGAGAACCAAGGAGAAGAATGCAGTTAGGGGAGAAAAGAGGGATATGTCTTCAGTCTTCAAAATGGATGAGATGCTTTGTTTTATTTGTGCTACTTTGAAGTATCCACATTCATTATTTTGTGTAGTGGCTAATTCTTCTAGAGTTATAGTTAGCTCTAAATGAAGTTCGATAGTCTGAGATGAAATTTATGATATATTTTGCAGGTGTCTGTGCTGGAAAGCTTCCTATTGTTTAGGATTTTTTGGATGATCTTTATAACTGTCTTGAGAGAGATGAAAAATTTAGGATTATTTAATCAGTGGTTCTTTATACCATTGTTTTTGTCGATAACCAAATACCACCAATTTCCACGTGGCCAAAGACTGGCAGTTGGCTTTTAGCACCTGGCATTTGTTTTAGCTCCTCTGCAACTTTTTGTTTTGAGCAGAAGCTGCATCAACCAACCAGTGTTTATTTTTTTGCATGTGTAAATCCTTCTCCTGACTGTGCATTTTTACCATACTAGTTATCTATTGTCTTCTGTCAATTTTTTTTTTTTTTGCTTGCTTTAGCTCAGCAAGCATTATGCTAATGATTTGTCTAGTTTTTTTTCCTTTCCTCTTAGCTTGTTTTGAGCGGTTTTTTGCTTATTTTTATAAGGCCTTGGAATATGGCCATAGTAAAATAGATCCCATCCTCTGCCCTGGGAGGACTTTAGTTGTGTGGTTTGCAGCCTTTTAAGAGAACTTTTTACCTCAGATTTTTTTTCCATAATTTTAATATCCTCTAATAGCATGGCTTCTATTAATTACATTAACTGATCCAATAACTTAAAAACACAAAACCTTCTAACAGCTTTTTTACAAGTTTATTTTACAATAAACTTGCAATCATGTTTGTTGTTGCAATAAATGTATTCCAACCCACTTTTATTTATTCTGAACAAAACTTTTAATGGTGCTTTTTGGTATCTTACCGAGTGTTGACAAAGCTTTACCATTATCATAAATACTTGTTTTTCATAAGCTGTCTTCTTTTACTGCATTAATTCACATATCTTTTATAGTTCATAAACACTCTTTATTAAACCTGATGCCCACATGCATGCATGCATTTTTATGATTTTTTTAAGCTTATTTCAAGAAGTTATGTTAGGTGTCAGTGTTGTCTAGCATAGTTAATTCAGCCTTTTCTTAATACAAGTTCCTCAAATTAAATGCTTGAAGAGTATAACTCCTTTTAGAGTAATGCTCCATTAAAAACAATATCCTTTTCCAGAAAGTTAGTTTAATTTTTGAGATACTAACTCATACCCAGCAATGTAGAAATTTGTGACTTAAGGAATACTTTGTCATTTGATATGGTCTTCTTTGCTTCCATAACCTTTATTGGCCACTGTTATGCAAGTAGTTTTTAATTATGAAGCTGTATTCTGGGATTATTTTCATTTTCACAGATTTTATTCCTTCAGTATGAAGAATGGTTTTGCATGTGAGATGTAGCAAAGAGAGCTCTTCTCTGCAGGACCATTGCCTCATTAACTGAGGAAGTTTGTGTTGAGTGAGGCAAGATACTGCAGAGCTGGCAAGGATGATCTGTGCATTAGGAGAACTGAATATGTCCATGCAGAACAAATTTTGTGGCTGCATAATTTTTTTGTATAAATGTGACTTTATTATGTTACCAAAATATGGTCTTTTTTTTTTTTTTTTAATCATCTCTTTATGTATGTGAACTAATAGCCTTTAGTGTTCATTGGGGAGCTGAATTGTTGGTGGTCTTTGAATGAACCATACAAATAAGAAAATGCTGTGTTTGGTATATACTTGATTCAGTCTGCTTAAATATGGTTTGTATCTCACAGCAGTAAGAATGAGTAATTTCACATTAAATTACCTCCCTCTGTTCTATGTCCTGAATAAAGCCGTGGATTCTGTTGGGGAAAAAATGTGTGATTGTGTATGTAGAAACCATGTTACTGGGTGGAACTGCAGCTCATATGAGTAGCTGTTGCTTAACACTTCCTAGTTCTTGAACTTCTAGAGCTGTTATGTTAATGTAGTGTCAAAAGGATTGCTTTTAAATAAGAATTTATATGCAGGCAATATTCCTTGGATGATGCCAAACAGCATCATCTCCATCTGCAGTGTCTGCGACTTTGTGCTTTTGGTAGCACAGCAGAGGATTCTGGCACTGAGGATTTCCAGGACATGCAGGGGTGTCTGTGCAGCCCCGTGCGTGGCCTATGCTTGTTTGGATCTTCCCTTGCACCATGTAAAGGTATCTGTTAGGTCTGCACAAGGTCATGTCGGGTGGTCACTTCAAGTTCTTGCTGCAGGAAGAGAATAATTTCCAGTAGTGTGTATGGTTTGGGTGAGCGGTGGGGAAACAGACTCAAACATCCCTACTGTGAATGTTCCTCATCACTAGCTCCTAGCTTAGACGTTCCAAGAATCCCGCTAGCCTTTTCAAATTAAAAGAAACCAAAAACACCGCAGGGAAGAAGAGTAACAAGAGGAAAAAGAAAAATAAATGCATTCACACTCCTACCAAGAGACAGACGTGAGTTTGCACCCACCTACCAGCCACCTTTACATAGTTCAAGGGAAGATCCAGGTAAGCAAGCACAGGCTTGTTTTTTTCTTTTGGTTCTTACAAAAGCAAAGGAGTTGAGATGACTAATACAGTACGAGGGAAGAGGAATGGTGGGAAAGAATACCAAATAAAGTACATGTAGTTAAACTGCCTGTGAGGTAATACAATTTCAGATGACGTGGTGGTAAGCCCAGCACAAAGGAGCACTTTGAAAAATGTGATTCTTGGACAGTGGTGCAGGCTGGGGCTCTTCCAGCTCCCTGGAGGCTTCAGGATCAGGCTGTTCCCTTATGTCATGTTTTTAGCTGCATGCACCATGGCATGAGTCCTGGGTTTAGGATGCCTTTGTAGAAAGCAGCACCAGTGTTGAGGCTGGGTGACACTTAGCAGCAGCTTTTACAGCCAAGAGTGATTCCTTTCAGGAGAGCATTGCCCAAGTCACAGCAAGTGATAGCTGAACAGAGCTGCTGATGGGGGTGCAACCTCCTAAATTCTCATAAGTTGTTGTCCCCATCAAAGGGCAGGCTGCTCATTTCAGGGACAAGCCAGTCTGTCCTGAAGACTGCAGTGATGCATACTGCAGAGTCCCTACTTCATGGAGAAAATTGTTACCTTTTCCAAAACAATTCCCCTGCTGGAAGTAGAGAATGGTTGTTAACAAAGGAAAGGTCTATAATACTTGACAGAGAGCAGACAGACAAAACTGCAGTCTCTTGTTCTTCTCATTCTCTCATCTCTGTGCTTGAATAGAATTGATTGGCTAGGACATGCTGTAATTTATTTTACAATGAATAATGTTCCAGTTTATCCTCAGGGACAGTTGGGTGAGTAATGTCACACTGACCTTGACACCCTGGGGTTGTAAAATGTAGATGAGGTTGGCTGTTTCAAACAGAAAAGATATTCAATTTGTTTTTATTTCTAGTAAAAGTGAGGCTAATAAAGAAAAGTTTGAGAGCTTTTTGGCTATGCTCTCCTTATGTAAAAATACTCAGCTACTTCTGGGATTTGATTTATAGGTTCACTAGATAGATGTTACTAGCTTCAGTGCTGACTCTCCACCTTTTATCACCTTACAGAGACTGAATTTTGGGCATAAGTCCATGTTTTAACATGTATTTCTAATGAGGTGTGATTGACACTGTTCAAATAAACTTGTGCCATTAAGCTGCTGTTCCAAAGGTTTTGCAACTTTTTGCACTTAACTTTAAAAGTAAATAAAATCAGATTCCCTGTGCACTGGCTATGGATGTGTTTGTTTATTTGTGGAGGGTGGTAGCCAATTCTAGAATATAGTGGAATGATTTAAAACATTGTCTATATGGTAACATAAAATATAACAGGACAGGGAAAAGGTATTGCAGGATAGCAAAGAAGCAACTTTCACCCCGAATCTTTACGAAAAAATCTTGTTTGTCATGCTGATCTGTCACAACTGGTCATTGTATGCTTGGTGTTTTGACTGCATGAAAGGTAAGAGGGCATGGATGAATGTGGATTGCCTCTGAGTAAACCACCTGCAAGCAAGAAGTTGAAACTGCTCAGCAGTTGCCAGGGAAGCTGTGTGGGTGCCTTTCTGTCATGGCATACAGGCCACCTCCAAGCATGTCGCTGTTAGTTTGTCTCAGTGTCTGTTAATAACGGATTTTCTTTTCAGCAATGGCATCACATGGAAGTTGCCTCATTTCCTAGTGAGCTTTGGACCAGGCCCTCAGCAAAGACAGAATGTGTACATATACTATCCCTTTATCTGCTTTAGAAGACTGATGATTTCTGCCATCTTGAGCCATGACCACCTCTGCAGAGATTCATAAAAATTACCTGTGAAAAAAATGTTTTAAAACATTTTTAGGTAGCTTTATTGCAAATCATATGCTTTCCTCTGAGCAGTAAAAATGGTAAGACACTTGTAATTCTTGAGTCAAAACATTCCTGTATAAAAGCTAGTGGATTCCTTGAACTTTGTTGGAACTGCTTTCTGTAAGCAAAGATGGGAATTTTGTATATGAGAAGATGATCTAAAGTCTCCAGGGTTTTATCAGTTATTCTGGAGAAACACCAGAGCAGATTTCTGGTGTAGAAGCTCTATTGTGTCCCTCACTTCACTGAGGAAAGACTGGGGAAGAGCATTCAGCTCAGGTGAGTACTCTAACCTATCAGTCATTAACAGCCTTTTTTGTGTTTGGGCACTAGCAAGTGGCTGCCTGTGACTGAGCCTGCTGCCCAGAGGAGGGAGTAGATGGAGACTGTTTGCCTTCTGCTTCTGGGAGATGGAGAAAGTAGGACTGGCTGCAGGCTGATGCAGTTTGGAGGGTTCTGTCTCAAGGGCACTCCTTTCTGTGGTCATGCTGTGTGAAGCTGGGCTCTGGGCAGCTTCTCCGGCTGATCACACAGCGCTGGAAGGTGCCCGCGCTCCTGGGTTGGGTTTGCCTGGGAAACCCTGCGTGGTGCTGGAGTTGGGTGGGCCAAGCTGCAGGGCATGAAGGGTCTCATGTGAGACCCCTCAGGGTGTTTATCCATTTCTGAGCCCTTCACAGCTCCACAGAGTGATGCTGTGTGGGTAATGGGGAGTCTGACACATTACTGAAAGCATTCCATTTCCACAACAGTGAGACTTGTTTTCACATTTCTGAGAGTAACTGGCTGCCTGCAGTGCATCAGCCCTGTGTTATTTTCATGTCTTGCATTCTGTGCTCTCTCAGCTCTTTCATGAACATTCTTCCATGTATCTACTAGAATCTCAGTGGTGCCTCAAAGTGGACATTTCCTCTTTTTAACATTTCTTATCTCATAAATAAATCATTCCATAGATTAGGTGTTTAGCTCTCATATTGTGGATGTGCAGTTGCATCTATTTGGAGTTTCTTTGATTTATTCTTTTACATTTTATGGCTCTTCCTGGGTACAGATAGCCCAGTTGGTCTTCAGTTGCCTCTGTGTCCTGCACTGATCACCACTGTTTTGGCAGTCAGCAGGTCTGATTGCCAAAAACCTGACACAGCTGGCATGAGTTTACCTAGAAGTCTGTAAGAGCCATCCACTTCGAGTGTTTGTGACTCCTATGGGGCAGGAATGTTCCTGTCCAGTGTAATAGCATCACTTTATTTTTTCTTCATATCTAAATGAATTGCCATGTCCTTCTGTCTGACAGCAAATTCCATGTTTCGTTTAAAGTAAACCTTTCAATTCTCTAATATATGCTAGGCTTCAGGATACACTAGATTTTTCTCTTCATTATTTAAAAAATGTTATCAATAAAAAGAAAATTGAAATGTGTCATGATGATTGGGAGAGAAAATAAAAATATTGAAGCTAAGCACTCATCCGAATTAGACCTTGTCACTAAGAAATAATGGCAGAGGGAGGGAATTCACAGTGAGTTTCAGAAAATATGAAGTGATGTTGGAGTTTATTGCTTGCTTTTTTAAAAAATTATTTCTCCTTTAGTAGGGTGCAGTTTTGGTGGCTGTTCTGGGTTTTTTTTTTGTTTGGTTGTTTGCATTTTTCAGGAATATAGTCAAATTTCTTGTTTTCAGAGATTATTGCTCATAATAACTGTGTCTTGTAATGCTTGGTTATAGCTCATGTAATGGCAGCCAGACAAAATTTCTTAGTCATATGACCCTCTGGACTTAAACCTCCTGGATTTCATGTTCATTGACTCCAAATATACAATATTTACTGATTCCTAGAGCTGCTTTTGCATAGATGGTTTGAATGGCTTACTTCAAGTTGCTGACCACTAATCCTAAGAGTGGATGGGAGGAGGAATGATATGTGAGATCCTTAATATATTCATAGAATCATAGAATGGTTGGGCTGGGAGGGACAAGATGATCTAGTTCCAACCACCATGTCCTGGACTGGGATGTCTTCCACTAGGCCAGGTTAAAGTCCCATCCTGGTATTGAACATTTTCAGGGATGTGGCATCCTCAGTCTCTCAGCATAAACTGTTGCAGCCACTCACCAAACTTTACACTAAAGAATTTCTTTCTAATATCTAATCTAAATCTACTCTCCAGCTTTCTTGTAGCCCCCTTCAGGAACTGGAAGACTGCTGTAGGGTTTTCCTGGACCCTTTTCTTCTCCAGGCTGAAGAAAAAAGCCGATGAGTACCTCACGGTCTTCTCCATGCAGCCAGCTTTCTATCCTTCCGGAGAGGATCCGTGGTTTCCCTAGTTTTTCTTTTACTGCTGATGTTCTATGATGCCATAAGCTTTAGTTTTCATATTTTCAGATTCTCTGTGTAGTTCTGAGCCTCATATTAAGCGTTAGTAAGTTCTCTTCACAGCGTAGGTAGACAAAACAAATCCTTTTTCTGCTAAAGACCGAGGACAACCCTTACAAGTGTTGAGGCCCAAAAGCATAAACAATGGTGGACTGAAGAGAGAAAACAAGAAGGGTGGGACTTCATAACCTGAAGCTGTAACTTGACAACTAAACCCCAATATGCAAATGGACCAAAACTTGTAAAAGTGTAAAACCTTGTGACCAGTTGTCCATTTTGTGACCATTTTAAGTCCACCTTGGATATAGCCCTGGTCAGGCTCTTGTACGGCCCAAGGTGTATCCTTAAAGGCCTTTTAATAAATAAGTACTTTATTCTCGAGCTCTGTCCAGTCTCTGTTCCAGGTCAGCCTTCCCAAGGCATCACCTAAATAAGCATTTTTATTACCCTAGAGCAACATCATAGTAATACCCTGACCTAAGGAAGTGGTTGTCACTGGCAGTGGGTAATGAGAGCAGATGCAGTTAGTGGCTGTGAGTGTGTGTGTTGCAGATGCTGTACTTAATATTTCCTTCTGTTTTCATGTGAACAGATACCCTTAATAGTAAGAAAAAACCTCCACAAGCACAACATAATTTTTACATCATCTTTATGTTAATCTCTTACTGGAGTATTCAGTATAGCAATTACAAAACCAAACAGGCTGTGCCTACCAGAACCATTATCAGCTACCATTTAGCATAGTCATTAAAAATGACTTATTAGAATATTAATGTCTATATTGGTTTTTAAAACATTTATTACTTGGAGTACCTACTAGTTGTCTGCTGCTGACAATTGTCAAACGGATTACCAGTTGTCAGCTGACATGCAAATAACCTGCTGGGTTTTTAGAATTTCAAATAAGTGTTAAAATTTTCCGATTGAACACAAATGCCAAATTCTAATTCTTCTCGTTTGCAGTAATGAAGGGGCTGACAAAAGGATGAGGTTGCAGCAGGCAAGGCTGGGTTGAGCAAAAGCTGTTATTGGGAGATATTTTGATGCCCTTGTAGAACTGAATCCTCCTAACTCAGCTTCTTATACTCCAGAATATTGTAACTGTATTTTTCCAAACATTGTCTGGGTGGAGGCTAACCCTGGCTGAGGGATTGATCCAGCATTGTTTTTTGAGGGGTAGCTTTGTTATATAGAATAGGTCAGCTTACTGGGTCAAAAATGTGATTAGTGAGAAAGTTCCTTTGCAAAGCAGCTCATACTAGAACACTTCCAGGTTTTTTTATGTGTAAAGCTCTCTAAGTCATTAGATTTCCCCAGTACTCCAGACACTAGAGAGGGAATTTCTTTTTGTCCCCTATGACTGAGTGCTGCTTTCCCTTTGCACTTTTTCTTTTGGTGCTTCAATCTGACATAATTTTATTAGGAGCCATTTCAATGTACTTGCTTTTACAAGATCAAGCAGCTAACTGCTCCAGAAAGATGTTTAATTTATTGCTAATTTTATTATTCAAACATGTAGACAGAGGGAACAGAAAAGTACATGGGTATTTTAGGAAAAGATTTATTATGGCTTCATTTTGTAACACAGATGTTTGGATAAGCATTTACATTTTGAGAAGGTTGTGTTAGCCTACCTGTGCTGAGGTTTCTCTGGGTCTGCATGCTTTCAGAAAAGAAAAAGCACGTTTAGTCTTCGTGCACCCTTTTTTCCATGTAAAATCTGTAGCCGAAGCTTAACATTCCTAGAATTTGTATGTTTCAAAATCTAATATTTTAGTGACCTGGAATTTATGCATGTTGTAAAATCCACACAAAGATGGCAGCAATTACTTCAGTCTCTTGTTACTGTGGAATGGTCAGCAACTGTCCTGGAACATGTCCTGGTGCCATCTGATACCTTGGCAGCTGCTCTGGGACCCTGAGGACAAGCAGCAGAGGGTTGGGAGCAGGCAGGGAGTGGGTGCAGCACTTCCCCTGCCATGCTGCATCTTACAGCCTCCAGCCAGGAGAGTGGTAGGTGAGGAAGGAGAGGTGCATGGAGATGCTCTGTGAGCCCTGGTCCAGCAGGCTCTGCTCCCGCTGACTCTGTGGCTCATTTTGCTCCTGGCAGTGCTGCATGGGCAGGTGTACCGCTTCTGCACCTTGGAGGGGACCTGGCTGCTGAAGGAGAATTCCACCCTGCCCTGGAGGAACCTGTCTGAGTGTGAGCCCTCTGACCAGGTAAGAGTTTTTCCCATTCTCCCCCTTCTTGCTGCTGTTGTTGTGGACAAAGCAGAAGAGAGGAAAAAAAAAGTAGTTGTTGATGCCCACATGTTTTTGTCCTGTCAAAGTAATCTTGAGTGACTCACCTCAGTGAGCCTAATGGTAAGGGACGTCAGGTCTCTCCCCTTCAACAAAGGGAACAGGGAGGGTAGACGAGAGCACATTTAAATGTACGTGAGAGCCAAGAGAAGTGACTCAGGTCATCCCAGCTGTGGTGCAGTGCAAGGAGCTCAGCTGCAGGACTGACCTACTGTTATTCCTTTGCGTTTTTTCCATTGTCACGTCATTGAAATAGGGACCATTTGCTCTGTCTTGTTAGCAGCTATTAAGGTGATTAAGATGAACTGAACTGAAGGATATTTGCTTTTTCACCTTTGGGCATGGGGCAATCCCTGCCTTTTTTTGTTTAAGGTTTTTTTTGTCTTTATAGCTTCATTTTCCGTGGGCGATGGAATTAGGCTTGTCACTGTTATTTTCTTGCCCTCATACTTTTTACGCTGCAGGGAGCTGAGATGTCTGGCACTAAATGAAGGAGAGCACAGGGATTTTCAGAGGATTTTTGACAGCCGCTGGCGTCAGCCAGTGCACTGTGTGCGTTCCCATGACACGTGATACCACTACTACTGTGAACCTCCAAGGGCGATGCTTTTCCCCACAGAAACTGAGTGCACTTTCTCTATCCCAGGGTTCTGGAACCACTGCTAGTTTGACTGGAACCCAGTCAAAACAGTTCAAGTTTATGCAAGTCTCAAGAGCTGCAGAATCTATGCCCTCTGTAGTTTCAATTGCTCAGCGCTTAATTCTTCAGAAGGAATAAATGGCTGCAAACTAGGAGATGGGAAAAGATAAAGTTTTTGTTCTCCAAATATGTGAATTTTAACCTTTTCCTTTGACTTGCAGGCTTATTCCTTGTCCCTTTTGTGTTCTGTGCTATACCAGCAGAGCACATTGTCTTAACGCTATGTGTAAATGTAAGCCCGGTTGTTTGACTTTTCCTTGCTGGCCATGATGATTTCTTCCAGAGCTATGTTGGGACATGCCAGTGAGTGAGATACATAATAGTAACACTTGTTCATTTGGCACCTGCCTCCAATTTTTCATGAGCTTAGCTGGATTCTGAAACCCTTTGTACATGGTGTCACTGCCTGAAATGTGTACAGCCATGTTTGGTTTTCCAGCTAATGTATATAGAGCCCCATAGTAACTTTGATTTGTGCATCTGGCATGCAGGAACAAGAAGTTGTTTTTGTAAGTTTTTCATGTGTTATCTTACAAATGTAACTAAAACAAATTGCAAAGTCTTAGTGAATCTTTATAATTTTAGGTGTGGGATGTACTTTTCATCTGTAAGCATATTGTAAATTGTCAGGTTTCAGTTGTTTGCTTAAGCTTTTATACTGAAGAGATTTTCCTTTTCATGAGGCAGCTTTTGTAGCAGTCACTTTAAAGCATTAAGCTAGTAAATCTGGGGTATAGCCTTTATGTTCACCTTAAATCCTCCTGGCTGTGCAAAATACATCTGAGTAAATGTATCTAATTTTTGAAGTACAAGGAACGTATTCTTTTGTACAGCACAGGTCTCAGGAATCAATCACAGAGTTAGCAGCTTGAACAAGGGAAATAAAATCCCCAAGTCTATTTAGACAAAGATATGTGCATAGAGATGAACTAGAATAGTGAATATGAGTGTGCCTTGGAGGCTGAGCAATAAGACTGCGTTAAAATCCAGAGCTGCCTGTACCTTTTCAAGTAACTCTCTTCTCTGTAAGGATTTTGGCCAGAATTTTCAAGCAAGGGTCTCAATAATCATATTTTCAGTGAATCTGAAGAGAGCCCCCATTGCTCTGTGGTAGTGTAGACTGTGGTGTACAGCAGGTTGCTCTCTCTCAAACTGTGTAGTAACACCCAGGTCATGAGATGCTGTTGGGCTGTGGTTTGTTACTATGAGGTTGCTTATTTGAGGGAGAAGGCAGATTATTTGGGGGCAAAAAAGAATTCAGCTATGTGAATGCAAGACATGCTTTGCCTCCAGATCATCAAATAGCTCCTGGTTTGTTGCACTTCAAAGTTTAGATGTAGCACTTGGAAGTGTAGATGAGGAACCCCCTCACTATCACAGTAGGGAGACTTGCTTGAAGTGCTCAAGTCTGAACAGATTAGGTCTTCTGTTTTTACTGCAGGTCTGAGTTGTGTCTGTGCTTCCTACCATCAGTTTTAAGACTTGGTTGTGTGGTAATTCATATCTCTCCAAATTTATTATGAAATAATGTCACATTATCTATTTTTCTAGCCAGGCTGTAAAACCTAACTATTTGAGTGAACACCTGGGAGCAGCTGAGGAATTAAGATTAAATTTTTATTTCTTCAGAGCATACGGAAAGTGGAAGACTGATTTGACATGTGCATTTAAACTTGAAAGTAGGAGAATGATTTCTGGTTATCATTATGGAAGTTAGAAAGTAGCTGGGAGAAAAGAACTGAAGGCCATGAGCTCTCTCTTTTCCCCCTCCACCTTTTTGTTTTTCTTTTCTTTATGTGCTCTCAGGATGCACCAGAAGAACAACTCCTGAATTTGTCCATCATATACACCATTGGATATGCTCTTTCCTTCTCTGCCCTTGTAATAGCAACTGCCATTCTTCTTGGATTCAGGTAACTGGTGAAGCTTTGAAGAGAGTGGACTAAAGGTTTTATGTTTCTCTATATGACACTATCAGACTTTGACAGAAACATTTGATTATTTTTTCCCTCCTTCCATAATTTCATTATTTCTCTATCTTTTGTCACTTCTGTGTTCCTTCCTAAAACAATTCATTCTCAAAATGCAAGTAAAATTACCAAATTTTTGCAGTTACCCATATGAACATATGGAAGAAGTACTTTTTATCAATTGGAATATTTTGTTAGGCAAGTTTTTATTTCAATGACATTTCCACTAGAAGAGGTGGTAAAAGAGAGAGATGCAAGCATTCTTTCATGGTCTCACCTTGCAGATGAGGCAAATGTCTGAGATGGGCAAGGACATTCAGGAGGAAAATTTTCATCTTGCTGTGTTTGGAGTTACCCAGAGCATAAATCTCACTCTGGCCTATATCTCAGCCCTCACAAGCAAGATGTGCTGAAATGGATATTTGACAAAAATTTTATTTTTGGAGAACTTTCAGAAATTCTTATTTCTTTCACAATATGGAAGAGAGTCTAATTTGAAACTCGAAAAGCTTGTAAAACAAATTGCTGTCAGCTGGCCATAGTGGCATACTGAGTTCATCCAGGTTTGTACCTACAAATTCAACAGAGCATATAAAAATTTAGACACTCTTGGTTGCACAAGCCAAAGATACACTGTGTGTATTTGTTTAAAAAAATAAATAAAAGACAAAACCCCCCACCAGACCAAAATACAACTTTGGATTCGAGTAGGCAGCCAGGTCCCATCTCTCTTGTGTCTTGATGAGGCTGCTCCTAAAAACGTATGATGTTCCATGTCCTGGTCCTCCTATTTGAAATCAAATCAAGAGTCTCCAGTGCTCTGATCCTTAAGAAACTTCCCTGACTGAAGAATTATCATTGCCAGTTATTGGTCATTTGCTGTGGTTCCTGCAGTACACTTTTAGCAAGGCAGTCCCTTTCCTTTCTTCCCTTATGTATTTAAAAAGGCAGTCATGTCTTTTAACTTCTAATTTCCAAAACTGAAATGATGTAAGCCTTCTCACATTGAACCATACATATTAGCACTGTATTATCCCTTCTCCTTCCAGTGGAGAAGCATAGGTGGGTAACATCAAGGAAGTTTTAAAATGACTCTGGAAATCCAGAGACATGCTCACCTTCTGTGAATGCCATATGATAATAATGATTTGTATGTGTTGTACCTGTGCAACTTTGGGACCTTTCTGAAAAAACACCAGATGGTCTTGAAGTCTCCGAATGTCTCCCAGGATAACTGTTTTCTCCTCATTTCACCTATAAATGACACTTCTTGAGTAGTCTTAGGAGCCCAAACGTGAAGGTCACAGAGAACAACCATGTACTTTTTGAAGGAAGAAAGAAAGGATGTTTTCTGGCAGGGAACAAAGAGCAATTTTCTAACCAAACATTGGTAGAAAAGAGGAAATTTTGATGCCCTGACTTTTATGGGGTGATGCTTTAGCATTTTTTCCTTCAACTATGAAGGCAGGGTCTGGAGAAGTATACACAAGTGTGTGCTTTTCATTTTGAAAGTGAGGTTCCAGGGACATCAGAGGTACCAAGAGTCTTGTTAAAACTATACTATCAATCCATTTTGTGTTCTTCTGTCTAAATTGTTTACCAGGAGACAGCTTGGTCCTGGATCTCATGAAATATGAGACCTACCACTATGTGAATTGCAGTTTCTGGATTCTGACTGGAAATTCTGCTTGTCTCCCCAGAGCTGCTCAGCCTCAACAAATGGGGTTCAAAATCTATTTCAAGGACATGCAAATACTGATGGCCTTTTACAGTTCTTAGACTACAGAATAACCTTTGTATTTGTCTGTAAAGGTGATACAGCTGAGGAAAGAGTGTCTCTCTAGAGTCCTATTTTGCATCCTCTAAAAAAAAATGAAGGAAAGTCTGTAATTTTAGTGGTGGAAGCTGAATTAGGCCCTTAACTTGATGACTGAAACAATTTGAATAACTTGCACTGCCTGTAGCAAAAATACTCAGTAACTACTTGCAAACTAATTTCATCAATTGCCTAATTTACATAACTTTTTCAATCAGATTGAAATGTGTAGTAGTTCTGAAGGGTAGCAACAAATGAATTTTGAGTTTAAGGAAAATAAATATTAATAATAGGTAAGTTTTGAAATAAATTAAAAGCGATACAAAAAAATCAATCTGACCTATGAAAAACAAGTTGTTCTTCAGTACAAACCTCTACCTTTCAGACTAAGTCAATTTTTTCTAACAAAATTTATAGGGCCGTAAAAACCAGACATTTAAAGTGTAAGTTCATGGAAAGTTTTGCTGGAATAATTGCTGATTACCATATGTTACGTCTGTCTTTTAGCATCTTAAAAATCATATCCAGTATAAATTCCTTCAAGGTAAAGTGTGTACCCTTGCAGAGCTGGGAGAAAAATGTTTGTGAATAAGGCTGGTAAAATATTGGCAGTACTCTGCAATTGGATGCCATTTACATGACTGTAATTTCTTCTGCTATCCCTTAACATGCTTTTTTTTTTTGACAAGTAGCAATTTTATTGTCTTTGCAGCTGGCTACTGAAATTCAAGAGGATTTTTCCTTTGTCTTTTTGTTTTCAATCCTGAATGCAGAGGTGAAAAATCTGTTCCTTTTACTTTGACAGAAAGTATTTACAAGTCTCACAGAAGGCAATTTGAATACAATTTTTTCTTTTGTTGTCAAAGGGTGATTTTCAGGTGGATGTTTTTTCATTGTGGGTTTGAGCACAGCCAGAAGCTGCACTGCACACCAGTCCTGAGCTCTGCCAAGGTAAACTTGCGTAGTGACATTGGGGTCAATTCAAAGCAATTAGCTTCACCATTATGTGGAACTTGACATTTTTAGTCCTTTCAGATAAAGCTTCTGAAAATGACTTCATTTTTACACTTTTTAAGCTTTTGAATTTTTTTTTTCTTAACGGACTTATCTTCTTCCTTTCCCCAAACATTGGCTCTAAGGGCTGAAGTTTTGAATGTGTTTTCCTTGATAGTATTTTCTTCCCAAAGACAGTTTGAAATCCTTACAGCCATTCTCAAGTTATGGGATTTCGTCTGGTGCCTCCTGATTTGTTACAGGGCTTGTTGTTCCCTTTCTCAGTCCTGTGTCTGATGTTGCATCCTTTATGTAGGCAGTGGATTGTGACTAGATTTTTCTTTTTACAGACACCTGCATTGCACGAGGAATTACATTCACCTGAACCTCTTCACCTCTTTTATCCTCCGGGCTATTTCTGTTTTCATTAAAGACTCAGTGGTGAAGTGGATGTACAGCACAGCCACACAGGAGTACCAGTGGGAAGGACTTATAGCCTTCCAGGTAAGGGCAGACACTGTGGTCATTCTCAGGATACTGGAGTCATCGCTGTGGTGTGTCTGCATGACAGCAGGTAATTAAATGCTTTAGTTGTTGGCATGACATGTTTCCCTATGTGGGGGAAGTTTGCCCCCTCTAGATAAAGGAACAAGAAGCTGATCTTTTTGCATATATATATATACATACACCAATGTCCATGTCTTCTTTCTATGCTGCAGTTTCATTTCTTTCTAGCAGTGACAAAAGGGCATTTATTTTCCTAAGCCAGCACTTTTGGTGATAAAACTGTCCATCTGGTCAGTTGGTTGTCCACCAACTGTGTTGGTTGGTTTTGGTCATCTCTGTATAATTTCTTGACAGGAAAAAAGGAAACATCTGATTAAAATGCAAATTTGAAAGCATTTAGAAAAGCTTTGGAGGAATAGGCTAATTAAATACTTCTAATTTATGAGAGAGGATATACAACTCCTTTGCAAATAATGATGGAAGTGCGCCCTTCCCCATTTGGATTTGGAATGCAAAATGTACTTAAAACCTCAAGGAAAGGTATATATTATTATCTGCATAGCTCTTGTGACTCTAAAACATGTGTATGCCCTTTGCTGCTGCAGTACAGCTTTGGAGTGGCAAAGGAAAGCTCTCCTGATGCACCCTTAGTGCCCATCCTTTTTGACACTGCTTAAGGCAGAAATGCTCAAATGACTTAGTGAATCTCATATGATGGTTGATTTTTTTTTCTCATCTGCAATTTATCAGTTGCCCGAAAATAACATTGTAAAAACACATCTCTAATGGTTTGGAAATGTTCATATTGGATTGTCAGTCATTTCCTCTTTCCAAAAAGTGTAGACTTGATGATTTTACACACGGTTTACTCAACAGTGGTTTCATCACGTCTGATGGGTGTATTAATCAGGTAATCAGGTTTCATACTTATCTAAAGCCCTACTCATCATCTCTGTAATTTACCAGCTATGACAGAATTTGTGCTTAAATGGGGTGCACTGGGCAACATTGCTATTCTGTGAAAATATCCTTTGCTTTGGCAAATAGTCAACCTTATGACATCCCCTATTCTTTTTAATAGAGAAATTCTCAGCTGCAAAATAGAGTATCCAGGAAAGTGAAAGATTCACTGACTGTGGTTGATATAGTACTTTTCACTTGTTCTTTTCATCTTTAGTCATGCTTTTCAAAATAAAATCCATTGCTTATTGAGGGGAAATACACAACATGTACCATTTTTTTAAGGAGTAATGTTGTTGAAAGCATCTGTGCATAGCACCTATTACTGGCTTCTGTCCATTCACTAATAAAATATGTGATTAGTTTAGCAAGTTCTTTTTTTGAGGAGCAAGAGTAGGAAAGAGAACCAGTCTTTTGAGTTAGTATCCTTTTATTCTCAGTGCCTGTTGTGCTCCTTGGGCTGTGCTTTTTCCGTCGCAGGAGTCCCTCAGCTGCCGTTTGGTCTTTGTCATGATGCAGTACTGTGTGGCTGCAAACTACTACTGGCTGCTGGTGGAAGGCATGTACCTGTACACGCTGCTGGTGCTCTCCGTCTTCTCTGAGCAGAGGATTTTCCGCCTCTATCTCTGCATTGGCTGGGGTGAGTTGATTTTTCCATTTGGCTGCACTGGCACATGTGTAAGAGGAAAACTTGTGTGTCTGTCCTAGTGCTTCCCAGTTCAAGTCCTGCACTCTGCACTCCCTTTTTGTTCCCAATACCATACCTTGTTTGGGCTGGAGGATGTGTGGTCACAGCTTCTGGACGCTCATGGCACAGAGGCTGTGGGACACTCCCCAGTGCAGTGACAGACACATGGGACTTTTCCTGCAGAACATCAGCTCCCCAGAACAAATCACGTGTGAGTGATTCTAGCTGGGCCTGGACTTCCCTGGACTATCCTGCTTCATCTCCTGGAAGTTTCCCATTGCATTAAAAGACATGTTAACTACTTGTGGTGCAAAATAGCAATGATGCTTTGCATCTGGGGGAGAACAGTAGAGAAATGGTGGCAGCATGGGAGGGGTGATGCAAAGGGGCTGATGAACAAGGGACTGCTAGGAGGGAGGTGTCAGGTTAGCTAAGTGGACAGAGCAGATCAAAGAAGGAAAAAAGGGGCAGGTGCATGTACCATGGGCATGTGTGTGCTTGAAATCAAGGACTGTAATGCCTTGAAATCAGCTGGTTGAGCAAGGGGCACCTTCTGTAGAGAGGCTAAAGCTTTGATTCTTTCACTGGACAGTTCACCTGAAAATGCATCACAGTTTGGTATTAATCGTATTTTTGGAGTGATCTTGCATGTACTTTTATTGCGTTCTCTCCCTTCCTCTTCTCTACCCTCCCCTTTTAGTGGAATCAGACCACTTTTGAAAGATGAAAGTAAATCGAAGTAAATACTACAAGTGCTTTCACAGATGCTACTTTGAACATTTAAATTGCTTTAACTCTCCTCCTCTTTCTATGGATTTCAGTTGTGAATATTTTAGCAAATTAGTTCACTGGAAAAATGCATATAAATGGCAAATTATTGTAAATTACCCAATTCTACAAAAACATGATACATAAGGAGAAAAGGTTTTCTGGCATATTGATAGGAATAAATAAATAAATGCAAATAACAGCAGTTTCCTGCTGGAGAGTTTTATTTAAAGTTCTTTATCTTCCATATTCTTTCATGTCAGGCATGCAAAAGCAGCACCATTTTGTTTAACATTTGAACTATATGTTTTAATTAGACCCTCAATTTAATTTTTAAATAAAGTATAGGGGGAGCTACCCTGAATCAGTGAGTGAGGTCATGAAAGGAAATGGAAAAGAAATTAGAACAAAATTATATCTAGTCAAATCCTGAGGGGATTGTGTTGTTTTATAAGAAAGGTTTAGGGTGCTTTTGGCCTGAATCAATTCTATTTAGAGTTTGTCTCCTGCAAATGCAGAAGTCTGAAACAGATGATGTGATTTTGGTTTTATTCTTCCTTTACAAAGGTGGTTTTGCTATTGTATATTGAATTTCTAGATGAGTTTGTGGATATGAGCAGCAATGCAAGAACTTGGCACTAGATACATGGGTTTCATCCAAGCTTCCTCGAAAAGCTGTCTGGGCCATTCAATCATTATCTGTACAATTTCTTGATCTTCCATATGTGTCTGTGTGTGCAAACCTTGCCAATGATTCTCCACCTTCAAATGCAGAAGCATCAGCTATTTCAGTGCTCCCAGATTAGTTATACCAGTTAGAGATTAAACTAACCAGTGGAAATATATGAAGATTTTCCCCTTTCTTTCTGCTTCTTCATTGGTGATTCTGTTTTTTGGCTGCTCAAGTCCCTTGCCAGATGACTTTACTGTATGCAATGCTCAGAAGATTTTTATTTAATTTGATTTTGAGCTGCCTGATAGCCTCAGTGGAATGCCAAGCCTTCAGAGAGAGACAGTGGGTTCCTGTTTGAACTGTTATCTTGCTCTTTGGAATAGTTAATCAACTGTAAAAATAAAGTTGGAACAAAAAATAAATATTTGTTTGATTCCCAGAGCTAATTTGATACTCTGACCCTTTGTTCCATTAATGAATTGTCTTCTTACAGGATAATTTTTTAACTTGTTCACTTTTCATCATTTGATGAATATTTATGTACAAAAATTTCACGTTTGTATTGCTCAAAAACATAGTCACTTCATGTTTTTATTTCTTACAATTATAGCTGAAGATTGTGATCACTCTGACATGTCAGAGTCTGCTCTCCTGAAACCCAGAATACTGAGCTTGATGTGCACCCTCCTCACTGCCCTAAGGTCCTTGAATTCCACCATTTCATGGTCACTGCAGCCAAGGTTGCACATTCCCACCAGCTCTTCCTTGTTGATGAGAACAAGGTCCAGCATGGCACCTCTTCTCACTGGCTCTTCTGTCACTCGGAGAAGGAATTTATTATCAATGTGCTCCAATGTGTGGATTGCTTATGCCCTGCTGTGCTTTCCCTCCAGCAGATGAGTGGTTGAAGTCCCCCAGGAGGACCAGGGTTTGTGGCTGCAAGGCTGCTCCTGTCTGTCTACAGAAGGGCTTCCTGGTCAGGCAGCCTACAGCAGACTCCCCTGGAATGTCACTTGTCCCTGTTCGCCCTTTAACCTGACCCATGAGCTCCCAGTCAGCTCCTCATCCATCCTCAGGTAGAACTCCATGCACTCCAGCTGCCACTGATGTGGTGACATCCCTTCCTGCTCTCCCCTGCCTGGCCTTCCTGAAGAGCCCATGGCATTCTGTTCCAGCACTCCAGTGAGGAGCCATCCCACCATGTCTCTGTGATGCCAGTGAGATCATAGCCCCACAGGTACTGGCACTGGTGTCCTGCTGGTAGGAGTGGGATGGATTAAGGATCCCATTCCCCAGTAACTTTAGTTTAAAGCCTTCTTCTCAGGCTTGGCAAACCTATGGCTAAAGATTCTCTTTCCCTTCTCTGTCAGACTTAGCCCACAGTAGACCAGTTGTTCCGAGATATTCCAAATATATTTTTGTTATATGATGATATCAAGTCAGTTCTAAAGTCAGTTATTAGACAGTAGTTCCTTTATTATCAGTTCAAATGACTAATTACTCTTTGCTGTTGAAGTGTTTATAAAGGAAAAGGTCTGTCTTGCATTACTGTACTTTACAAAACCTAGAAAAGTCATAAAATCTTTATAGACCTATGAAAACTAATGTAGTTTCATAAATTGGAAGTAATTTATAGTAATATTATGTATATTTATAGGATTCTGTAAACCTTCCCTATTATTTGTGAGGTAACTGTATTCCTGGTGGCCACTTCCTTGCTGAGATTTCATGTCATACTAGGCTTTGAGATGGCAATGTTAAATTTTTCCCATTTCATTTAATGTGGAATATGTCCTGTTTATGTCTTCTATTTCTTTGTCAAAGCAAACTTTCATACATTTGTGTCAACCTTAAGTTCCACATATGTTAGTGCAAAAACAATTGTGTATTCCATTTTCAACGCTGACGTAGAAAAACAAGGCAGAAACATTTAGCAGCATCAACACCCCAGAATTTTTAATAGGCTAATGGAGGAGCAGGCAGGTGAGAGGTTTCCTTCTCTCTGGGGGTCAGTACAACAGCAGCTCCAACAGCTGTGGATTCACATAGTCAGTTGCACTTGCAGAAAAGAAAATCTGTTGCCCTACGCTGCTGGTACCTGGTGCTTTCTTGAGAAATCCTTGCCTATGGATCTCCCTTTCTAGAGAGAAGAAAAAAACATTTATAAGAAAAGGGGTGAAACAAAAACCCCAACGTAACTACAGAGATCAAGATCGTTACTTTTTTTGTTTTGTTTGTTTCTCAGTATGTGCAGACTGGTCTCAATCAGTGTCCAGGACACCAGCCCAGTGTTCGTCATGTCCGAGCCCACAGCAGGAGTTGCTGAGCCTGACATTGGCCTTCAGTTCTCAGTACTGCACTGGGTGGTCTCTGGAGAAGAGCAGTTTACAGCTGCTGTATCAGCAGATTTTAGTGGAGAAGGGACCTGTTCACATTTAGGAGTAGATAGGAGGGAAGAATGGGGAAACAACAGAAACATCCCACAGTGACAATGAGAGGTGTCCAGACAGGAGACCGTTTCAGCACTAAAGGCTAAGAAGAAAATGTTAATAAGCAGCTAAATATTCTCTGAGCTTCTGTGGTAATTTTACACCCAGTTGCACTTGCAGCAGGAAAATCACCATTAAAAAAAAAATCTGCTTCCTTCCAAGCCTTGGCAATCCAAACTTGCTCTAAGGAAGAATACTTTGAGGAATGAAGCTATTAAAAGCAGGAAGCCTGGCTAGGGCATCAAAATCTACATCCTGATTGCAAGGAAGATATGACTGGAACAGAGCCAGTAAGAAACCTTCCTTCAGAAGTCCTGTATGAACTCACTGTGCAACAGGAGGCATTCATTGCACTGATCACTTCTTTTCTGTTTTCGAATGAAAACTCTACTTTAGACAAAGATGTAAAAATAGATTTTGTGTCCAGACTGATCTTGGTAAGAAATGCGTGTCAGGAGTTCCTCTTAATCCTCTTCACTCTATGACTTCTAAACTAAATTGTTTCATGTTTTTTCTTTTTTAGGAAGAAAAAAAAAATGTTTCATCTTCTCACATCATCAGTGCTTTTACTCTTTTTACATGTAGTCATATTTGTTTATCATTTCTTGCTTTCCTTCATCAATCAGTTGATCATGTCAGAGGATCTTGGATGCTTTCTGAGAAAAAGAATGGACTTGTTCTGACAGCAGTATGTTCTGGTTTATGTGCCTGATTTTCTTGGAGGTTGAACTTATCGCTTGTAGAAATGAGGGATATCAGGTTATGGCTAAAACACTGAAAATAGCCCCAAATGCTGTCTTCAGAGTATGTTCTCCTTAAGGGTTTCAGCAGCATGGCAGTGCTCTGGTCCTTCAGAGACAAATCTACTTCAGGAAGAATCTCTAGTCAGCATGTGAGGATGAATGGAGCCTCTCTTGCTCCTCATATGTCTTTCCTGAAATTTCCTCCATGTAAAGTGAGGTACAGTACAAAAGCTACAAATGTGGTGTGTCTGTAAGAATGGAAATTTGCTTGCACATGGAGGTAAGGGGGAGATGATGGCATGGAACAGCACCACCTGGTGACACCTCTCTTGGTAATGGGGACACTGTGGGTTCCAGAACAAACCCAAGCTTTTCTGTTCTGTTACCAAAATATCTCAGACCTGTTAAATGAAGAGACTGATTTTTGCATGCTGCTATCAGGGCATGGTAACTTGCATTGGCAGCTGCAGGTATTTCTTGCCCCTCTTGTTAGAAATAGTGAAACATTCTGAAAATGTCAACCTGTGCAGATTTTCTCAACTTTTTGTTCTCTTACTACCCCATCCTTTTGCCATTCTGAAAAATGACTGTTTTTCCAACTTTTTTTAAATTTTCTTACTATGGAGGCACCTGGCCAGGTATAGAATATATAACCTAGACTGAAACTAAGGAGGTTGTGCTGCTTATTTATGCCGTGGGGTGTTAAGATGTTGATTTGGCAGTTCCATTACTTTCTCATCATCCATAACATATATTATTATTGCAGCCTATAATTTAGATGCCCAGTCATTTGAAGTTGAACTTTATTAGCTGAGCTGTCAGCAGGCTTATTTTCTAGTACACTTGACAGATTTCATAATCACCATGTAGTGTTCAAAGCTTTTGGGTCAGCTATCAACCTGCAAGAATTAAGATCGAGTGTTTATCACAATCAGACTGGTGCACTTTCTGGCATCTTCAGCAGTGATGCAGTACAGAAGAAAAAGTAAACATTACCATTTCCAGAATTCAGAGGTTTTTCTCTGGTCAGGTAATCTCAGAGAAGATCCATCTCAGAGCTTTCTGTATGACAAAAAAAAGCAAAATCAGAAAGAGTTCAGCCAACACCCTAAATATATGTCTCCTGTAAATGAATGCAGTTTTTTTTTCTTGGATAACTGATATACTTTGAATAGCAGTAGCAGGAGAAAGAAGTGTGAGACTGAAACTCAAATGCATCAAAAGTGTTATGTTGGAAGCCCAGGAGTGGAATACACCACTGATTCTGTTAATGAAACATAATCATCTGTGGTGTTTATTCAGTGAGTTGTATTCAGTTTGCTTCCACTGCCCGCTCAAACCAGACAGAATTCTCTTGACTGAGAGAAGTAACCAGAATAATACATGTTTTTGCCACTTAATGCAGGCCAGTTAGATATCAAGATTATTAATTAGTCTTTGGAGAGTCTCAGTGATCCTTGCAAACTTCAGCTATTGCCGAGATACTTTGTATTTGCTCTTTTGCTGTGATGGAATGACTTCTACAGGTTTGAAGTGAACTGGGGAATGTTCTTGGGGCAGTCTCCTCTTGAGAACTTCACTAGGACTTTGGAAAAAACTGCATGTATTCTCATCTGCTGAGGCTATGTCCCAGACAGTTTCCAGAGCAATCCATTTCTCAGGACAAGGCTTTGTGAATTCCGTAGATGTCAGGTAATATCCATGCAGTAAGGTTTTTGAACATCAGTGCAAATTCATGCGTGTATTGCACTGTTAAGTCTTGGTGTCTCAGACTAAAATGTGCATTGCCAGCATGGAAGATAGTGTGATTGATGGTGCTGCAATACCAAGACACCAGCTGCAAGCGTCACAAGTGGGAGTGGGCAGAGAATGTTGAACAAGTTGCTTTATACTTGCTGCCTATTCATTTGTGTAATATTTGCATAGCTGATGCAATTCTATCATCCTCCCTCTAGTTAGGCACTTTTGAAATATTAGTATTAATGATAGGTTCTCAATTCAAATGTCAAGTGATTTGATTAAACATGGAGAGATTTCTGATGTATCCAGATGACTGAGATATCCACAAGTCATTATTGTTATCACTTGATCTCTATCAAATGATATATCCACTGACACACAGCCTTGGTGCTCTCTGTATTTGTGTCTTATCCTGTAAGTTTCATATTAAGATGTCTTAATGCTCAGCAAAGTCAAGAAAGGAATAATTCAAACTATAATTTGTTTCTGTAAATCAAAGTTCCGTTTGCTTTGGAAGTGATGTGCAGTGACCCTGTTTTTAATCTCTTTATATGGCTGTCAAGGCAGCATAAAGTTTTTGGTAGCTTTGCTCCCAAAATACTGTGTATTCTCAGTATGAAGTAAATATACAGAACATGATAGCTATTTGCCCAAGCAATCTGTACTCAATTCATTATCTTTGCTATTATTCTAATTATTGGTATTTTTTCCTTGCTGCTCTTTGTTCTTTTGTTTTTGTTTTTTTTTTTTAATTAGCTGATTAGGGAGAATATTATTATTCTGTGCCTGTGGTATTCAGCTGTTCTGATAGCAAAGAAATTCTACAGTACAACGAAAGTGAGGTTTTTTTACTGATAATACCCAATAAAGATACTGCTTGAGGTATTCAGACTATGGGAAATCACCAATTTCATTGTGGCTTCTGATGCCCCAAACTGTGAATTTTCCCTGTACAGAACTTACTGCTGCAGCATGATGTTCTTATGGTCCCTGACTTTACTGGTTCTTACGAATAAAGTAACAAAGTATGTGAAGTGTTGCTCTTTTTATACAATGTACATGCAGCATCAGACCCTGTCCAAGGAGGAATTAGACCATCTTGACCTATCCTTAAGCAGAAAGTCCTCATCCTGCCTTTTGAGTCACAGCCGGCTTTCCCTTCCTTGTGTGCATTTTTATCATTCTCTGTACTGGGTATCGATTGGTAGATGCACTTGAAAATTACTTTTAATGACCTAGGCTCTTCATAAATGAAAGAAGTTAATTAGGGAGCCTCTGACACTGTTAAGTAGGTAATGAGTGCCAGCTTACTTGCTTGTCCTGCTGCCCTTTGCACCCCAGATGAGCTGAGCATCTGTGGCCCGTGTGCTGTCAGGTGAGGGCAGGGCCAAGCCTCTCCTCAGTGCCAGCTTCATCTGCTGTCTTTGCTGCAGCCACTCAAGTCCATGCCAGTACCACAGCCAGAACTCGGCTTCTCTGTGGGGGAGGACACTTGCTGTGTGCCCACACTCCCTCTGCCATGGGGGACATGTGGGGTTGGACATGTTCCAGCCTCCATACCAAGAGACAGCCTGAACTTGGTCCTGCTTGAATGTGGTGTACGTGACCCACAAGCAGAAGTTTAGTCACAAAGATTTTGGTCAGAACACACCGCACCCCTGTCGAGCATGAGTACAGAGGCTAGTACAGCTTCCAAAAATTTAATTCCCTTGGCCTGTCTGTGAAAATATCCACAGAAGTAGTGAATGCCTGTTGCAGAGCACTTTTGTTGTTCATTTTTCATGCCTGTTGAGAACTAGGTGGGAGTCTAGTTCGTGGCAGTCTATGTTGGATAGGAGCTGCAGCCCTGACACCAATTAATTATGTTGCTCATCGTTATGGGGGGTGGGGGGCAGAGGGAGATTTCCCCTCTCTCTGCTTTTCCCAGTCTCAGTGTAAAGTCAGCCTTGTCTCCTCTCTTTTCAGGTGTGCCAATGCTGTTTGTTATCCTCTGGGGAACTGTCAAGTACCTTTATGAAGATGAGGGGTTGGTTTAGTTCTAATTTTTATAGCTATCTCATTTGTGCTGTATGTGTGCACCAGCAGGTCGCTGTTTGCTTTCTGTTCAGTGTGGTTTGCTTTGGCAATGTGCTGAAACCTCACATAATTGCTTCTGTTTTGTCTGAAGGTCTTGCATAACATTTTAGAAAGGAGCATATGGTTTTTTTCTGATCAGAATTTTCTGCATGTCTGAATGAATCTGTTCTTTTGCAGGTCAAGAAAAGGTATGTTTTGTTTTTCTGTACTTACAGTATCAACAATAGCAGTCATCCTACCCAACCAAGACCACTCCTGATACTGTGCCTTTGGCAGTAACGTTTACAGTTGTTTCAGAGGAAGACAGCAACCTCCTACAGATTCTGCCAGGATTTGCAGTGATTAGCCTATGCCTAGCAGCAGAGAAATGATTGCCTTTTCTTGTTTAAGCTCCCATTATTTAGATTTTCTTAAAATAAAGGCAGTTTCTGTCTGCTTACGTTAGCCTTGCTGAAGTCAACTATGTCACGCACTAGACTGCTGTAAAACACGAAATACTTTTTGTCCGTTTTTACCATGGTGGCTGTTCCGAAAAAAATTACCTTTGTATATGGTATTATGTACCAAATAGCATTGTAGCATGTTGTTTTTGTTTGTTTGTTTGTTTTAAAGGGAGGAAAGTGGCTTCTTCTTTTTAGAGAGATAGTGGCTGCCTAGAAATATTTGGGTAGCTTTCTTTGTGAAAAGAAATAAATCTAAGCTCTTTCATTTTTATTCTAAATTTATTATTTAATGGGTTTTTCCCTCTAACTTAATTTCCAAACTACCCAGCCAAAACTTTTGAAGAGGATTTTTTTTTTTTTTTTTTTTCCTCCCAGACACAATTATTGCTGCAGTATGAAAACTCAGTTTAGTCAGACCCACTTCCAAACTGTTTTCTGGTGTTTCTGGGTATTAAGAACTAGCTTTTTTCTTTTCTTTTCTTTTCTTTTCTTTTCTTTTCTTTTCTTTTCTTTTCTTTTCTTTTCTCTTCTCTTCTCTTCTCCTTCTCCTTCTCCTTCTCCTTCTCCTTCTCCTTCTCCTTCTCCTTCTCCTTCTCCTTCTCCTTCTCCTTCTCCTTCTCCTTCTCCTTCTCNTTTTTTTCTTCTCTTTTCTTCTTTTTTCTGGTTTTTTTTTTCTTCTCTTTTCTTCTTTTTTCTGGTTTTTTTTTCTTCTCTTTTCTTCTTTTTTCTGGTTTTTTTTTTCTTCTCTTTTCTTCTTTTTTCTGGTTTTTTTTTCTTCTCTTTTCTTCTTTTTTCTGGTTTTTTTTTTCTTCTCTTTTCTTCTTTTTTCTGGTTTTTTTTTCTTCTCTTTTCTTCTTTTTTCTGGTTTTTTTTTTCTTCTCTTTTCTTCTTTTTTCTGGTTTTTTTTTCTTCTCTTTTCTTCTTTTTTCTGGTTTTTTTTTTCTTCTCTTTTCTTCTTTTTTCTGGTTTTTTTTTCTTCTCTTTTCTTCTTTTTTCTGGTTTTTTTTTTCTTCTCTTTTCTTCTTTTTTCTGGTTTTTTTTTCTTCTCTTTTCTTCTTTTTTCTGGTTTTTTTTTTCTTCTCTTTTCTTCTTTTTTCTGGTTTTTTTTTCTTCTCTTTTCTTCTTTTTTCTGGTTTTTTTTTTCTTCTCTTTTCTTCTTTTTTCTGGTTTTTTTTTCTTCTCTTTTCTTCTTTTTTCTGGTTTTTTTTTTCTTCTCTTTTCTTCTTTTTTCTGGTTTTTTTTTCTTCTCTTTTCTTCTTTTTTCTGGTTTTTTTTTTCTTCTCTTTTCTTCTTTTTTCTGGTTTTTTTTTCTTCTCTTTTCTTCTTTTTTCTGGTTTTTTTTTTCTTCTCTTTTCTTCTTTTTTCTGGTTTTTTTTTCTTCTCTTTTCTTCTTTTTTCTGGTTTTTTTTTTCTTCTCTTTTCTTCTTTTTTCTGGTTTTTTTTTCTTCTCTTTTCTTCTTTTTTCTGGTTTTTTTTTTCTTCTCTTTTCTTCTTTTTTCTGGTTTTTTTTTCTTCTCTTTTCTTCTTTTTTCTGGTTTTTTTTTTCTTCTCTTTTCTTCTTTTTTCTGGTTTTTTTTTCTTCTCTTTTCTTCTTTTTTCTGGTTTTTTTTTTCTTCTCTTTTCTTCTTTTTTCTGGTTTTTTTTTCTTCTCTTTTCTTCTTTTTTCTGGTTTTTTTTTTCTTCTCTTTTCTTCTTTTTTCTGGTTTTTTTTTCTTCTCTTTTCTTCTTTTTTCTGGTTTTTTTTTTCTTCTCTTTTCTTCTTTTTTCTGGTTTTTTTTTCTTCTCTTTTCTTCTTTTTTCTGGTTTTTTTTTTCTTCTCTTTTCTTCTTTTTTCTGGTTTTTTTTTCTTCTCTTTTCTTCTTTTTTCTGGTTTTTTTTTCTTCTCTTTTCTACTTTTTGTGTGTGTGTGTTTCTCATAGTACTGAGCCAATTCAGTCAAAGCTGCCTTTCCCAGCTTAAGCAATGCTAGGATTTTTTGCGTTTCCTTTTCAAGGTTGGCTTGAGTATATTCTGTAACAAGGTTGCAGCTATACTGAGGGTACTGCAAGTTTTGTTGAAATTATCAGCATAGGTGTAGAGACCGTGCAGCCTCTGAACAGGCGACGTTCCATGGGCACATCTTCCCACTGATGTAGAAAATGTATTCAAAGTGCTCGTGCAGAGCCTCCCACATTATGCGGTGCTCAGAGCTGATTTATATTTTCTATTAAAGAAAACTGTCACTCACTGCCTTTAGCAGACCTTAAAAGGGGCAATTTTGCATATTATTGAATTTTCTAAATCTTGTCTAAATATTTGTGAAATACAGCAATAAATAACCACATGCAGCAGCTGCTCTGAAAGGCAAAGATTTCTGTGCCTTGGGCAGGCATTTGCTGGAGCAGCCATGGATATCTTTCATGCTGTTTGCCATAGCTCTGTCACTGTGCAGCAGGCTGTAAATTTCATTTGTGATTTAACTACTTCCCTAGCTATGAAGAATAACTGGAAATAACTGTGGTCAGGGCTAGGAATCTGAGGCAGTCCTGTGAACATAGTCATTTGAGTAAAGGACTGAAGCCTGCAAAACTTGGTTGCACACTGTCTTCTTCTCTTCTTACATGTGCAAGTATAAAATCCTCTAGAATGCAATTAGTGTTCTAAAAAGTGGGCTATTAAAAATGTTTTGTCTAGATTACAAATACAATCAAAGGCAAGCTGGTGTTCTTAGTTATTAGACTGTGCCTAAAAAGCTGATACACATTTTTGCTTCTGTCTGCAATTAAATATGGGAGCAAAACAGTCAGCCTTCAATCCTTTTTTTTTTTTCCCATTCACAATTGCTACATTCCTTGTAGCAATTCAAGGTAAAAATTCAGTGTTTTCACTTTTAGAAGGAGAATACTGGATTGATAAGCAAAGGCAGAAACATCCCACTAGCATTTTTTTCACTGGACAAATTCTCCATTGATGGCTCTGAGGCTATTAGTTGCCAAGCATCTTCTGAGAGGTGCCTAGCAAACTGTAAGGATAGATCCCAAACACAATAGATACTCGTGTATTTGTCAGTGTGGCAATCACAGAAAGCACAGATGGGCAAGAAATCACGTAGAGATCTGCCAGTTTTATTTTCTGGATGCTTCAATAGCCATGCCACCTTAATTGACCTGTAATGGTTTTTTTATTGCACATATTTGTATAAATTAAAAGGTAGCTAAAATTGATGTGTGCCACAGGAAGCAAATTAACACGGAAATGTAGCAGAGTTAATGTAAAGAATTGTTTCGCAGCCTCTGTTGTTATGAAGAATTTTGTTAATTGCCTCTGCATCTACTGCAGCTAGTGAGAAAATTAGAACTCCACTTCCAGCTATGCCTATTATCCCATCAGTCTTGAGGTGTTCAAATAAAATAAATTTCAAAGGCTCCCAGTCACACGTACCAATTAAGAAGTTCTGTCACTCAGATTCTGGCTCAGGTGCGCCGAGCGCACATGGTCTGCACACCTTTTTTGTCCAATACTAAAATGCAATTGAATTGGAGGCTGTAGAGCTGCTGGTGGCAATAGTATGTTTTGCACACATTCAACTGAAATTGAAGGAGAAATTATATCCCAAGCCATTCTTGGACTTGCAGTCGCTGCAAGGGAATACAGAATTGCCACAGCCGAGCTGCTGTGTTTTCCTCTGTAGTAAGTGAGCACATGTGGGTGTGTGCTTGTAGCATGGATCCCTCCCTGGTGCTGCATGTTTTCCTCTTTTCTCCTAGACTGTCCCACTACAAGGCTAGGAAGGGTTTCAGCTCCACCAGCGTCACCCAAGCTGAACTTTCATTGGTCTACTAAGAAGGCTTAGGGAAAATTGTGCATATGTGTGTTGTAGCAGAACAGATTTGGAGATGAAGAGAAACCTTTTTTGGGGAGGAACCTATGTTTTATGTAGTGCTGTCTCCTAGTTTGTTTCCCAGCCTGTTTAGCTCAGAAACCTGCTGGTTTTACTGGTGACTGTTGCTTTTGAGTAATGCTGAGCAGGAGGCTGACAAAGTTATTTCACAGAAATGTTAAGAATGCTGTCACTGCAGCAACAAGTGAAGTGGTACGTGAGCACTGCCCTAACACCTGGGCCATCCTACACAGACATGGCCCATCAGACAGTGGTGGTGCCTGCTGTGGCCAGAGGAAAGGAACCAGATGTACAAACCCTTAGTTTAACGTTCACTTCAGACCAGTGATCCCAACTGTGGCTGCCACGGTTTTTCTTGTAATTTTTCTCCCTTATTGCTCAAGGAGACAGAAATTTTAAAAGCTGAAATGAGACTTATGTGGTAAATGAAGTATTATATTGCTGCAGCATGCTACTTCCTTGGCAAAGGGCTCAGGTCAGCAAAAGTTGGGAACTATTGCTCCCATTTTTGATTTTACTTGTTTATAATTTTTAAAACTCCCACTTGGCCTGAAACCTTGAGAATACAAACTGAAGGAGCTGGAGTTTGCAGCTGCGGTTGCTTTCCCCTGGTTGAAATTAATAACTCCTTTTTGAAAAGAAGGACAGATAAAATGGATGACTGATCTCAATATTGATATGAGAATAATGATGGTAAGTAAGGGGATAAAGAACTAACAAGCAATTTAATACGATGATCTGAAATTGGAGACTGAAGAATAATAAAAAATAGTGCAGGACAAGGAAGCTAAGAATGAAATAGGGAAGATTAGACTCAAACAGATTCCCCCTCCCCCATTCTCCTTTCAACCAAATGACAGATTTGACCTTGGTTTTAATGGAGTAAATCTTCACAATTAATGGATGATAATTCATAGCAAATTGTGGAGGAGAGCTAGCCATTAGTGGGCAAGAAAGGCTGGTGAGTAGTATCCAGCTGGATTATGATAGCTGCAATAGTACAAAGCATTCAATGTTTCTAAGAAGCAGCTGCATCTGCTTCCATGTCAGCATGATGTGCTTTCCTAGTATCTAGTCCTTAATATTGTTTTCCATCTGCATTGCTGGAGCAGAATGAAAAGCAAGAGATTTTAGTCATGAACTGAAACTTTTCCTTCATCTCCCTTTTGTCCTCTTACTAGTTGCTGGACCAGAAACTATAACATGAATTACTGGCTGATCATCAGACTGCCCATTCTCATCGCCATCGGGGTGAGTCTGAGACGTGTGCTGTGAGATGGCAGATTTCCCTGAGAACAGCACGACATGGTACAAAGATGCACAAGTGGCCATTGTGCATGTCCAAAGGCTAATAACCCTTGAGGCTGTTGACATTTTCATTCAGAAATGTGATTTTAGGAAGCCAAATTGGTTTCTGTCACTGAAACTCCAGACTAGCATTTTGTTTCTATAATTTGGCCACAAGCTGTCATGTTGTAGTGGCAGGACATGATAACAGAACAGCATGCTGCAGCAGTCCCATTAACTCCCCTGTGAGCAGGAAGGTAGTTTAGGGACAGCAGATACTATTTCAGATATTGGGCCACAAAAGAGCTGCAAAATGTGTGGCACTGTGTGGAAATGTTCTGCAGGCACAATACTGTGTCAGGCTCAGACCTCCAGGCAAGGCAAATGGGCCAATCCACACCTTCACTGTGCCTCACTCCCCAGAGAGTAAGTAGGGTCCCCTGCTTTGTGTAATGAAGTGCCTGTGTTTTCAAGGGTGGCTTGTGCATTCACATTCAGACAACAGTTCCTTGGCAAGGAGTTGAGTTCCATGGTAAATTCTGCAGCTGCTGCATTTCAGGATGCACACAGACCTACATATGCATACACAAACCAGTGGTTTTGATTACTTATGCACATGTTTTATTGATGGTGATATAAATTCTTCTTTCATTTCTCCAGGTGAATTTCCTCATCTTCATCAGAGTTATATGCATCATCATCTCCAAACTGCAGGCTAATTTGATGTGTAAAACTGACATAAAATGCAGGTATGTTTAAGGTAGTCTGACACTTTTCATGCTTATCAGAATAAAAGTATACAAGGATGTACATGAAAGGAATGGGTTGACAAAGGTGGTTAAAGAGCACAGCCCTTGAGTCACGCATGAGTGTGGTGTCACACATCAGTGTAACTGCTTGGACAGTCAGTCCCAAGAAAAGTTTAGTGAAGCCAGGGCAGGTACTTCACCTGTGTTATAAACAGGATGTCTGTCCTTGATGTCTGTCACTTTACAGTCTTCCATTAGACTGAATAAATATTAATTAACCAGATATTTTTAAAATACTTGCAGCATATGTTAGTACTGAATGTTAGAGTCCTTGAAATCACCCAGAGAAGGGCAGCAAACCTGGTGTAAGGGCTGGAAGGAACATCCTGTGAGAAGTGGCTGAGGACTTGTGACTTGTTTAGTTTGGAGCAAAGGGCTCTGAGAGATGACCTGATTGCCTTCTACAGGACCTTAGGGAGTAGAAGTGGAGAGGGAGGTGCTGAGCTCTTCTCCCTGGTATCCACAGATGGCATGTGTAGGAATGGTTCAAAGCTGCACTGGGGGAGGTTCAGATTGGACCTTAGGAAGCATTTCTTTGCTGAGAGAATGGGCAAACCCTGGAACAGGCTTCCTAGAGAGGTGGTCAGTGCCCCAAGCCTGTCAGTGTTTGAGGCATTTGGATGGTGCCATTAAAAACGTGCTTTAAGTTTTGAACAGGTGGTTCCTCCCAGCTGAAATATCCTGTCTTACTCCAATTTGGTCAAAATAATATGAGTTGATAGAAATAAAAGCTTGAATGCATGAGATGTTTCAGGAGAAATGTTAGGGCAATCACAGAAATGTTCAGTTTTTGGTTTGCAGGCTTCAGTCTATCTGTGTCTGTATTCTTCCTGTTATTTAATCATCTTGCTAAGATTCCTGGTTGCATCCTTCATTTCTGTGTATTGACTTTTTGTATCACAGCCTGAAAAACAATGTAAGAAAAACAAGTTAGCTCTTGAAGTGTGGAGCTACATCCTGTGGTATCTGGACTGCTTTTGGCACTGGACTAAGCTGCTTTGACATTGGGTATTCCAATGCTGCAGCCTTCTAAACTAGACCCAGTTTATTATTATGTATTTTGGTGCATTCTTATCAGGGGAGAGTTGCTGTGTATGTTACCTACCTGCTTTACCTCACATGAAATTTTGGAAATGCTAATGTGTTTTGAAAGTTCAAAGCAAAGATGAGGACTTGTCTGAGCTGGAGGCTTTGATTCCAAACCCACTTGTACAGAAAATGGAGTCTTTTCATAGGGTCACAGTGAAAGGACAAGGGCAGAAGTCACAAGTTATAGCAAGAGAAATTCCCCTTGCATGTCAGGTAAAAAATAAATTCATAGTCACAGTGGTCTGATGTTGGAAGAGAGACCCAGAGGGGCATTGGAGGACCTTGGATATACTCAGAACTTGGCTGGACACAGCCTTGAGTAACGTGCTGTGGACTGGAGTTGGGCTAGAGACTTCCAAGCTGAATGGTTCCATGATTCAGAATAGCAGCCAATAGCCCTCAGGCACAAAAGATCTACAAAGGTCTGACAGCGCTGCTAATTGAGTGATTTTGCATCTACTGCCTTGTCTCAGGACAGGTTGTTGTGAGATGTTGGTAAGTTCTGTGGCCCAGGAAGTTCCCACATGGTCCCCAGGGATCTTTCCCTAACCTGTTGGGTGGCTGGCATGTATGTCTGTCAAAAGAGAATTGAGGATCATTCTTGTGAATTTTTTCCTGCGGTTGTGTACCTTGAACTCTCTCACAGGTGAAGAATAATTTATTTCAGATTGGTTTGTCTTTCATCCTTTGCTAGCTGTGTCTTTGAACTTGCCATCCCTCATTTCAAGACAGTTTGATTGCTTTGACAAAGTGTTCTGCAGTTACAGATAGTTACAATGTTTAGAAGATTTAACACACCACGGAGGTGGGAAGGAATACCAAGTACTCCTCCCTTTGCCAAGATGTTTTTAAAAGAGTCCAGTTATTGATAGATTGTCTTTCAGGTCATCCAGAAGGTAGGTTTTGGTTGTCTTTCCCAATTAGAGGTGAAGAAAAAAATTCACAGGAAAGACATCACAGGTATGAGAAAAGTACATGGCTTCTTAAAAAGTTTGTAAGATTTTCCAGGTGAAATATAGCCAGTAGCTGGATACAGGGGTTTGCTCTCACCAATAAATGGTCTGCATTGAAGTGGTGGGGGAGGTTAAAACTTCCAGGAACTTGCTAAGGTTACTTTAAGGAGGTTTTTTATCCTGCAGCCTCTGGAGGAGGACCCTATGTCACAAAGCGGTACAGCCACTTACCAAAGTTGAAACTGTCAGAAAGAGAATGTAGAAATGGTGACTCCCAGTGATCATTTGGATCAACAATTCAGTGGCATTGTGGTTTTTTTTTATTTCTTTGTGATCTTAGGTTGGCCAAGTCTACACTGACTCTGATCCCACTGCTGGGGACCCATGAGGTCATCTTTGCCTTTATTACTGACGAGCATGCCAGAGGGATGCTGCGCTTTGTGAAGCTTTTCACTGAGCTCTCCTTTGCTTCATTCCAGGTAGTACTCACAGTGTGCCCATGGGCATAAGATATATTTTAGCTGTTATTTGGGGACCTGCTTTCTCTTTCATTCATTGCATTCTCCCCATTCCATATATTTCTCAGTTTAACACTGGATATTACAGGATTATGACAGTGGAAGGGAAAGGGTAAGGACTAATTTTTAACAGCCAACTTTACTAAAATAAGCAGGTATTCTTGTCCACATATTAATATTTACTTCCTATGGTTCACCTCAGGGCAATAACAAAATTATCTGTGATTTCCTGTAATTGTACAGTGGCATTGCTGAAAGCACATTTTGTTCTTTCTCCAGTGTTTTTGATACTCCTTGGAAAACCTGTACTAGGAGAGGTAGCTGGAACTGCGTGTGAGGAGGGCATAGGCTTATTGTGATTTTTATTTAACTGTTGCCTTCTTAGGAGCCATTTCAAATGAGTCTCCCTGTGTAAAGAAATCATTAATCTGTTTCCCTGCACACTCACTCATTCCTTGTTTATCAAGCTGTATTTAAGACTGCTGTGAATTACTCGCAAAGTGCTTAAGACTTGAAAACTTTGCTTTGTAAGGAAGAAGGGGAAAGAAATCACTAGACAAAAATAACAGATAGAAAAAAACAACAACTCCTTTTTCCTAAGATCATGTGCTTTGAGACATAATTTGGTCAAACCTCTGCTCTGCCATCAGAGTTGACAAGGACCAAGGATTCTCCACCTTTCAATCTTATCAGAGACATGTCAGTGGGGAGACTCTAGCCCTCTGCAACTGGGAAAGTGAGGAAACTGCTCTATTCACTGTTCTGGTTTTTGTTGATTTCCAGGGGCTGATGGTTGCAATTCTTTACTGTTTCATCAATAATGAGGTAAGAGAGATACTATTTGTTCCAGTTTGCCTTATCAGCATACACTATAGGAAAAGGAAATTGAAAATGGTCTTGAACTGCTAAATTGTCCTTGTTCAGGACTTTTTTTTTTACAGATCCTTCCCTGCACAGCTCTGTGGGATAACTCATCAGACAAATGTGTTTGGAAGGAATTCAGGCAGCATAATTTACAGTAACTATTTGTAGATGTGGAATCTCACAAATAGTCTCACTTTCAATTGTGTAGTTTGCACTGATGGATTCTTTAATTAAGAATTACAGCTGCTCTCCTTAATCTATCTTATAGTGCTTCTTACTTGCTTTTTTGTGAATGTGGAGGTGCAGCCCGTTTTATTCTATGAACTCAGCTCATCTTGCTGGTGAAGTTGGAGCATCCTCATGGCTGTTGCTGCACAGTTTGGTTTCATTTGGTTTCCCTGTGGCCCAAGCTGCCTGAAGGCATCATCACTCTCTCATTAAAACTGAACTTCACACAGTGGTAAATGCACAGGCTCAGAAGAGATGTACCTTTGGCTTTGAGTTAATTGATTGCAAGTACTATCTTCTGTGGCTTCTGCTGAATCCCAGCCCTGTTGTGGGAAAGGGTATTGTTCTGTTTCAGTATTGTAGGAATCTCTTGTGTTACCTTCTAAGTGATCATTATTCATTCGTTTGTTCAGCAGCCAGGTTTGTTAGGGAAGCAAACAGTACTCATTTAGTCACTACATTATTAAATTAAATGTACATCAATATGTTTTACACTCACAATAAGTCTACTTTTAACAATGACATGGTAATTCAAGATCACTTATTGAGAGACTGGCCTCATCAAGGAATTGGAATCAGAAGAAAAATGTGCTACTTGTGTCATTATGGCAGGCTGGAGTCAACACAAAAGCAGCAGGCATCCTGAATTAAGCCTTGCAGAAGTCTGCTCATTTTTGCAGGTTAGGGGTAAGATTTTATTGAAGTGAATCTATCAATTGTGCTGCTTACCAAAAGCAGAGGTGAGCAGCAGCAGGCTTTGCTGTTGGGAATGAATGTCATTTGCTGGTGACATGAATTAGAGAATATTTGTTTCAAATTCCTTGTGTGACCTTACAGGTGTGCTCCAATGCTGAGATGCAGCACCGTCTGCTGGTGGATCATGTATTTCTTTTGATTACTTTGGCATGTGCTCGTGCATCCCTTGTGCAGCGGCAGCCAGGACTCTTGTGTGTAATGCTCAATGACTTCCTTCACATGAAATAAAGGCAAAGTTACATCATAACCCAAACTTTATTACAAGCTCTCAAACAGACAGGCAGGCTTGTTTCATTTGAGGGAGCTTACTGTGTAATAGCCTACCTATGTTTCTAGGGAATGCTCCAAATCTATTGTTACTATTATTCTCTTGCCTTTGTAATGTAGTTCATAAAATCTAAACATGATGAGTTCAGTTTCACCAACAGTCTAGGATGAATTATTTTGCTTGTTCCAACTCTTGTTCAAAGAGGGGAGTAGGATTTTGTCAAGCTTGTTCATCAGCGTCCATAAAAAAAAAAAAACCTTTGTAAAGAGTTTGATTAAGTAAAGTCTGTTCTAAACCATACAAGGATTCTTTTCCTAAGCTAAATGAGAAACTGTCTTCTGACACACTGTATGTGCCCAAAGACTATCCTTGTTTGCAATGAGGTTTACATTTTATTTTTATCTGTCACTCATTGATTCCTTTTCTTTTCCCTTAACCATACAAAATGAAAGTTCTTTGCAAATCCTGGTGCCTAGATGAATAGTAGAAATGAAGATAGGAGTGATATTAATGTCCTTTTCTAATATCTACTTCGGAAAAAAAAATGTTCATATTTCAGTCTTATTTCATATTAGTTCATATTTCTTTGCCTGAAAGATTCTGGGTGTTCTCTGAACTTGCTCTGAAACCAACAGTAGGGCCTCGTGAGATTGCCTGTTACCACCAATGTTCTTTGCAAAATGAGCTAGGCTTAATATGACCAATTTTTCTGCTGTTAGTGCTGCTTTCTGTAAGAAATATTTTAAACCACAGAGATGCTGCCTTTTCTCACCACTTAGTTGAAGATGTAGCCTTCATTCTCTGTAGCCTTGGTTCTCCTTTTTGCCTTCTTGTCACAATGGAAGTACGATTCAGTCTCTTCTACTTTAAAGAATCTGTCCTGATGCCAGGACTCGTGAGTTCTTGAAATACTGCCCAATCCTCCCTTTTGCTGTTAATTTCTTTTCATTCTCTATACAGACTATTAATTAAACTCTTCCATCAGCTCAATTCCATCCCACTTTAGACCTACTTTCCTTTCACTATCACTTGCCAAGATTTTTTTGCCAAAATTTAGTGCTTTTTTATAATTAGATTCCAGAATCATTGCCACACTATCAACTTCCTTCCTCATTAACTGCATAAAGCTCAATCAAGAGCTCTCAGCGAGAAATCTTCTCCAGCTTTAACCCCATGGCCATATTCTCAAGTTCTCCCACCTCTTTCCTTTCTCTTTTCAAAACCCTACATAAAAAATTTTCTTCCCCTTTCTCACATGTCATAGTTTAACCTAAGACAGCAACTACACACCGCACAGCCACTCACTTACTCCACTTTGGTGGGATGGGAAAGAAAATTGAAGGAATAAAAGTAAGAAAACTCTTGGGTTGAGATAAAGACAATTTAATAGGTAAAGCAAAGCAAAACATGGAATTCATTTACTACCTCCCACTGGCAGGCAGGTGTCCTCCCAACTTGCACAGCTCCAGCCTGCCTGCTGAAAAGGCCTTGGCACTGTTCAAGCCCTGCTCAGCAACAACAAAAGCAGCTCTATATTACCAACACCGTTTCCAGCACAAATTCAAAACACAGCCCCATAGTAGCTGTTGTGAAGAAAATAAACTCTACCCCAGCCAAAATCAGCACATTCATGGGAACTTTGTTTTTGGTATCCTTTTTCCTGTATAGCTTATTTCTGGGGAATCTTATGAACACAGGGAAGTTACTAGGATAATTATTTTGCTGAAAGATCTGTAGATCTACTTCTGTGCTCAGAAACTGCCTCTACAAAATAAATCTTAACCAATTCTCATGCTTATACATTCAAAGCCATCTAGGCAAAAGCTCAATTCAGCACAGGCAGCAGAGCTGCTCCCTACCCTCTTCCTAACCTCTGGAGAGAAAACTGATGTTATGCCAGTCATATCCATTCCTAAGATAGCCCCATTACTACAACCTTTTGTTCAGGCCTTCCATTCACTTTATCTCAATTTTGCAGGCTATTTGTATCATAGCTCAAGCCTGTCATGTCCAGCTGGAGTAAAGATTCATTTCCTCTCTTTGACTGACCTAAAGGTACCTATTTCTATTGTTCATTGACTTACTCCTCAGTCACTGCGCTCATGCTTTTATTCAGGATTTGCCAGTAAATGCCTAGAACAGCTTTTTCCCAGTGCTGCCCTACTGTTTTCCATGCCTACAAAAGGTGCCAGGTAATGGAGCGGTAATATGGTCAATTCTTTTTCTGCAGACACTATGGTTCCTGCATTTCTGCCTTCATCTGACCATTCTCCCTCATTCTCCTATGCCAAACTATCCCAGACACACTGTGGTGTCTTTGTGCACCTTTTGACACAGCAAAGCCCCCTTGCCATGGTAAAATACAAGCATGTGTCTCAGCATCTTCCCTTCAAACCATTTGGTTGTGATGGTGGAGGTCAGATTGTGGATTCTGACAGATTGTCAGAAACACAGAGATACAGTTGGTTCCACCAGGTCATTCAATACAAGGGCTGTACCCAGAGCTGACAAGCACTGATAGAGATACCCACCAAGGGAAGACAGTTAGTTTTGAAGGCTTTGCTCCTTTTTTAGGACTATTAATTTCAGTATTTCACAGTGAACAAGCTAAAAAAGTAGACATACAGCAGCTGGTTCCCTATGAAGTTTCCCTCAGAATATGAAGGTTTCAACAGCCTGGACATGATGACAAACCTGTGCTGAAACTGCCATCATCCTACTTAGTCTCTTGATAGTCAGTACAAGATCCTAAAATAAAAGAAAAAGCATCTCTCCAGAGAAGGCTCCCTTAAGTGACCCCCACCTACTATGAACTTATTTCCAGGCTCAAGTACACACCATAATGAACTTATTACTGTGGTTGCACTCCTGCCTTCATCTAGAGTAACAAGTATGAAATTTTATGTCCTCTACTTTATGTGTTAAAAGCTAATGGAGGTTCTTACTTCAGTCAAGTGGCAAGAACTTTGCCCATGGAACAGGAAGATCTAATTCTGTTCTTCTTTACCAGTTACAAAATCGTGGATAAACCTCCAAACCAGTGCAGAGGTTACACAGTTTAACCCAGAACATGTGACTAGATGAGCATACTTTGTAGCTTTAAGAAAAACTAGTATCTGGAATGAGATACTGTAATTGCTATTTAAATGGGAAACAAGTGCAGTCTCTAGCTTGCTTGATTGTTGTTTTCAGTTCTGAATAAACATTCGGTTATGTGTGAACTAAAAAAACAAACAAACAAACAAAACCCCAAACCAAAACAAACACAAAAACAACAAATAAACAAAAACAAACAAACAACAACAACAACAAACCCCATGTAAATACTTAAAGAACAAAAATAATCCAGGACATAATATTGTTTAAATCAAACCAGAAGTTGGAACTCTTAAGAATATTTGTGGTGCAATATTTAGCAGAAAGACAGTCTTTTCAGCTGTTTTGTGGCTGATAAGCAGTCGGCTTAATTGTTAGTACTGAGAGGGCACAGAGTACAATCAGTATTGCAGATGAATACAATTTAGAGCAAAATAATGAAGGTAAGATTTTCTGGTGCATAAAAGAGCTTTTTTTTTCTACAAGTAAAAATGAATGTCATCATTATTTTAAACGTGAAATGGCCTAAAATGGATTAATGAGATGATTGGATAATTGGAAGTTATAATATTGCAGGTTTAAAGCACTTCCAGCTTTTCTCAGTAGTGTGGTATCCTTAATTTTTTTTCTGATGGAGTAATTTAAAGAGCTGATTAGTTCTGCATTCATTCCTTTTGTTTCCTTCGTTGCTCCTGTTAGGTTCAGATGGAGTTTCGGAAAAGCTGGGAGCGCTGGAGATTGGAACACTTGTATGTCCAGAGAGACAGCAGCATGAAACCTCTGAAGTGTCCGGCCAACAGCATCAGTAGTGGGGGCACAGTAGGCAGCAGCGTGTATGCTGCCACTTGTCAGGCCACGTTCAGCTGAGATTTCTCCAGGAGAATCAGACTGAGAGCAATGAACTGTATAATATACCTGAAAACCCTTAAATACCCAAGCAAGTGGCTTAAGTTTGCCATCTCCAGCAAGCAACTTAAGCATATGCTGCTCATCGCCTGCAGGCTGTTGGACAAAGGTTTCTAAGGAAAGCAATCTGCTAATGCAATCAACACAACAGAGGAAAAATTGGTCACGTCGAAAGTAAGTTAAAAGAATTTCTTCCTATTTGCACACAAGGCCTCCGGGGGTCCAGAACTTAAGCATAGCATTGATCCAGTCTGAAACCACAAGGTCAATGGCTTATTACTGTTGAGTGGGTGAGCCAAGTGATCGACTGATTAAATTACAAGGGTATAGAATATGATTATTGCCAAAAAATACATTTAGACTTTTCTGGGGATAGGGTAAGGTGCCATCACCATTTTTAGAAAAAAAAAATGATTTAGTGGGAGAGAACTGGCATTTCAGGGAAGAGCCAGTTTTGTAGCAGGGGTTTCCCAAAGTTAAAGTTGAAAATATACTAATCTGTTTTCTGAGTAGGTGAAGAACAGCATCCTGAAGGTCTATCAATATAGAGCAGCTAGTGTAATGAACACTTCTGAATGCTATCTTTAGGCTTTACTTAAAAAAATATAAAAACCCAAACAAAACAAAAATGCAGTATCTGTTAGGAACCGTCTCTTTCGAGATTGGTGCACATTATTCTGTTGACATGGATGGAAATGTCCCCTGCATGCACAGCCCTTCCATTGTCAGTGCTAGCGTGCCCGCTCTGGTTCACAGAGATGGGGTGGTGGCTTGTGTTTCAAGAGAGCGTTTCCTGAATGAGCTTTACTCTGCATCTTGTGGGTGCAAACACACGGGAAGAAGTCAGCTTGCGGCCACTGCTGGTCTCAGCAGACCCCTCCTCATTACAAAGATTCGGTGGTTGGCAGTGTGTACTCACTTTTGTTTCCCCTCCGGCCTTGGTCCTCCTCTCCTGTGACACGAGGTGTCCACGGGTGCGGAGCGGGAGGTGGCCCTGGCGCAGGGCGCGGGTTCAGGACCAAGGACAGCTCCCGCCCCCCTTCCCGGGGTGGGCTGCTGTCCTCCAGAGCCTGCCAGCTTCCCATCAGCGGCATTCCAAAAAACCAAAACAACTCCAAATAAAAAATCCTGAACTCCATGAGCTTTTTTCCGTCTGTTTAAAATTACAAGGGCTCATGCAGTGACTGCGTCTGCACTGTGTAGTGTGTTCCCTCTCTGATGTTGACAAGAGTTGCTGGGGACAAACAGAAGTACATTTAGAAGCAGGATATTAACGTTGCATCACTTAATAACAAGCTTGGGACATCTTTATTCTGCTCTTACTTGGGCACTCTTTACAACAAAGAGCCAAAGTGCCAAAGACTAGCTCTGAGAATTTCGCTGCTCGCAGATTGCTTGTAATAAGCAGTTACAACTCCTCAGCAGAAATAACCCTCCCTTATTTTCAAGTCTCTTTGCACCTGCATTCACAGCCCCTATAGCCAAGAAAGTGGACTGGATATTCTGGGATGTAACTCAGCATCTTTTCTGCCTGAAGCTAGATTGCTTTGCATGGGATTATTTAATCATTGTATTAGAATCCTAATTGCCAACAGCGTGGATTAGTTTTGCAATCATAATGTTAGAATTGAATTAAAGAGGATGTGTTACCTTCTTCTGCTCTAATGCTTGTAATTGAGCTCCAGGGAGAATGACACGTTTGCAGAAATCCACCACAGTTCTCAGGCTGGCTTGTGTGTCTTCGGCACGCTGCTTCTCTGCAGGCTGCTTCCAGGCCTTCCCTCCCTAACATGGGTTGCAAAGCTGACTATGGAATGAAGCACTTCAGGTTCTTCTGTATATTTAATAACTAGTTTCTGTGTTGTGTGACCATCAATGCAATACTTGTCTGCTACATGCAGGCGTTAACTGCTGTCCTACAAGTTAATTAATTAGCTTCCTCTACGTACAGTGTGCTTGATGTTTCTATCCAATGTCTACCCTGAAGTGCTAAGAAAAGGAGAAAAGTACTAAAGATTGTCACTGGCAGGAGAAAGGGCAGCATGGTGACAGATGCAGTTTACAGCTGTGGCTTAATGCACACTGGTGGGAATAATTTCACTCATTAATATTCAAGAGTGGATGCTGGTCCTGCTTAGTTGTGTGCAAACCTGGGGAAAAAAAAATCTCTGCTGCTTGCACAGCTGTTGACAAGATGATGGTTTTGCTGTGACAACAGGAAGTTACAGAAGTGTTTTAACTCACTGCTGTGCTGGACAAACAAGTGTGTGTAACAAATCAGAGGGCAGACATGGGAATAGAGAGCATTTCCATGCATGGTAACAAACCTGTGCCTAGTTGCTGTCACCAGCAAGATTCAATAGCTTGATGTGCTTTTGAATCCGTAAGCTGTTCTTGTCCCTCCTACTCATTTGTGAACTGAGGGCTTTGGGCCCACAGGAATAACTCCAGTTACCTTATCTTGGGGACTTCTGCTTTGTCAGAATACAAGAGAGGAGCAAGGTAACAAAGTGAGGTCTTAGCCAAGCAGAAGGCTGCAAAGGATATTTTTTCTACTTAAGCTCTCACTTGTTCAAACTTTTCAAAATCCCTTCTCAAAACAACTCAGTGGAAGTAATTACCACCAAGAAGAATTACAGTACTTGTGTATTTAGAGATTTAGCAAGGCCTCAATGCCAATTTCTCCATCGTACTTTATCTACTTCAGTAAAACCTTTTACAAGCCTTTGTTATTTGTGCCATCTCTATTTCACAATGTGTAATGTACATTTATTTGAGTAGCATGAAATAAGCAGACCAACACAAAGCACTGGAACAGATGAACTGTGTCGATTTTTATTTCTTGGGCCTTTTGGCTTCATGCTCACTTATTGTGGTAACTTGTTTAATGAAGCATTAAATACAAGAGTCTATAAATCCACCTGGACATAATGCAGCTAGTTTCTAAAGCAAGTGAAAACTTTATTTCCAGCATTGCTGCTATGAATTTTTATAATTTCATGGATCTTATATTTAATATTTATTTGCATGTATTTCCTTGTTTTAAAAAATACCCACAGAACTGAACTGTACAAGATGTCAGATTATCAACTCCCCATAAACATGATGCTGATGTTTATTTTTATTGTTGTGAATAAAGTTTCAACTCACAAAATTCCATTGCTTACAGGTGTTTTGAGTATCATCTAACTACTTCCTGCCCTGTAATTAGAATACTTTTTAAGAATGGAAAGATGCATAGTTCTGTAGTTCTTCCAGGGAAACAGTGCTTTATGTGTCCAACTGTGTGTCTGCTACCCAAGAGGCTTTTGACCCTGCTGAGCCTACATTAATCAAATCCAAAATGCATCATGTTACAGAGTCAAAAGGAATCGGTGATAATGAAAACTCTGGGGGGATTTTACTGGAGGATGACAAAATATGTGCACAAGACAATTTCTGCCCTTAGCAGGACTTGGAATTGATACAACAGCCCAAGATAGAAACTGTGAGAGCACTGTGGAGAGATACTGTGAGATGCTCAGCAGTGATAACATATTACATGTGCTTTAATCTAGTACTCTCTTACTAGTCTAGTTAAATTCAAAGCACCTCTTTATTTTGTTTCTACAACCAATGATGAAACTTGGGTCGAGTCAAGCCTTAACAATGTGTTTAACTTAAATTAGAAAAGACATAATGGAACAGGATTTGAAAGACCAATTTGTGACTTTTCTTCTCAACTCCGTCCTCAGACACAGGTTCTAGCAGCTGCTCTTCAAAATGATGACTTAATGAATCATGAAATTGTTACAGTTGGAAAAGACCTTAAAGATCACAAGTCCAACTCTCTATGTGGCATCATCACCATGTTCAACACTAGAACATGTTCTCAAATGCCACATCCATACGTTTTATACATGCTTTGAACAGTGCTGACTACCACTCTGCTGAGCAGGTCTGGCTCAATGCATTCATCTACATCTTAAAAACAGCAGTGGATTATACAAATACACCTGCCAGGAATAAGTAATTTTTGGCTTACAATTAATGAAAACTGTACTATGAAGCAAAAAGGGAATTATAATCTGATGTTTGTGTTAGATGAAAGACACCGCTGCAAAACAAAGCAGCAGCCTATTTTAAGGATTATGGCAATTGCTTCATGTCGTTTCTTTGGAATGAGGTTTCCAGTCGGTGCAGGGGAGAGCAGCAGCGGTCCTTTCTACTGCAGGTATTCTCAAATGCCAGCTTTTCTGTCACCTGAGGCAAAGCTCTCGGGAGCTGAACCCCTCCAGGTGACACGCTGGCAGCCGCCGCTGTGACAAGGCCGTGCCTCTCGGGGCCGCCCCACAGCGGCCGAAACAGCTGCCCGGCCCCAGGAAACGAGACCAGAGCGCAGGCTTTGCTACGGCTTTATTGGGGACCGGCCGGCGCCGGGGGACGCGGGGCCAGCAGTAAGGCTCAGGCGGATTTTTGCATAGGAACAAGCCCCATTCCATTGCCCGCTCGGGGCGGCGGCACAGCGCAGTGCGGGCCGGGCCGGGCGCTACCTGCCCGCGGCGGGCCGGTGGAGCAGCTCCCGCTCCAG
>VXBR01002262.1:0-84434 GCA_013400215.1 Cisticola juncidis | reverse complement strand
AGGCGGGCCCGGGGAACGGCGGCTGCCGGAGGGGCGGGGGTGCCCCAGGCCGCGGGCAGCTGGGCAGCCCCTTCTGGCCTCCGGGATGGGCTGCAGAGCCCGCAGTTCGCTGTGGAGAAGAGCTGTAATTCACCAAAGGCCTCTCGTGCTTCGTTTTCACACAGTTACTGTGTTGGAGAAGGCGTCTGAATTGTAGTTCACCCTTGACCAAACACCAAATCAAATAGATCATTGCATTAAATGCCATGTCCAGTCACTTCTTGAACACCTCTAGAGATGGTGACTCCACCACCTCCCCGGGCAGGCCATTCCAGTGTCTAATCAGACTTTTTGTGAAGAAATTCCTCCTACCATCCAACCTAAACCTCCTCTGGCACAGCCTGAGGCTGTGTCATGTCCTGTTGCTGTCTGACTGGGAGAAGAGGCTGACCCTTACCTGGCTACAACCTCCTCCAGGCCACCTCCTCTCGGGGCTAAAAACAACCTCCAGTGCTGTGACTGGTGCTGGCACCAAAAAGAAGCGGGGATGGAGAGAGTAAAGCATGGAGTGGCCAAAGGCTGGGCAGGGGGAATGAGGTGTTCCCAGCCAGGCCGAGCAGCGCCATTTGCGCTGGGCGTTGGAGCTGTCAGAAATGAGACACTTGACACGGCCAATATATCAAGCAGCAATTCAATTTAATAATTAATTAATTAGCATGGTAAAGTGTGAGCGATGACAGCGCACTGGATACAGTGGAAGGATTTTCCCTTCCGACTGCACACCGATTGCTGGACTTGCTGGTTTTATTGGCTATATTCATACATATTCATAAGCTTTCTGAGCAGTTTCTATTTCCAATATTTAATTTCATTATTTAATAACTATTGTGGTCTGTTTCAATTTTAATATTCCAGGATGTACATCCAGGATATGTATCCCAGGTGGTGGAGTCCAGCTTCCAGATGTGGGGTCCAGCTTCTATTTTCCAGGTTTGTCTTTGACAGTGATGTTCAGTTTTCCTTTTTCAGGAACCACAAATCCGCAAACTGAAATATTTTCTTCCGTATCCAGGATTTTTTTTTTTACCAGTCTGTGAGAAAGCCTTTTCACATTCTAAAACTGCAGTTTAAAATTCTTTAATACAAAACAAGCTTCTAAAGTTATAATTCAAAGACACTTATTACAGAATAGCTTGAGATTTATAATAGGTGATTGCAAGCAAAGTTTGTTCAAAAACCTTCTTCCATGCCTTCCTCAGGTGTTTATTAGAACTCGTCTTTATAACTGTGCCATGGCCGTGTTCTACAATTACAATTACACAGATTGTTTTTATTTCCCTGACACGAAACACAACTTTGTGTTTCACAGAGCAGAGGTTGGAGCAGAGCGCTGGCGGCCGGGGCAGGGCAGCAAGCAGGAGCAGGAGAGCTCCGCACTGGGCTCGGCCATTCACCGCACTGTGCCAGGAGCCGGGGCTCGCCCTGTGCCATCCTCTGCTGGCCCTGCACAAAAGCCTGTGGTGGGCTCCTTCCAACACAGGCCTGCAGGCCTTGCCAGCATCCCTCCCACACGCTCTTTAAATCAACACTGGGAAAACCAGCTCTTATCACATCATGTTTCAGCTCTCGGCACTGCCGAGAAATAAAAATTTATTTACAGAATCTGTCTCTTAGCCTCGGGAGTAAAATATCCGTCACTCTCCAGCAGTAAGAGTCAGCAGTGAGCCATCATTTAATCCTGCAGTGCTTCTTTCCAGTTACTTATAGCCTTCTCAGAAGTGACCTTTGGGGCTGAATGTCTCATGCATGTGTCAGCTCAGAAGCGAATATGAGAAGTCTAATAAAAATCAAATTGGGTGTTCTTAAGTTATCTTAATGTGGAAAAAATTGTGTTTTTCCCAGCTAAATAATTTTTCAAATGCCTATTTTATGCTTGGTTACAAAATTACTTTCTTTTAACCTTCCGCCTTTGCAGAGAGTGCTGCAATGAATAAAATTTTTCTCTTTATTTGTGGAAATTTGATTTTGAAATAACAGTCAAAAATGTTTTAAGATATCCTGCACGGGACATTATTTTATTTTCATTTTTTTTCTTCCTCTTGTTCTACCTCTCCTTTTTTTTTCTTCCTCTCTGTTCATGGAAACAGCTCCTTGTTCTGTAGACTTTATTAGTCAAACTAATAGTTTTGTGTGAATAATATATAAAATACCACCTTTGCAAGCTGCACCCAGTAGTTCCTATGTTGTTGATTTTACTCAGGATTCACCAGGTTTAGTACGTATTTGCTATTATGCATCCAAATAGCTGGTTTTTGGCTATTTTATAGGGCTACCTATATTGCCATGTGTTGTTAGGAAACAGAAGAGTGCCGTGAATCTTAAGCCTTTGAAGCTTAAGAGCACTGCAGTAACTTCATTTCTAAATGAGTGTTACACTGCAGATAAAAACATAAACAAATTTGTATCCATAAAGTCTTCAATGACTTCAATAAATCCTATTTTAAACAAACAGCTTAATTTTGTTTGTTTAACAAACCATATGAACAATTTGTTCCCTACTCCAGTGCCTACAGAAGTCCTTGGCAGTTCACCAAGCTTAATTTTGGATCCTCAGCCTGTGGTTAGGAGGGCAGAGGGGACATGGAGAGGCTGAAGAACACTTCTATGGGACTTGAATCACTTCATGCCTTGTTCTATTTATGAGAAAAACAGATTGAATATAGTGGGTTTGCAGGTGTAAGACTATGAGTCAAGTATTTCTCCCCTTGTGCCACAGTCAATGACGAATCAAAAATGTTAGGTGCTATTGACAGATCTCTAAAGCTGCATTCTTTATAAAGGAAGTTCTGGAACTGCTCATCAACTTCTAGGAGGCAGCATTAAGATCACTTTCAAAACTTTTTTTTTTTAACTTGTTTCATACTGAATCGTAATACAAAGCAGTTCACATGCATATTTCTCTCTGCCAAGAAGAGATCCTTTGTTCTTTATAAATTTCCACTTCAGCGATTTTGAAACCTTTTCCTCTATTCTAGCAATCAACTTTTTGTTATATTTTAATATTTATGACAGAGAAGAATCTTTGCATTCTGCTCTCAGCCAAGTAACATCAACGTAAGGAACTAAGGTTCCAAGCCATTCGGAACTTTGTCTACAGCACTCTATCAGCAAGTGAACTAAAGGTGAAAGAATTGACAGAACTAGAAAGCTGGCAAAGCCATGCCTGAAGTGCAGTTGATTTTACACTTTTGAGGTGATGACTGCAGAGCTTTTCCTAATTAATTATCAAATGTGTTCACTCTTTCATGCCCCTTAAAGAAGAAAGTGAAAACTAATTAGATTAAGTATTTTTACATGACAGATGGCATTAGAACTAATTGTGGCAAAATACCAGCGTGGCTGAGTTAACCTGAGCGTTGACAGCAACACTGAGATGCTGTGGCACCCTTTGCACGTGCCACACCAGCAGCTGTCACCACGTCTTGGTGTCAGCCACCTCCTTGCTCAATAGGACAGGCTTGGGGCCTTGCCCAGTTGTTTGGAGTGTTGCTTGCTGGCTTCCTACAGCTGCAGATACCTGCTTGTGTATGCCAGCTTCTTCAGATAACAGTAATCAAGTCACATTAATTATCTTGATGGATTAATCCATTGTCAGGAGCTCTCTTTCATGAGATAAACGCTCACACTCACACTGACTTGCTAAGTGCCATAAATGCAGACAGAAGGGCAACCCATTATTAATATAATGACCTAGCTTAATTAGTTCAATGGAGCTGAGGGAGCATTAGCACTAATTGTTGAGGTCTTGCAGAACATGTATAAAATAGATTGAAATGCACAGATTCATATTTGTCTAATTCCATAGAGAGCTTTCTGCATATCCATTTACTAATCAGTTCTAAACTGCAGAGAAGAACTGCTTCCTTTGTAAAAAATGGTCTTTAAATTTACTTCCTAAAATAGCAGCATCGGGGTACTTTGCCATTAGACATAAAGAAATTTTTCTGTCTTTTTACTGAGCTCGTTTAGTTTCTCAATTGCAAATTTTCATGTCTGTGTGATTTTGAAATGTGTGCATTTGTATATTCAGCATTGCATGCTAAAGAGTTTGAGACACTAGCACTTATGTTCCTGCTTTATATGCTCAAGTGCTCTATATTCAAACATGTTTAAAATTGGACAAAGCAGAGTTATTAATATTTCTGTCACAACTCTGAAATGTTCCCCATCATTTAATAAGAATCTTCCATTTGAGGGAAAACAGAGAAAACAAATCCCTCACTAGTTCAATGTCAGCAGTAAATGTCAGATATTTAGTGAAATTACTGTAACACAAAAGGGAGATAAGCTATTGTACTGCTTTTGGAAGATAACACCCAGTGAGCACTCTAGGGTGGGATTGTTTTGCCATGTTCATAACTTTGACCTGATACCACAGTCAAAGTTTTGAAAACTGTTTTAAAACTTCAGAAATTCAGAATACTGTCCTTTAATTTTTAGCATATAGCTAGGGTGGGAAAAAAGTCATTTGCCACTTGATATTGCTCATAACTTAAGTGAAAGAAAGCCTGTTTTCTCTGTCCTGTCTGTCAACATAATGCTGGTTTTAATCAGTACTTTTGTGCAGATGGAAATACAGCTCTTTGGCCTTGGTGTGCATATTTTTTATACTAGGTTTGTATAGCACTTAAACCCAACAGTACTTAAATGTACCTAGATGCTGTAATAGCATTTCCTCAGACAGGAAAAATGAAGTGAAAAGAATGTCAGACAAGATTTTAAAACCAATTGTAGATCTTTGTTCTCGTTCCACATCTATTTCCTTTAATCCACTGCAGTTTAAAATACAGAAAATTCTAGATGGTAGAAGGTGAATAAAGAATGAGAAGACAGAAGTGAGCTACATTACCCCATTATATACAAAATCTTCAGAAGCCTTTTATTGAGAGTGCACTGTAGACTTTAATGGTCATATTGGCTGCCAGTTTTATACACCCACATCTACAAAAAAAAAAAAAAAAAAAAAAAAAAAAAAAAAAAAAAAAAAAACCAAAACGAGAGCCAGAAGAACACTGATGGGTTTCATTTTTAGAGGAGCAGAATGCCCAGAAAGGTGTTGCAGCAACCTTTTCTTATGCCTTCAAGCCTCTGCCCTGTATAGCACAAATCATCATGCAGAAGAGCTGCTCTATATTGCAGTTATCAGTGTGCATTCCAGCCAACTGATTGGAACCTCAGGCTCTTGCTGATAAATATAATTTCCCTATAAAAGGTTCAAATAGGGGGTGAGGCTTCAACTGTGTCCCTGCAATAGGTACACCAGGTGTAAGGGCTTGGAGCTATTTCTGAATTACCACAAATTATTCAGCAGACTACAAGATGAAGGAGGGAGATATGGCATTCCTCTTCCTCCTGGGCTCTAAATGAAAGAAATGAGCTTATCTAGAATAAAATAGTTGATCATGCATATCTCCATATAATCTACAGAACAGAAGTTCCAACTGGCAGGCTGTTAGGTTGTATGGAAATATTATCAGTTTACTCCTTTTGGCAATTTCTCCTCTTCATTATCTGCTTTTCATCCCAACATCCAGTGTAGACTGGATTTTGGAATATTTATGATGTTTGCCACCAGGAGTGATAGATGACAAATTTTAGGGATAAGGACTTCCCTAGTGCTTTCAACAACTGGACTTAACTGGAATTAACTGGACTGTCCACCAAGAGAGTGAGCCTTTCAGCATGACTGGTGAAAATGCTTTTCCAAATTGATATTTGAACACATGGTATATACCAAGTGCTTCTTTCCAAACTGATACAGAATAGTAAAAATAGCAGATTGTCATTCATAACAGAAGTCTTGAGCTCCAGGCTCTCTTCAGTAATACAAAGAGGTTGTGCTGGGGCTCACCCCTGAAAATTGATGGATGGCACACACAGATAAAAAGTGGGTACACTGGTAATGAACTTAATCCCTCAATTCATCTTCCAGTAATGGAAAGAATTTTTATGGGTTTGAGAATCCTGAGAGTAAGGCAGAAGCAGTGAGCTTTTTATCCCACCCATGTAATAAGTCAAGGCTATGGCATCATCAGAATGACCTGTGAAAAAGCTGGTGTTCATGGAGGAAATGGTCCTGGGGTGATGCATCACACAGTGAGGGCATCACCGCAAGTACAGAGTAGCCCCAGCACCCATTCAGTTTCTGATGGAAGTGGTGATTATTTTTAGATGCTCTGTGCTGAATTCAGAGCTATCTGATATCTCAGCTGTGTACCAGAGCAATTTACCACCCCTAGGGACAAATGATTTGAGAATCCCTGATTAATTTCATAGAAAATAGGACATGAGGATGCTCTGCTCAGTTAGTATGACAGCACTTCTGTAGACACACAGAAGCACCATGGACAAAGAATGTCTAATCCCTAAAGCAAAGATTTTGTGTGTGCCTGTCTTGGATTGCAGTCATGTAATCTAAATTCTGTCCCAGTCCCTCACCCCGTTTAGGTGACTGTACCTGCTCTATTTATGTCTCATCTAATAACTCTAATTATGAGTCAGGTCAGACTCCAGACTGCAACTGATCTGTGTGTGAGGGTCTAATTAAATTTCAGCTCTCCTCCAGATGACTACGTGCTATTTTGGATCTCATCCCCAAATGATGACTTTTAATTTATTAAGAAAATACCAACAAATTTATCTTCATGACTGTAAAGAAAACACAGGAACCCAAACAGGAACAACCATTGTAAAAAAGGCAATAGTAGTTCAGAACTCTCTTGTAATCAGAGTTCCTTGCTTTTAAAGTTAAATTTATTAGGTGTGTAATTCACAGAGAGAGTAACTTTCATGCCAGTATTTGTTCTAATAAATTAAATAAAGATCTGGAAGAAAAACCTGTGTAAAACAAAATGCAAAGAGAAGAAAGATGTAAGAAAGTCTCGAATCCACAAAGGACCTGCAGAAATACAGCCTTAATAGTTGAAAGCTATTAAACATAAACATAAAACATAAATTGGCCTATTGGAACAAATTAATAAATCTTTGATTCAAACACACTGCCAGCCTTGATTTGCAAAAAAAAAATATCACAAGTTCAATACCCCACAATCCAAGACATAATGCTTTCCTCTGACATCCTCAAAAAGTGGAAAATCCTTAGTCTTCCACTGGTTGCCACTTTGTCTTGGACTTACTTTCCTGGCTTGGGTCTGACTGTGAGACCTGAAAAAGCACATATTAAGCACCATGTCAAGCAGAGACTCAGCAACAGCCTCCCCTCATGAGAGAATGAAATACAACACAGTGAGTGCACAACCCCGTAGGTGGGACAAGAGGAATACAGGGAGGAGATAAGAACAAGGGAGCTGCTGAGAACAGCAGAGATGAGGCTGGAGATGCTCTGGTGGGTCTGAAAGAAACAGAGACACTGGACCAGATCTTCAGTTTTCCTGAAATGGTGTGACCCTATGGGGTTAAAACCTGACCCCACTGAAGTCATTGAGGGCTTTTTCCGGACTATACCGGGGTTGGGATTACATTCCTGTGGACCAAACTGAGCTCATACCTTGCTTTCTGCTTGATGAGACCTGTGGTCCTCATACAAAAGATCTTCATCTTACTTCCCTTAAAAATAAATTGACACAACAGCAAGAACTTTGCAACTTTTTTTTTAAACCATGACAAGCCTAACCATTTTATTCTATTTATTATATTGTAAGCATGCCTCATAAATCTTGTACCTTATGCATTCTAAAATAATGTAAACGAGGAGGACAATTAATACCTAAACAAGATTAGTTTCTTATATATTAGATTGTGAAGACAACCTGGAATGGGACTGTCTCTGAATTTATGGCAAGTAAAGCTCAGATCTGGGTCTGGCTGTTCCAGCACAGTAAGAAACCTGGAGTGTTCATCCTGACTCTGATAGGTTTAGAAATCATAAACTGTGTTTGGGCATTTTGTGCTGACCCTGAGGGACACTCAGCATTGCAGCAAGTTCAGCATGTAACCTCCTGTCTGGGTTCTCTCTGCAGTCAAACTTGAGCAGTGTTTCAGTATTTCTCTTGACTGTGGCCTCATAGGCCATGACATGAGCAACCAAGCCATGAAAGGAAGAAAAAACCCCAAGAAAACCATGCTTTGTATGTGATGGCAGAAAAGACTGAGGATCATTTCTAGATTATTTCTTTATCTCAGAGGGCAGGAAAAGATGCAGTACATTCTTTTGTCAACTCTTCCAAAGAGTGACTAAGTGGCTTTCATAGGCAGGACATTGCAAACATTTAACAATATTATCCTATAATTTCTGTTTGAGCAGTCCAGTAATGACAACAATATGCAGCAGATAAGGCATGAAATCGTGAGAGAGAAATATTTACAGATTAAAAGGTCTAACATTTATGTTTCTAAATTAAATATAAACAGACAGCAGCAAAAAATTTCCACAATGTTGTACAATCAAAATACTTGCAGGAGAGCCTTCATATTTTGAAGTTGGATTCTGGCCTTAAATTCCTATCAGTGTATATTTTCTCCCTCTATTCGTGGTCTCTAATTCCCTTCTGGAAAAATTCTACTGAATTTTAAAATTTACAGGGTTGTTAGGATTTTTTAAAGATTCTTTAGAGTAGCAACTCGGGGGCAAGAGAGCTGCGGAGTCACTCGACACTGTGAACCGAAGGAGAAATGACAGCACCCTCTGCTGTCATTTTAGATGATTACCTTAAAGATTTCTCTGTTAATTTTATTGTTTTTATCTTTCCTGGGAAAAAGCTGACAGAATCTTGGGTTTGTAATTTTTATTTCATTTTAGGAGGACTGTGACTGCCTTATGGTTTATTTCTATTTTGTTGCTTTACAAATGACTGTTATATTCTTCAATTCAGACTATTTTGTGTTTTGGGATCTAAAAGAAACTGAAATTTTAAATCTATGACTTCTCCTTATGTGAGATAAGATTCACCTTTCAAAATATACCTTTTCTTTCAATAAACATGGCTTTTATAGCATGCACACTGAATTTCAACATATGTTTTCTAAAACCCACTCTCTGGCTGATGAGCCAAAGAGCCCAACAGGTTTAATCTTCATTTCTTTAATTCATACAGCTGAGATCGGGGAGCTGCACAATTGGGATTATATCTCCCTTTTCCCTGCTGCAGACACAGGTAATTCTGACACTGAACTTCCAAGGATGTAGCCAAGGATTAACTAGAGAGACCTGAAGGGCTTTATTTCCATGGTTAGGGACTGAGGTGAAATTTAAATTATATTAAATGAATATATATTCCCTCTCTCTCTAATTCCCACTTCCCTTCTGTGATGGACATATGGTTTTGGTTCTGAGTTAAATAAGTTCTAAAATAAATGTAAAATTGCAGGAACTTTATTTATGTACTTAGGGAAGTTGACTTATTTGCTGTAGACCTGATCTGATAGTTGCTTTTAATTCCTTCACCTGGATGAAGAGAGTGAAATATATTGGATTTATAATATTATGATTTACACAAAAGCACGTGTATCTCCAGCCTGTGGGATACTGAAGATGGAGCTCTGGACCAATTCCAAGAAAATCCTTTACTTTAAAACTTCATGTGAGGTATTAAGACAAAAACTGATTCTTTCTTTATATGTAAGATCTGTTTCGTTAAATGGGCTTCAGAGTTCAGTTTCAGGTTTTCTAGCTTCTGCTTCTTCTTTATATAGGAAACTTCATAAGTATTTTACCTTTTTTTTTTTTTTTTTTTTTTTTTTCTTGTTTNTTAATGCTCGGTATCAACGTTTTAAATTGAGGTGCTAGGAAAGATTCTTCCATATTCATTAAAAGAAACTGTTCTGCTGGCCATGGTCCATGTTTTTTACCATTGGGTATTAGTGCTCATTCATATTCTTGAATAAAAGTGATTTTCAGGAGAGAAATGCGATGTAAATACGGACAATGTACATGAAATACTAAGATTTTGTTTGGTAGATCAAACACATAATTATCCCAGCATTACTTTTGCTCCATGTAATTTCCCAGATTCTGTAGCATGCAGTAAACCAACAAAAACCAATGGGGAATCAACAGGACAGAACTGATCAGGTTCTCAGAAGGCATCAGCTGGTACATAAAATTCACTAATGCTGCCTATGCATACATGAGCAAGTATCTGGCCCAGGATTCCTCCTGGAAGGCACAGGCCCAATGCTGAGTCCCACGTGGTTGGCTCAGTTCAGTGTCTGTTTATTTCTGGGAAACATTCCCAGGAGATTGATCAGAATGGCCTCTGCACTGAAGTTGTATTTCCTGTGCATCACTGCCTGCAGGCTCTCCAGCAAATGAACCTGTGCCCTGTCTCCAGAGCTATCCCAATCGGGGGCTGTTCTGAATTCCCATATTCCCATCTCAGCCTCACTTCACAAGGGAGTCGATTCCTTTTCCCTTTGTCCTGTGTTTTCTTGTTCTCCAGTCTTGGGTGTTTGAAGAAAATGAAATCCACGTCCCCTGGCCACAGCCTTGGTGCTCCCATCCCTTCCTCAGCATTTAGCAGGGCCGTGAGGCTTCCAGGGCCACTTCCCCCTGACGGCGCTTAGGTGCTTCATTGTGAGTGTTAATGAGGGCCCTGGAACAGCAAATGGAAAGCGGGAAATTCCCGTAGGCAGCTCTCCGCGCTCTTTGCGCGTTCCTGGCATGCGGCTCTGTGCGGGTCTGTGATTCGCACCTCCTCATGCCCGCTAGGTGGTAGCAAAGGGCGCGGTTGGGAGCCGAGGGGCTGCAGGGCTGCCCGTCCTTCTCCCGGGAATGCGCAGGGCGAGGCTGCTGCTGGGCAAGGGATGGAAACCCTGAAGACCTTCAGCGGTACAGATCCGAAACTACGGGCTTGCTAAAGAGTAAATCCTTCTCGAACTTGAGGAGGATGTAAGGAAGGTAAGCTGCTTTGTCAAAACCACAAAATGGGTAGTAGGGGGTTCTTGGGGATTTTCTCCTCGAGAGCACTTCCAAAAGCTGCGAAGGAATGTTCCCTGCAGGGCTGTCCCCCACACGCGCTGTCAAATGTGTGGAGGTTTCCATGTTCAGCTCATTCTGTCAGGACATGCTACATACAGTAAAGGCATCCCTAGGGAAAGTGCCAGAGGACAAAGAGGGCAGCAAGGTAAAGGCACTTCATGCTGGGCTGGTGACATTATTCCTTCATTTAAAAATACCTACATTTTATAAATTAACTGAGCTGTGTTGTTGGGATGAAAATTCAGGTAGAAGCTTGAAGGCCCCAACATGGATCTCCGTTTGGTCCACATCTGTAACACGACTAGCACTAAAACATAGTAAAAAAATAGAAAACTTCTGATCTCATAGTTTTCCTTTTCCGTATGGGGACAAACTCAGTGATTTTTTAAATGGAAAATGAGATTATTTTTGGTGAAGAAAAAAAAAAAGAAAAAAAATAAATGCCTTAAAATAATTGGAGCATTTACATAGGAAATGAAAGAAAACAAAGAAAAAATCTCTCATTTAAATCACAGCTCTGCTTGATTCAAGGCAAGCCTTGATTTCAGTGGGCAGCTTTACCAGAGACTGGGGTCTCTATGTGAGATATACTGGGCCAGCTCAAGGGACACAGTGATGCATTCTGTGCCTACCCAGCCTCTGCCTCTTTGCAGGTCTCTCTCAGCATGTTAATCAAAATTGCCACACTACAGGAAACATCTTCTGCTGAAACATTGTTGCAATATTTTTGGCTAACAAAAAAAAAGCATCTTTTATTTGGAAAATTGCTCCAGGAACTCCTGACCATCTTTGTTCAGTGGAGCAGGAGGACCATGATTTGAGAGTAAAAACCAGCAACCTCAGCAAACTGCCTGACCCCTCGTGCACATACAACTTCCCAGCTGCTGAAGCCTAATAAAAAGAGTGGCAGAATTACTGTGGAGTCATTTGGTACCAACCAAGTGGCACTAGGAAAGAGGCAGTTTGCTGCTCTTCTCCAGCTCCTCAGTGCCGAAGCTGCAACAGTTCAGATTTCTTTGGAGAAATCCTCAGCAGAGTGCAATTTAGTTGAGTTCTTATTGTTCTGCATGAGAAAAGCAGAGCAAGGAAAGAAAAACAAACAGACAAACAGAACAAACCCAGTAACTATTAAAAGTGAAATGGTTCAAGAGCAAAAATTCAGAAAATGTCCCCCATCAAACAGGATCACTTATATTAGCTTTTCATTCCCACATTCCTGCAGGTTTGATTCAGAGGCAAAGTAATCAATAATTCGCATATTTTCATCATCTCAACAACATCCCAGAGGAAATAATTTCACAGGGATAAACTGTGCATATAAACATAGCAATTTCTATGCTATATTAACCACAAGCAAGCCTTTATTGAATGTCAGGCCTTTACTTCTGCTCTCCTTTTTGTCACTATCTTTTTTTTAAGCAATATTGAAAACAAAACAAAACAACAAAACAAAAGCCCTGCTTTATTTGACCATTACTTAACTTCATATCCTTTTCACAAGACAAGTTTGCCCTGGAACCCAATCCCCACAGCACTTCCATTTCCTCAAACAAATGATTTGTCACAGTTCCTGCATTTAAGTTACAACCCTATCTTGCTCCATTTTTAGGTTTCACTGTAAAAAGAATGATTTAAATCAAGGTGAATACATTTCTGTTACTGTGGTGGACTTCACAAAGGCTTTTCCTGATGTCAGATCTTCTCTAGGCTCTTGACAAATACCATTGCTTTTGTAGATGATTTTTCCCACTAACAGGATATGTAGCCTTTCACCTCTAAGATGCTGTTTTGAATCCTGCCCTTCTCAATTGCCAAACAAGTGTCAAAGAGCAGCAATTTAGATTGCAAGACTTGAAGAGTCTTGATCTAATTTCCAGGGAAAAGATGTTCAGACAGCATAGAAGTCCCTTTCTTCTGAGATTGGCCTTGCTCACTGAAGAGTTAATAATCAGAAACTAAAGTTAGACCAGCTCAGTTATGAAATAAAGTGGACATTCTCAGTAAGTCATGCAATTAAGTATCTTACAGATTTAGCAGACTCCAGGGTCAGAGGGAGGGTATCCAGAGAGCAGCAGCTGGTGCTGTACATGCCATGCCATGGAAGTTTTAATGCCTTTGCTTTACTTCCACCATCAAGAAGGGTCTGGTGACTGCAGCATCCCCAGCACACCTAATGACTGTTTGGTGCCTACCAGTGCTTCCCCCAAACCAGGGCTTGTGTACAACCAGAAAAAACACAGATTTCCTTTTTGCATGCCTGAACCATACCCATGGTTAAAAAGAGTATTCTGCTATCATGTTTTTCACGGATGATGGTCCAGGAGAGGCAGTAGTAATAAACCCTCTTGCCCCGTGCAATTTCATTAACCTTTCTCATTTTGTGCCTATGAGCTTTGCAGCCTCAAATGTCACCTTATTTTCTGCCATCAGATGCATGAGTTAGTCATGCACAGTTTTATTTATAAATATAATATCACCTTGTTTATTTGAGCCCCAGAGATTTTGGGTAAACACAGAGCCTGAACAAATGGGGATGCTGGGGCTGGGCATAAAGTTCAGCGTTCTCTGAGCACTCTGTGCTGCCTTAGTAAGAGCAGGTAATCATCATAAACAAAGGAGAGACCATAAAGAGAGCAAGCAGAAGCAGGACTCAAATTAAATCCCCAGGTTTTACACACACACACACACACACAAAATTAAATTTAATTACATTAAAAAAAAAATACAAAACCAAAACCAAACCCCCAGAACTCATACACACTATGCATAATGCATGGAAACAAGGAAGAAGGAGCTGCTCTGACCCATACTGTGCTGGGACAATAAAGATGTTGCAGTTGGCTCTTGACAATCCTCTTGTTGTTACTTCTCATCTTTGCCTTTTTGGGAGAGTAAAGGGGGATTCCAGCTGCCCTAGCACTGCCCTGGTGAGCCATTATATTATTCTGTCAGCTGCTCTGGGTAGACACAGTTTTCAGGAATTTTCCATTTTTTGGCTACAAAAGAGTCCTTTTGGTTCTGGCAGGTCTCTTCTTCCTGGTGCCTGCTGAGGTGAAGAAACTGCAGTGTTTCCCAGCACTATCTAGAGCATCTATGAACAACTTTCCCTTGGCTAAAGCAGTCTCTGACAGACCTTTTGTCCCTGACATAATTATAAATGTCCTACTTTGACTTGACAATCTTCAACCCTTTTTTCTCACACCTTTTGTTGCCCTTCTGACGTTTCTGGGCTTGTTGACTTTTTTTAAATAGTATTTTGCTATTTCTTTGGCTCTGTGATGATGTGTTGATCCTACTGATTTATATCTTTACTGTGTCTTTATTTATTCCACACCGCATCCTTGAGATAACTCACTGTTTTTTGCTCATCAGATACTTCTTGCTTGGTAACAAATCTCTTGAAGTCCCTCATAGTTACTTACCATTCCTACTCCAAGCCTGTGCAATTCTCTTCTATATTCAGTGAAGTCCATAGCCCTCCCTCAAAAGGTCAACAAAAGCCATGTTTGTGCATATCAGGACAGAATTTGGCATCAAAAGCTTCCGTTTTTCCATGAAAAAATCCCTTAAAAATAAAAATACAAAAAGAAGTGAATGTTTTTCCCAATCCACATTTTCTCACTAGAACAGAGATATTTATTACCTTAGTGATGCAGATTTTCAATTGTACCCACTATTCCAAAAGATCCAGAAAGGTGTTTCTCAGGAGCTTGGGAATGTGATATCATGTAGTGTTTTTCTGGGGCTCTTAGGAACCCTACTTAGAGTATTCACCTACCTGCAAACCTTTCCCACCTTGCCTCAGATCACCAAATCTGCTGTGCCTTTTTAGTTCTACCTGCTCTGCTTTGGTGATATTCCCATCTGCTATATTCCTTCCCTGTAGCTGGGGGATCAGCTGTCTTCCCTATTCTTGGCTGTCCTTGAGGATAAAAGGAAAGAATCAGAACTCCTCCTTTATCCAGGATCTCAAAAGTTCAGTCTGCAGTTACCAGATGTCAACAGAAAAACATTGTTGTCAAAAGAAAATACCAAGATGAGGAATAGTATGTAGGATAATCACATTTATCCATAGAAGTCTCTGCAGTCCAGATATCTGTCTCTAATTCATCACAGGAGAAGAGTGGAGAAGGGAATTTGCCTAGAGGAAGAAATAGGGCAGAAAACTTCAGCCAGGTCAGCATTCCCTTCTGCAAATCCCTGGAAAGGTAGAAGGGTCAGAGCAGTACATCTCCCTCAAGTCTGTATTGCACTTCTGTTCTCCAAGGTGTCTGGAAAAACACAGACCAAGGTGTCCTACATGCATCACATTTGAGTTCTATCTCTGAACACAAGGAAAAGGGGCCCTAGAGCCCCCAAAGCCATTGGAAACAGAGTGAAGCAAGCCATTGGGGACCTCACTGAACCAAAAGGGGAAATTTCTGGTTTGGATTTTGAGAAGTTTGCAACACAGGCCATAAAAATTTCCCCAGAGGTAAGTACGAACAACTGCACTGCAGCAGCCTCGTGCTTGTTGTAGGACAATTTAATGGCAACTGGAGAATTCCTTTATGTATATTGTTGCAAAATGGTACTGAGCAATATTTATGAGTATATTCTTGAACACTTTTTCCCCCTGGAAGTGACTAATCCTGTGCAGATTTACTGAAACTTTATCAGGATGTCAGGCAGTGCCAAGGAGCAAAGCAGCCGGACCATTGCCTGTACTGCAGTGAAGCTGTTAGCAAGGACACCTGGCACAGGAAAAAAAGTTAAAAACACCCAGTTCCCTTCTGCTTGAGTAGAATTTCTTGACAATATAAAATTTCTTTCTTAGAGAAATAAGGGCTTTTTCATTGAAGAAAGATCATTTCTATTGACAATAGGCTCCCAAATCCTGAATAAGAAACAAAATAGCCAAATATATTATAAATTATATATTATATATATTTACATAAATAAAAATATATTTTGTATATTTAACTGTATAAATATATTTACAATATATTGTAAAGAGCACAAGACTATCAAACCTACAATTCTACTGCAAATGGGACATATTTGAACACTCCAGATTCTTTCTCATAGATGTCACTAGCACAGACACTACCCTCCTCATTATTGTACATGAGATTTGTAAATTCTTCTGCTGGAACTACTGATATATTTATTTTAAAACAACAAACAATATTTCCTCACATGCCAAAGAAAATGGGAATTTTAACATCTTAAGCCTTCCCTGGAGATGGCAGGATTCCCTTGGTTTGTGTGTTACTCCACAGAGTTGCATGTTATGCCAGTGGGAGGGAGGGAGGGAGGGAGGGGCGTCTCCTCTGGTTTTTTCCACTAACTTCACAGTGAGGAGCTCTTTTGCTCCAGACTCCTATGACAAGTCTTCTTTTTCCTGACTTTGCTCATAATTCATTTTGAATCACCAGATAGGATAGCTTTGTACAGGGTGGGGAACAAAAAGTAATTACATTTGCCCAGACTCCTGTGGCAAGCAGCAGATTTGAAAGGCAGAAGCACGACAGGTTAAGGCTGGTTGGGTCTCCTTCAATTTTGGTCCTTCTTCAGCAAACCCATTACTTCCTGCCAGTCAAAAGTTTCTGATCCTCATCTCCTCTCCATTTAGTGCCTGGTTTCCCTCTGCCACCAGGATCTGTGTGTGGGCTGCTTCTGATGAAGGACAAAGGTTCAGCTCAGCCACCAGCCCTCTGCAGTGAGGGCCCTGCTCCCCTGCCTGGCTGTGGCTCAGAAACAGCTGGGGGCCTTCTGCCCTCGGTGCCTGGCTCCTCTTGCCCCAGGTTCATCTGCTATCACACAGTGCCACGCTGGGCTGCCAGCTATTCCACTTAGGTAACACTTGGCATTTCCAGCCCCAGGGCCTCAGCACTGACGCAATTTCCAAAATTATTTTTTAAAAAGCCACAAATATTTTGAATTCCTAGCAACTGAAAAACCCCAAAAGCAAAAAAGCAGCATTCTTCTGCCAGGAAGGGAAGAGGAAAGGCTGCAGTGGGGAGCAGAATGGTGGACTGAACTCTGCTTCATCTTTCTATTCCCTCCTCTTCTTTCAAAACTTGCTGGTAATTCAAGGTAATGGGAAAGGGAAGAAAGAAAGAGACAAAAACTGGGGTGGGGTGGGGGAAATAAATTTTGGAATCCTTTCTCCAGGAATAGAAGTGGAAAAGATCACATAAAACAATGGTGGCATCTGTCTGTCTCTCTTCTCTAGCTTCCTACCTTCTTAAAAGCCACATATCAATATAGGTGAGAGACAGATGCTATTACTTTTTCCACTTCTTCCTCCATTAAAAATAAACAGGGGCATAGTTAATGGTTAATGCTGCTGAGCTCATGGAACAAACAGTTCTCTTTTCCCATCTTGCCTGTAGTTCAATTATGAACTTAGGCTGCCTTCAGGCTACAAAGGGCAAGAAAGCAGGAAATACATATATCCAGAAATGCAGCCAGTGTTTGATGTCTCTGAACTGAAATTAAATTAAATTGAAGTGGAGAATAAAAGCAATATGCAAACCATGGAGCTTGGAGTCAAATGGAGAAAAAGGAAAAAAACAGGTCTGAGATAGCTGAGCAACATGGAGGACTTCCAAATTCAGCAGCAATGCTAGAAAGCTGTTTCTGTGAAGGTTATTAGTAAATGATCTTCGAAGTAGTCACAGATTAAAAAATAAATGAACAAACTTTGGCTTATATAAGCGTGCCCTCTGGGTAGCACTTTTCCAGCACTGAAAAAGCAAGGTAGGGGGAGAAAAACTAAGACCCCTGGGCCTGGAGCCAGAACAGTGACTGAGAAACTCAAAAACCCTGTAGGGATACAGATGAGCCAGAGAATGGGATTCATCCTCACACTGCTCCAGAACACACGGGAAACTTCAGAATTGCCTTGGAGCATGTGGTGCTCTGAAGACCCAAGGTCAGACCGTGTCTGTTAGGGAGGTGAAAGCAGAGGTACCATGTTGGACAAGGATGCTCATGCAAATCTGACACTCAGCAGTGCCATAAGCAGGCACTGAACAATGTCACAGACAAAGGCAGCAGGCTTCAACTCCTGATGCTGCAGCAAGGAGAAGGGAGCTTTCTCTCTGGGTTAGTCCATGGTGAAAGGGGACAGTGTATACAGAAGCCTGCCAGAAGGGGAAGAAGTATTTGGAGCTCTAGCACAAACCAAAACTAGCCCCCCAAATATTTCCTTTAGGTGTGACCCACATTTTTCTGCAGCTCAAAGTGAATCAGAGCTCCAAATCTCAGCACTGCAGCAAGACACGTGAGATCAAGGAATCGATCCAAAGTTCACTAAGCATCAGAGAAATGAACCTGGCTTGCCTTTAGATAAAATAAAATACAGGAGTTGTATTTAAAGGATTAAGAACGATACCTAAACTAGCTGACTTCACAGAACATAGAAGGTAACTATTATCTGAAGAAACCATGAAACATGATGGCATATGTAGGCAAAGGTATGCTCAAAATCATTATGAATGCAAATGAATTGTTATGAAAATTAATAATTATAAGTACCTGATAACACATACAAATCTAGCTTTTCAAAAGTCAGGTAGGTAGGTAGGTAGGCCAGTTTCTAGTAGAAACTCTGGGGAATGTTTAAAAGAACACTGCATATTGAAACAATAGTGCACCCCAACCTCACACACTTCAAGAGATGTGCAGGATGGAGATTCTGCAGACACAGCACCTGCATACTGCAGACTCTGAAAATATCTAGCTAAGGCAGAGTAAAAAGATACTGTAATTTTAACCACTGTAGAGATCTCAGAGAGCACTCTTCCCAGTTGGTGCCTTTCCCTGCATCATCTACTGAAATCATCTTGGTAATCAGCACACTCAATTGTTTATAAAAAAATGGAGGGCTAGGTGAACACTATAGGAAAGACATAGTTTTGAAAGGGGAAAAAACCCAGGTAAACAACGACCCCAAAAGCCTAAAAGAAATGAAAATTCCAAATAGCTGCTTTACAGTTTTATGTCTTTAATATATAAAGATGATAATTAAATTTACATATTGGCATCTAGATTACAGCCAGTAATATTTACATATGTATTCCAAAACCTAGTTATCTTGATGCAAAAGGAGTTCTTAAGAAATAACAAAAAATAAAGAGCAATTTGTGGCAAAGTATCTCATCAATATTGGTATGTTGATATACACTTAAGACTGAAGAAGAGAAAGAGAAAAGCCTTCAGTGCTGTTGGAAAATTATCCCTTGTTATTAGAATAACCATGGACTTTCAAACAGAAGCCAGAGTGGGTTATTCAAGCCCAAATGCACATTTATGTTTTAGAAAAGAAGAACCCAGATACTCTTGTGAACAAGACAGAGATAATACATACTCCTTCCTTTGGTTTTGGTGTCATTAGCACAGGTGATCAGATTATGAGTGAGATGAATTAATTTTGAAAAAAAAAAAAAGTGTAACTATTAATGCATTGTCCAAGGACAGCATGTCATTAACCTAATGATACACTCATTATGTTACTAATTGAAATGTCCTATTAAATAAAAATCAATAGTTACAGTCTTTTCCTTAGTTGAGTAGTGCGATTGTCACAAAAGCTGTTGTAATTTCCATACATTTTTACTACTTTTTTCTTTGCTAGAATACCAAATCTCTTCTTAATGAGTGATCTGACCACTAGTTGGCATTGTTACTTCACTCAAATACGTAGCCCTTAAACGAGGTGTTGAGCTAGAAAACCCAGCTTCTACATTTTTGAGCTCTAAGTTTCATTTTGTAACATCTGGACATAGTGATGAGGGAAAAGGGAAGGAACAAGTAATATGTGATTGGAAAATTATTTCCCCTTCCCCACCCTGTGTATCTCTTTCAGTGAATTTTTAGTTCTACCTTAAATTCTGAAAGAATAAAGCTTTATAAATTGTATCTGCGGAGGGAAAAAAAAACCCAAACCAAACCACAGCCATAGTCATGCACACTTAACTGGTACAGCCCAGGCTGTGAGTGTAGACCCAGTAGTATTCCCGGATCAGTAAGCTTAAATAACAGAAACACAGCTGTTGAATGCAAACATAAAATAAAAGAACTTTATACCCATGAGCTGCTGTTTCTGCTACACCAGAGCTTTCAGGGGTGCCTTGTGCTCTGAGCTCCTGGTAACACAGCAAGTGCCAGCTTTTCTGCATGGCGACTCTGTCAGTCGTGGAACAAAACAAGGGTGTTTTTCACACCTTTCCAGAAGTGGGGTGATACCTTTGGGAGTGAGAGTGCAAAGAGGCCCTTAGGGCAGGATCTGCCTGTGCTGCTCAGCCCCGGTCCGTTCACTCTCCGGCTGCTCTGTCACACACAGGATGGGCTGTGGGGCTCCTCCTGCCTGTGGTAGCTCTGCTGGTGGGACTGGGAGCCCTGCAGGGCTCAGCAGCACAAATTGGTTCTGGAGGGCCCTGCAGGCAGGGAAGTGGAGAAGGGAACAGGTGTCCCATCGGTGGGAGAAGGAGAGGGGATTTTCACCTTGTGGAGCCTGACTTCTAGGGCAGATATTGAAACAGTTAATGGTTTGCTTTAGCTGCAAATCAAACTTCCTTTCAATTAAACTTAACATTTCTGTGATACAGAAGCAAGATTTCAAAAATAGCCACTTCTCAAAGGAAAATGAACACAACCTGAAAGAGCTGCTTTAGAACAATAAGATGTAATCTTTGTAATACTGCAAATCCTGGCTCATACACAAACCCACAGACTGACACTGCTTGCACATTAACTACAGTGAGTCACAGTACTGTTCTCAAATTAAATCCTCATCTACACTACTGACACACTTTAAGGCCTTAGGTATGTCTCATCAACACTCTTCAGCTCTAAAATACACATAACACTTACCCAGCATTACAGAGATTAATTCATTAGTGACTGCAAAGTGCTAGGTAAATGTTTACAACAACTGTCTAACAGGATGTTTTCCAAACATCCTGGTCACCAAAACAGAAAGAAATATAAAATGCAAGCAGCACTAACGTGAATCGTGGAAAATAAATGCAAAAACTTCCTTCCATTCTAATGAATGTTTCACAAAGCCAAAACAACAAAGAGCAACCAGCCAGGCAGTGGTTTTGAGTAACCTAGGTAATTTGACATCAAGTCTTTCTGAAAGTAGGCTGATATATAAGAAAATTTAAACAGATTTTGCAACTGCTTTGCCTATAAGACTTTCTAAAATCTCATGATGGTAAGCAGCTGATTCCACAATATCCAAGATAATCCCTTGCTGATCTAGATTTAATTAAATTAAGCCACTCACAAAATTATGCTATGCCACAAGGCAATCCATGAATGATCACAGAAGCGATAGCCAAATTCTCATCCCCAAATTCTCCACTACTGAATGCCTTAGCAACTGTATTCCTTTGAAGGAGCTGTACATTAGAAATTCTCAATGGGTTGGAGTGAGCAGATGTAATTCTGCCTCAGACACCCATGCTTGCAGTCTAATCTCCCTCCTCTCAGGGAGAAGCAACTGAAGAATGCGTGATGGCTCCTAGTCTCTAACACAGATCCAATTGTACTCATTATCAAAATCTATATAAATGCTATCCACTTTATTTAGCGTTAAAAGCTTCCATCCTTTGAAGATAAACAGGTTAACAAGCTTTAAAATCATTAATGAAGTAAGGCTTGAGGAATATCTTTCTGAGCAGCATAAACATTGGCTCAGCTAACATCTCATGCCATCAGCGAGGAGAGATCTCTAGCAGACCCAGGCCAAGATGCTGTGGGAAATAAGTGGAAGGCAATAACAGCTGGAAATATTTGGCACATACAATAAAGTTTTGAAACCCTTTGGATACTGGGTTTCCAAGCTCTTTTTTCCCTTTTTTTTTTTTTAAAGAAACCACAAAATATTTCATTAGCACTTGTGTGAGAAACAAAATCAGAAACACCCAGGTGTGGTATGAATGACATGGTTACCTGCCATGAAATGATACAAACATCCCTCTCCTTCCTCCCTCTCCCCTCCAATTATCTACTTGCAGAATGCATGTAACAGCACATCTGCAGAGCTAATGTTCTGTGAGCTGGGTAGGAATACATATCTGGCTGTATACATTACAACTGGAAATCCAGTCTTCTTAGGCTGCTTTGGGCTTTATACAATTGTCCAGCTTTGCATTTCCTAATTGTTTCTGAATACAACGCAATGCCTTTTGCCCATGCACAAGTTTGCAGGAAGATGACAGTGTGTGCAGGGAGAAGAAAGGCTGGAAACAGCAAAAGGGGAAAAAACCTGCTGGTGGAGGCCTCAGAAAAGACACATGATAAAACCTGTTAAATCTGAAGAGGTTTAAAATTTATTTTATGTATTTATTTTTACTGGCAGAAAGCTGGCATATAGGATGCCAGATGTGAGTTAGCTAGATTTCTCCAGCTGAGAAGAATATTTTTTTTTCTACTGCAATTTTTACTAACTATTTAGATGTCTCACCCAATCAAATGGAACCTGTTTATGCACTGATCCTCTGGTCAATTGGATGTGGGATGAGAAAAGTAAGGACACAAATAGTCATGTACTGTGGCACAGGAGTCCCAGTCACTGCATGGACCTGGCTGTGCTTATTCCACAAATGTACACAGAAAGGATTATTCCTGTCCTAAAAAATAAAACTCACCAAAACAACCCCCAACTAAAAAAACCCACCATAAATATTTTTCCCGTCTGCCCTAAAATAGTGAAGCCCAAAGTAAACATAAACCAACCGCCCTCTTTAATGGTGATTATAGCCTTGCTGGATTCTGTGCACAATAACAATGGTTTGAATTTGTTAAAGGTCACAAGGAAAAGTACAGCAACAAGACCTTGTAGCTGGCAGCATGTTTTTATTCCTCAGCTTAAAGCACACACAGTAGCTGCCTACACAGTGAGTGCTTTTAAACAGCAATCTACAGGAAAAGAAAGGAATTAATTATGCACTGTTGAGCAAGGTAAACTGATAGATAAAGGTATGAATGCTACCCTCTGAAATTTCATTGCTAGTTTACCTGTGCCAAAGCTGTCAGGGGAAAAAAAGTAAATAGCACTTCTCCTTGACTGTGCAGCCTAAGCAGGAGGATGTCTCCTGCTTCATGCCTCTTGCATACCGAGCTCTGCCATAACACGGCAGCACAAGGAATAGTCAAGGAATCCAGATGCTTCTCTCCCATGATGTTTTTTTACGCACCAGAAAGGAGGAATGACAGAGACAAAACAAGCTTGGATTCAATCAGTACGGCATGACAAGTACTCAGTTGTACTCCAGGCCTTTGCTTGAGTAAACAGCAGTGTGCCTGTGAAATGTTCAAAACAACAAAAAAAATAAATAGCCTTTAAAGACACAAAGTGTCTGTATAAACAGAGGATGGGGGAAGACTACTTGACTACCAATGCCTTTTGATGGAAAAAGAAATTAGCAACTCTCTCTTTGGCAGGAATGGAGAGCTGGGATACAGATTCCGCAGCAAGGCTTCCTGCAGTCCCAGGAAATCACACAAGAGATGCCCAGGTGCCCACTTTCCACACAATACCCAATAATGATAACCAAATAAAGAGCTGAGAAACAGCTGTAGACAAAACAGCCTTAGACAGAAGGCAGCAAAACAGAGACTGCTGCTGTCCTGCTGTCCTTATTGCAGACCCCTGCAACAAGGAGGAAAATTTTTAAACAAAGTTTGTTACATAGTTTACGGGGACAAATCTCTGCTGATCCCTACAAGAAAGGGGCAGACGTCTTAGCACAGGATTACCAAAAAATAAATACAGTGCAAGCAGTGATCTGGTTTCCTTTTGAACATAGCAGTTACACATGGATTCTTATCTTAAGGAATTCTCCAAATTAGTTACACAATCCCTTCCATTGTGTTTATCATGTTCAATCTCCCAACAATTTAAACTCCTCTCTCCTTCCAGTCCTGTTTTGAGCTTCATTCTATGAGTGTTCAGGAATCTTCCAGTTTCTGCCCTAAGTAACTAGATAAGAAACACTCAATTTGGGATCAATATTATCTTTTTATATATTTTTTTTTCTTCCTGATACATAACCCTCGAATCCATTTACAAATAGTTCTCCTATCCCCTTATGAGCATCAGCCAATCAGGCTATAGAAACCAAGATATTTTTATCTCTTTGTAAGGAATTACAGGAAACTGTTTAATCCATCCCATTCTTCTAACCAACCTACTAATCCTTGTGGCTACCTGCCTAAATTCAAATTAGGCTTTGTTAAAGCTAGGTGATCTCAGCTGTACAAAAAAAAATTATCATGGTCACTTACAATGGCTTGGGTATCTCTACAAAACCTTCTTACTCAGTGAGCCCAAAAAGTACATTATGCTTTTTACTTCTGCTTCACACTGGTTGCTCATAGACACCCACAAATTTGATTAACCATCATATTCTACTAAGCTTTTTTCTTCTACGTTTTTATTTGTTTCAAAGACCCAGCAGCAAGTACAACAAGGCAGTTCACTTCAGAGATGGCTGCTGTGTTGCTTCTGCCCTGCCACAGGGCTTGTGGAATACATGTTGTATTCTGGGCCACTTTCTAAAACCAGTGGCAGGATTAGCACACAAGGCAAAAGGATTATTTTGCAAGATTTAGGTATTGCAGAAATACAGTTCTCCTCTGCAATAAGGAATTAACTTTCTCAATATTCCCACATCAACAGATACTTGTGGTTACATGTAAATTGAGAAGGGAAAAATCACATAGTTTTTCATGCAAAGAACCCAACAGGATGTAACTTTTGCATACAGACAAGTGAGCCCCCACCTGGAGTACTGCGTCCAGCTCTGGAGCTCTCGGCATGGCAAAGTTGTGTTGGGCTGAGTCCAGAGGAGGACCACAAAGATGCTCAGAGGGATGGAGCACCTGAAAAGCAGGAGAATCAGTAACACCAAGTGTCACAGGAATTTACAGAAATGTGAAGGCAAAACTCTAGGGACATTTTCCAAAAAGATGTTTACAAGTGCCAAACACAACACAAGTGAATGAGCAAGAAAGAGCAAAGCACTCGTATTTGCAAATTGGCCTTCCAGCTGCACTGTGCATTTGTGGCTGCTGAATGCCACCAGAAAGCTCACAGCCATGATCAACACTACAGATGGAAGAACAAGACCAATTGCACCATTTTTTCTAAAGTTTTGTATACAGGAGATTGAAATTACATGTTTCCTGTAAAACATTTTAATTAATTAATTAGCTTCAAACACGTGCTCATGCTCACAGTGGTCTCAGGGAAAAGTAAAAGTTTTTGGCTTTCAGCAGATCAAGGACATAAAGAATTATCAAATAATATAAACTTAAAGTTGTTGAAGAGCCAGAGTTAAGATCCTAGCATCTCCTTAAATTTGAATTATGGTCTGCTTCTCTATTGCATGGCATCACAGTGAAAAGAAGTAAAATATTACCTGAAAAAACTGCTTTTGAGTGACCTCAGATATGCAGGCCTTTGTGACCCACAGACATGTGTCTGTGAGTTGTGCTCTGCTACAGCTTTGCCACAGGTTGGTTTGGACATGGCACAGACTGTAACACTGAGAATCCAGGAACCTAGGAAAGCAGGATGTCATCCTGGACACCTGGCTCGTGAGAGGAGTGTACTGTAAATGCACCCTACTACCTGTCCTGTTAACTACCCAAGGGCAAGGCCTGGGCAATTGCTACCCTACCACTACACAAACTTTATATCAGCTACTGATTTCCTCTCTGTCTGACATTCACATTTGTTTACAAAATACCTAAGCAAGTGCTACTGAGCATTCGAGGAAGCACTTCCTTTATTCATGATGCCAAGTCTCCTTTGAGCCAGCAGCTGAGCCCTGCGAGCTCCTTCTTCCTCTTGGCTTCATGCTTCAAATAAATCTGAGTGATGTTTCTGCAAACTTCCTCTGGCTGCTGCTCTCCCAGACCCACACTTCCATAGGAAGATCATCACAATCTTTGGGTTTTGTTTGGCTGCTCATAAATTCTGCCTACACAGCTCACAACATCATTGAGATTTCTGTAAGACTTGCACTTTGAACAGGAAGATTATTGTTTTATCTCAGCCAGAAGAAAGCCAATTAACTTTCTCACACTTGTGAAAGTTTCATCAAGCTCTTCTACCACTGCTTTTTCCACAGACTGCACATTTCCTCCCCCAGTCATTGAGCGTTTCTGATGATCTCCAAGAAAAGGCAGAGGACCATCCCTTTTGCACTTTTTCTCACTGCTATGTTAATTTCTGCACAGGAGTCAAAGGGACAGTCATGGTCTTGAGCCTGAATCTAGAGCTAAGGCAAGCTCTGTGTTCCTTTTGAAAAGGGAACATCTGGCCATGCACCAGGCACCAGAAATACTGAGAGCAATGGAATTAGGCAAAGCTGAATTAATCCTCTCCCAGGCTTCCCACCCCCTCACTAAAAACCTTGGGAAAGCTCAAATCAAAGCTTGATCTTTAGGTACAATATGTGTCAAGGCCACAAAGTGCAAGACTGCAACTAAAGGTGCTTTGAATACACAACAGATTTCCCAGATGGGAATTTCCTCCATTATTATTTTTAATTTTCCATTTCCTAACATTCAAATACCAAAGAATACATCCAAGCATACTCAGCTTTGAAGAAAGCAGTTAAGCAAGGACTAAACTAGGAAAGAACACTTGGCCTTCTACAACACAGCCATTACATTAACTCCTCTGAGAGCTGGTCTTTTGAATCCAAACATAGTTTGTTTTTATAAAGTCACTAGTGATTACCAGGGGAAGAAAATAATTGTTGGGAAAAGCTTGGTTAATTCAGTGACCAACATAACATTTAACTCCATCCCAAGCTTTCTGTGGAATAATACATTGCGAGATGATGGCATGCTGTACTCCAAGAGTCAGCCTCAGAAAAAAACCAGTCACCCCTAAATCCAGATCAAATGAAAAGCACAGTTATTTATTGGACTAGAATGACTGGTGGTCACACAGAATTAGGTTTGAACTCTGCCAATACAAAAAGACTACATTTTATGTATAAACAAATTCTATGTAAAAGTTTAAATAAGAAATATCTCTTCAGAAAGTTCTGAGGGTTTCAGGACCAAACAAACCCAACCCAGTTTTTTAGAGAGAAACTTTTAAAAATTAAATCTATTCAAGAAACCCTAAAAATATGCAGCTAAACCCCTAGACTATCATAGCATTTGTAGTCTTACTTTCATTACCAGTAAACACCACAAAAGAAAAAAATGAAAAAAAAAAAAAAAATCTTTCTTTGGACCCTTCCAGACCAAGTTGTATGAATCAGCTGTGAACTCATGGCTCTTCTTCTTTTAAGCCAAGCTTGCCCCAGCTGAAAGCTTTTCACAGTCTGCAGTTAGATCAGAAAGGTATAGCAAAGGGCAATGGCCAATATAAGGAGAGCCTAAATGTCATTTGAGGTTTTGATGGTGCAAGCTGGTATTTTCTGAAAGAACAAACAGATCAGCATCACCCACTTCAGCTATAATCCTTCTTCACTCAGAATGAGGTATAAGTAATGAGACTGATTGTAAACCTTGGCAGTACTGCCAAGTACCAGGAGAAGAGGCCAGGCTTTTCCAAACCCACAAATCCAGAAAGAAGCCCCATAACCTTTGACAAATGCAAAAATGTTACATGGAAATAAAAACTCAGCTGTTTGTCTGAACAAATCACCACAGTAAAATGTGCTTACAGGCAGAAAACTTGATCTGCAGTCAGGAGATGTTATAAAATTTTCAGTAACTGGATGCTTCTGCAATTCCAGTGCTACTTTTAATCGAATTTACTGACTGTGTTTTACAAAATGGTCATGGAGAGCCAAAAGGGGCTCTCATCCACCCTGTATGCCTCTGCCAGCACAACAGCGATTGCTACCTCTTCTGGAATTACTAAACACGATGATTGGAAGAAGCCCTTTCACTCCATATGAAAACAAGGGAGGAAAACACAGGTGAATTTGACCTGAAATAGTATTAAGGAGGAAAAAGCATTTCCTTCTCTTTTCAGAGTGTTGCTAGTTGTTGTATTTTTATTATAGTACATTTTGTTATAAATATCAGAAAATGTCATTCCCAGGGTGAAGAGAAACTGAAATACGGAAAAGTTCTCTGATCTTGGCCCATCAGTGAAAGCAGTCTGAAATGTCTGCTTCTACCAAATGTTTTCTTTGGGTAACTTCCACTAGGGATTAAGCTTTATTTCCATTAGAATGTCCTTTGAACTGGACTTTATAAAAGCTTAAATGAAATAAGAAAACACTTGGGTCAGAACTTGTTCATAGCAGTGTTTCTTCTTGGAAGGACTTGATTAGCCTAGGATTGAATGAACTGCATTCTATCAGCTGACAATCAGTAAATAGAAGTCTGGGCAATTATGTTTTTTTCAGTTCAGTGACCCTTTCACAGCAACTCCAGCAAAGGAGCTTTGTAAGCAAGATTGTGAAGCCATTCACTGAGACACATTCACTTTCTGTGAAAAGGACACATTTGCTTGCTGATACATCTGCAGGCATGCACACATGGTACCTCAGAATACAGGCAACTGAAAATAAATGTAGCAGATTTTGCAGTTTATGGGCCAAGTTTTGTTCACATTGAGACAGGCCTGTACCTGGGTCATATCTATAATTTCACTGAATTTAAAAACAAAACTAAACCTCAAACTGAATCAACAAAAGCATTGTCTGAATCTCTGAACACAGCAGAGAATCAAAAGGCATTTAAAAGTGTTTGAAAAGAAGATCCTCCTCCTTTGGGACTTAATTTCATGGATTAATAAATTTAAAAAACAATAATAAAACTGACAGTACACAAGCACGAGAGAACTTCACCTCTTATCACATATACTTTAAATCATAATCCAATCTCTGGCATCTAAGGATTGGTATAAATCCTGCAGCATGAAGTGTATTACCTCTCCAAACTTAGGTTCATATTATTTATGATTTATCATAAATAAATCATTTATTTATGATTATTTATGATGTCTCTTCTGGTATCACTTTTTCTTTCCAATGAGCTGTAAAGAAGTGAAGTACACAAATATTTCTGTGGTCACAGCAGGCTTTAAAAAAACCCTAAGACAGAACATTTCCCTGCAGGATGCTCCAGCTGGTTTTCAGCATATGAATGTGACAGAGAACCAAAGCAGTAATCCCTGAAAGAGGGAAGAGGATTGGGAGAAATGTGTTGCCAGAGTACAATGTGCTTTCTGACAGCAGTGAAAATTTTAATCATGACAGCACCAGAGCATGTGACTCCATGATTAGCCCTGGAAATTCGTCCTACAATAAAAACGTCTCTATATTTCTTCTTACATTTTTAGCAGGGGAAAAAAAATCTACTTCACTGATTTGCAGTAAATTACAGCTCCAGGCAAGAACTGCAGCAGAAGAGAAACACTTCTGACCATCCACCTCTATCTATACACAAGATACAATCAGTTTCTGTTGCAGAAAGTCTCCAGCACATTCAGTTATAATTTCATCCAAGGTTAACTAACATCCCTCACCCCTCCCCACCCCAAACCTGCTCTTGCACTGGAACACGCTGGTGATTTTCCACTCTCTGTACAACACAGTCTGTGATGTTTGTCAGGTGTCTTGACTACATGGATCAGGATTTTCTAACCAGACAATCCATTTCTCCGTGATGCACCATGCTTATACTCTGCCCTCCTCAGACAAAAGCACATATGAAAATAAACCCTACCTGTTTGTTTCATTTGTTTCAAGGAAACTAGTTATTAATAAGTTAATAAAATCACACCCTTTCCCCCACTGGTATTTTCTTTCATATTCAGCTGAAGTCTTCTCAAAAATCACTGCTTTTTGATTGCATGCAGAGAGCAAAAAGAAAAATATTTTATAGAACATGGTGAAATAAGTAAGGGGCAATTGTTGTTAAGCAGAGGCTCTCACCATGCAGCCTTCTCCTCCCCATCCTTGCCTTTCTTATCCCCCATCAGCCTTTAGCATGCTCCAGAAATTCAACTTGCTCTTAAGAAAGCAAACCAACCCCACCCCAATTCAGGTCTTTCTTCCCATCAAATCCTTACACCACTATCTCTTTTCAGCCCCATTTCCTTCTCTCCTTCAGCACAGCTTCTCTGCTGGACCATGGAATGTTACTAGCAGCTGCACTCTTTCCTCCTGATCATAGGCAGGAGTGGAAGAAACAAACTCAAAACACACCTAAATATTGTCCTAACAGCAAGACTTGCAGGTACACAGGTGTCCCTGGGTGTCATTGCCATCTGCCTGTGCTGTTCTCATTAATTCCCAACAACTGCAGAACAACAGCAGCTCCTCAGGGAGCACTGATGCCATCGACTGGACCCTGTGCAGGGACACACCAGCCTGAGTTTCCTAGGAATCCCTCCACCTTCCAAAAAGCACCATGTGACATCTCCTCTGGACAAGGAAGAGCTGTACAAAAAGCTTATTTCAACCTCAAATCCCCTCCATTTCCTGCTTTATTTATCTTCATCAAGCACAACCAGATTCAAAGGGAAACTTGTTGCTGCAACTCCTATGCAGGGAAAGTGTTTGCCAAAAGCAGAACTTACTTAAAAGTTCTCTTGGAATCTGTCTGGCAAGATTTTCTCCTCATCTTTGCAAAGGCCTTGTATCCTCCAACACATTTTTCCCTCTGATGTTCCCAAATCTGCTTCAACTACTGCTAAACTTCAGTGGTTTGTTTGAACACCCTCACGTGTCTCCTCTAACCATCTGGTAAGGCCCACAGGAGCTAGTGAGGAAGATACCTGAGCAGCATCCTCATGTTTTCTCAGATTTGACTGAGGGGCTCACAGAACCAGAGTTTATCAGGATATGTACACAGTTAAAATAATTTTAACTGTTCTCAGTTCAGAGCCACAATCTTAAGACATAGTTTATTTGTTTATTAAACAGCATAATGATGTCCTGGGAAACTTTTAAGTTGCTTATATCCTATGAAGTGACATCACTAAAATGAAACAGTGGGTCACAGTGTCACAGCTGGGAACCTTGAATCCATCATAACAAGACCTTCAAGCTTCCAATTCAAAAGCTCTGGAGTGCTCAAGTATTTTTCCCCCTAAGGGTATTAGCTGAGGATTCTGGCTTTCCGTGGTTCATTGAGAATAGGATGTGGTACTGGGCTATTGATAGGGTTTCTCTGGAAACTCTGGCTGTGGGAGCACAGTGCCAGAAGCTGAGGTACAGTCCTCCCAGCCCTGGAGGCAGGGTTACATTGCTGGGAGTTGTCTACAAGCTTCAGAACTGTATGAAATGCAGGTAAACACTCCAAGCTGGATGGCAGCTACATCCAGGCCTAAGGAAGGGAATAGATACAGGCAGTCCTTGTGCATGCATGGCAGAACAAAAGAAGAGGATCTATGTGAAAAGAGCTGTCCATCAAGGCAGAGGACACAGCCATACACACCAATGTATGGAAGAGGTCCCTTATAAAGGGATATCCTATGTTCAGCTTTTTCCTGTTTGACCAATGGAATTCAATGTTCTCACATCTCTGTGATGTTACAAACAACAAGAGTGGTAGAAGAATAATGTTGAAGTCATTTGGACAGACCTAGGGACTCAAATTTCAAGCCTTCCAATTTATGTGACAGTAATCTTGACCCATGATGCAGACAATTTCTGCAAATGCTTCCGTGTGAAGTTCTCCGCAGGGAAGGAAGTTTCTACTGTCTAGCATCTGTTGTCTAAATGGTCTTGTACCTACTGAGGCTGCTAAAGGGGACCATATTTCTATTACTAGATTTACTACAAAACCAGCATCTAGCTCAAGTGGAAACCCAAATCCAGCAGGATTTTTATGACCACTCTTTGAAAGTGCAAATTTCCGTATTTTCTCACTAGCTGCAGAATGGTTCAGTCTTTCCCCCAAGCCCTTTCAGTGATTATAGCTCATTTCTAAAATTAATATTTTCTTGAAACTCACTAAGAACCATCTGCAGAGGGGAAAAATTAAGTTACTAACTTGAATAAGCAAACAAACAAAACCATTTAGAAAAATCTTCCAAAGAAAACAGAATTTCCTGTATGGCTTACTGGCCCAGCTAGGATTAACCAGCCCAATAAGAAAGATTATTAAGCCTTTTTAAATGACAAAAAAGGCCTGAGAAATTTCAACATGATCTCGAGGAAGAAAAGTTATGAGTGTTCTTGCCCTCACACATGAAACACAAAGGATTATTTCTTAAAGATAAAACCCACAAGAGTAACTATTTTAGTCCCAATTTTTGTTGCCCGGAGAACAAGGAGTAACCTTATAAAATCTCAAGTAAGTCTGATAGAGTGAGCTATCCATTAGCTGTAGCCACTTGTTATTTTTTTAGCACTACAGGTCATGCCCCAGTGAAACAAAAAGAGGGAGATGGTGGAAATTGAAGGAGTCCTTCAAAGAAGGAAAAGAAGCATGAAGCAGTGAGGTGGCTCACTCAAGAAACTTTGAATGAAAGGGAAGAATGAAGTACAACAGTAACAACTGAGGCAGAAAACAGTGATTTTTCCTCTCATCTGTCTGTATCTGAAATACCAGCACCCAGAGCACTATGGACTAGCTGGAAATTTTGCATATGGAAAACTCCAGAAGGAAAACCAGGTAAACACTCCATTTCTCTCTACATACGGGTAAAATGAGTGGAGAAATATTAATGTAATTCCTGAAAAATGGGGAAGATATCTCTGTCCAATACAGTACCGCACTGGAAAACAAAAAAGAAAAAACAGAAAGAAATGTTTTTCAAGAAATGCACAGCTTTCTGCTAAAAAGGCTATTGAGGAAATATAAAATAAAATCTCTTTGCAGCATTTCATGCTCTTTCACATAACACATTTAAAGAGAAAGAAATAATTTGTATGGAAGAGTGATGAGCCTCTGAACAATCCCTCTTTTCATCAGGATCCAAGCTGGGTTTCAAAAGCTGCTAGAGACATGCCTAGCTATTTCTGTTCCACAGCAATACAGTCATGGAAAGTTTTCCATGTACCACAGCAAGGCCACAGAGCAAACAGTTTATCACTGGAGTGTCTGAGCTTGCATGATAAAAAACAAACAGGGAATAATATATGACAAAACCTTGAAAGCGGAATTTTGGACTCTAATTACCTGGTCAGAAGCTCTTTTGAATGGGCTGTGTGAGATAATAAATTTCTTGTTAGAGAACAAGAACAAATCTACTTTGTCTGGACTCTAATCTTGGATTTGTAGCAGATTGTTATCAGAGCTTTCCCCCTGGAATTCAGTTTCTCTGCACAGATTTAAAAGAATAAGTCTTTTTCTCTTCCTTCAAGGCAATACCATGTATTATATCTGCTCCTACTTTTTGCCCATATTTGGAGAGCACAGCAAGTGGCTTAATTTTCACTTATGCATTGTTTTCCTTTGGTTTTCCAGCAAGACGATTCTGCAGAATTTCTACAGAAGGCCTCCCGCTAAGTATTTTTTCTTTTCTTGCTCTTCTGTGCAGATTTTAGTGGGGAGCCATTAGAGGCATGCCCTGTATCTTTGGGAGCTGCTGGAAGGGAGCTCAGGGTAGTTCACAGGCAGAAGGTGATGGGGTTTCCTGGTGGGTCTTGAAGAGCTGTGTTCAAGAGCAAATGGGCAAATTCAAGCCCAGTGGCTCTTGCTGTGCCCTGCCTCCCAGCTGAGGAGCTATGGAGCCTGGAGCCCTCTGGCACTCCTTGGCTGGTCAGATGGCAGAGCACCAACGAGGGGAAAACAGCAGCATTACTAAAGAGTTGTGGCTTGGCTGCTCCAAATGAGGATCAGGGCTTGGGATTTCTCTATTTTTATACAAATCCAGAGGAAATCACAGAAAGCAAGGATGACTTGACCCACTTTAGGGTGGGGTGAGTCTAGAGGACTACAGAGTTTGACAGGACATTTTGTCCAGCCTCCCTGCAGTGACCAGGGACATCTTCAAGGCCTGGCCTTAAATGTTTCCAGGGATGGGGCATCCACCACCTCTCTGGGCAACCTGTTCCAGTGTTTTACCTCTCTCACTGTAAAAAACTTCTTTAAAAATACTTTTTAAAAGCTTCTATTAAATAACAATGGCCTCTTGTCTTCATGTGTTTTGTTACAGTCTCCCCATGCCTTCCCCTTGTTTTGTTAGCCAAACCAATCTCACTGAAATGCTAAGGAAGGGTCCCCTTGACCCTTCCATGATCATGTTATCACAAAGTAAGACTTCTCCAAAAGAGCAGATGTGCCAAACCAGCCCAAGGATGCTGAGCTGAATGGAAAGTACACACTGATCAAATATTTGCTATTGCTGATGGAGAGGGAGCTGAGAGGTGGCATTTCCATGACATTTTGTTCTTGTAAAGCTAAGAACTGCTCTATAACCTTTGAATGTGCCTTGAAATTGTTAATCTCACACCAGAAGTAACTGGAGAGATTTGGAAAAGATACAATTATTTATTCTCAATCCACAGTATCACACATAAATAACTCCTATTAGGAAATACCATTAATAAATAAATCCTCATGATAACTGGAGAAATAGCTGATCATATCAAAAGAATTTATAGCTTAAGAGCAGGGTGACATAACAAGTCCATGCAAGGTTATCTTGCTCTGTCCTGTTGTAATAGGCACGTGTGCTTAGCTGAAAGTTTATTTTAAAAACCATACTCATATTCCAAAAGTCAGCTAAGAATAGTAGTCTACAAATACGAGGTGTTTCCATACCATCCATTACCCAGAGCTCCAGGAATAGCACTGTATAAGAATCAGGGAATTAAAACATTTTTACCACTTCTACCCTGCATTGGGTCATTTATCCTCAAATGTGAGTTCTCATGAGGGTTGCTAATACAGGTGTGGCCTGGAGTAAAGATTGGTTGGACTTGAACAGAAAGAAAGCAGGAACAAAAAATGCCATGTTCAAGAAGGAAACAGTGAAAAGACTCAAAATACAGCTGAAAAGTTAAGGACAAGAGACGAAAATAAGTTCAGCTGCTGATTTTTCTGGCAGAACAGAAGTCCAATTTGTCTCTTTTAAAAATGCACGCATACCCTTTCTGAAGCAGCTGCCTTCAGCCTCCTTTTTGCTCCTTTGCAACCCCACTGGGATTTATTGTCACGTGTACACACCACTTTTATCAAGCATCACAAAGTACCTCTATTCTGTCTAGCTCTTTTGGAAAAGTGCAAGAGCGCTACCTGTCCTAAATTTTGTTGAATATATTGTCTGATCTAGTTTGAGAATCCAAGTGATTTAAAACAATAACAAGAGTTGTCATGAGGAAAAATAAGTGCATTTAGTAAACAGTCTTGTTTCTTCTGTTAAGGAAGAAAAGCTACTACGGGGAAGGGGGATAAAGGCAAACATCCCCCCACCCCCCCAGCCCCAAATTGGAACAACAGCAACAACAAGCAACACCAAAGCCTCTCTAAAAAGTAGAGAAACTCCAGAAGACCATAAAAATAAAATCAAAAAATTCATTCACCACTCACCCTAAGATATTTCACCTGCAGCCTGCGAGATCTACAGGCTGCTTAAAATATGGTTAGGTTTGTGATATAACTCATTTATCCTTTATAGCTTGTTTTATTATCAACCTGTACTTTATTGTCACAGTTATTGCATAATTGTTACCACACAGAAAAGGAAGCCAGGCTTGTTGGGGTGAGTTTATACAGCTGTTTCATTCCACTCCTGTGCCTTTATATCTCTGCAGAGACACATAATTTATAACAGTGGGCAAAGCAATTTTAAAATTGCTGTTAAGGAAAAGCAAGCCCTATGTGGTGATTTCCCTGAATCAATGTCCCTCACAAAATGGGGAATTACATAAAATTGCTTTCATTTTGCAGAATGGATGAATGACAAGACAGCCATAAGAGAAAGATTTTTGATCACAGCTTAATTGCAGATGCTGCATAATTCTCACAGCATCCCAGCCTGCCTCCATCAGATGGACATCTGAGTTTTTAGAACAGCTTGTAGCAGTCCATGCACCTCTCACTTGAGCATCCCAAAAGTCCAATAAAAGTAAAAACAAACAAATAACCTGTCATTTGATAGGTACATTGAAGCAATTCTCCTGTATTAACCCAACCTCACACCACAGAGCATCCATTTTTCTTCAACATTTTCCAAACAAGTCTATACATCCATCCAAGCTCATGCATACAATATTTAGTCATTTCCAATAACATTAGATTTAAATGTGACCATTAACTTCTGGAGACTTCTTTAAAGTGCAGACTAGAAAATCCCTACTTCTTGTCATTTTGTGGTTGCTGTGTTTAAAGAATCTTCCCTCTGGGAATTTGCTGTGGTCAGAAAGCTTCATCACAAACACACTGTACTACATTTGCTGTAAAAACAAGAAGTGAGTGCCTTCTCCATTTCCTTTTCAAGAACCATGGTTTATGATGTTTTAATTAATGTCTCTTGGCTTGACAATTCAAGAATTTAAGAAGTAATTTGAACATGCTTTATTACCACAACTTAAAGCTGTAGTCATTGGTGCAGAGGTGTGTTCACACATTGGTGTGCTCATTGCATACCCCTAGGTGGGTTCATATCTGACTGTTTCATGTATCAGCTTCTTTTTCTTCCCTACAAGGGTCCCATAAGACATGGATATTTCAAGTTTTAAAAAAGCATGAAAAGACCAGAGACTGCATTACTCTCATCCTAAGATGCTGGAGGTCTAAGTAAAACAAAGGCAACTCAAGCTGTACCATGAAGGAAAAGAAGTTGTTCAAAATTAATGCTGAGACAGCTTTGATATTGTTGAAGGATGATCTGCAGAATAATATACATTGATTAAAAAAGTATAAGAATTGCATAGGCGAAGCTGAAAAAAAAATGAAGGAGATAATTCAGTGTTTAAAATGAGAAACAAAAACCACCCAACATTTAATGCAACTCTACAGTCTGGTAGCAGAATTTCTGAAGGGCTAGATGAAGCCTATCACTTTTGTAGTCTCCCAAGAATCAGAAATATTTGGCAGATGCTTGAAACAGGAAACGAATAAGTTTTATTTAGGCCTCAGACATTATTTTAAAAAGTCAGCTCACGGTAGCCGACCATGAAAACCTTCTACTGTCACATCTATTAAATGCATATTTTAAGACACAGCTTTACAGTTTTAGAGTTGCCTGAACCATCTACATTTCTGTCTTTCATATATTTATATGTAGAGGTGTGTGTGTGTAGGTGTGTGTGTATTTATAAAGCAATTTGTTTGCATTTAGAACTTGTTTCCCATAAGTCAAAACACGCTCCTCATTGCACTAAATTGTTTGGTTTAAACACTGATCTCTAGGGCATTGATAAACAGTATTTTTGTGGGTTTGGGAAAGCTGAAAATATTTTCACTTTAAAAATCCCATAGTGCAGCAAAGCAATGTTCCAGCAATCAAAAACATGGCATCTTCTCCGAGCATGGTTCACTGCAGCTAAGCCCCCAGAGAAGCAGTGCTAGTGGATGATTGCCAATGGTAGTGTGTTCTAAAAGAAAAGGTAAATAGGTGCTGTGTCAAACAAGCTGTGCACAGGTACCACTCACAGACAGGCAGCCAGCATTACATCTTAGCCCAGATGTAGCTTAGGATTCTTCCTGGCAAACAGGAACTTTGCCATTAGATATTCTCAGCCGAAGAAACAAAACCCAAAGCAGGGCCTGATATAAAAAGTTGTCTATCCTTGGCTAAGTTAAATCTCTTTGGGGACCCCATCCTGAGAGCACCCTGCCCTGTTTACTCCCACTGGGGAGGGGACGTGCTGCCAGCCGCAGGATGTTTGCCACCTTTGCCAGTCACCAGAAAGGGAGGGATTTTTGGCAGCAGTTTTGCAGACCATATCAGAATTGGCTAGTCAAATGCTTAGTATTTGAATGAATCCCAGCTACCTGCCTCCTTCTGGCCCAGGCTCAGTGCAGCTCAGTGCAGCCTCAGCAATAGCATTTGATATTCAGCAGAGCAGGAACACAGCACCTGAAGCTCCTGACCATAAACCATGCACCAAAAACACACCACAGACATTTAGTAGCCATATAAGGAACAGCCCTGGCACTGACCTGCTGTTCTCTGTTGTCTCCCTCCCCTCACACTGCTGCAGCACAGCTTCTGCCTGTGCAGACTCCCACTGACTTTTGGGTTGCACAACCTTGTGTCTGAAAAGGAGGAATAGATGAACTCAGTAACTCAATGACCTATTCTACAATCTACAACAACAACAACAACAGCAAGCCCTCCCATCTGTGCTTTGTTCTCACCTCTGGTACAGTTTTGCCACACACCCCCCAAGTCAGAGGGTTCATGGCAAGGGTTATTTTCTCTGCCCTCAACTGGACTAACTACTCTGCTCCCCAGTTCTCACCTTGGCATGCTTCCCTCATCCCCAGATCCCCCCATCGTAGCAGAATGGCTCCAGATTGAGACCAGCTCAGCTGAAGATGCCTTTATGCAACTCCTCCCATTCCAGCCTGTCCTAACAGGCCCTGAGGAGCTCGTTCCTCTGCTCAGCTTTTGTATGAGAGCACAGGCAGCTTTGCAAAACAGCCTCAACCAGGGCGAATCCTAGCTAGCCTGCACAGTGTCTGCAGGAAAGCATGGGTCATAGACAGGACTGGTGCTTCCAAGGAAATACTGCTCCCTTTCATTCCTGAAGGTCCAGACAGGGACAGAGGGACTGTCCTGGCAAGGGGCAGCAGAAGCCCCTGCCATGTTTACAGGGCCTCTTGTATGCAAGTAAAGTGCATAATGAGCAGGAGTCAAAGTACAAATCACAGCTGAGCCCATGAAGCTTTCTAGCTTCAGGTATCAGATATCCAGCCTTAGGCCAGGCAGTAAAAGACCCTCTGATCTCTACCATCTGATGATCAATTACTCCTGGAAATGACCAAAGCCAGCATATCTCTAAGGGGCAGCCCAGGAAAGGTTAGTGTTGCTCAGAGGGGAAAAGAGCAGTACTTGTGTCTTCATCCATTCAGGGTAATTGTATGGGCACAGACATTGTGTAATTCCCAGGGAAAGGGAGATTATCATCCTCAAGAACACTTCACAGTAAGAAAGGCCTCTGTTCTATTCTCAAGGTGAATGTTGCTGAGAAGGACATGAATGAATGAAACCTGGCCATGAACTAAAGAATATAAAAGAATGTTTCTGCCAGTTTCAGAGGAGATATATTTGCAGCTTCACTTGCATTTTTAAACAAGCAGACAGATGATTTTTATCTTCTCTGTGAAAGACAGACAGGGAAGAATTTGTTTAACTGCAAAATTTTATGGATGGTCTGAAGTTGAGGGAAGCATTTTACCAGCTGAAGCTTGAGCTGCTTTAGGGCTGGGAAAATACTTTATCTTCTGTGCTTGATTTGGATGGCTTTATAAAAGGACAGAAAGGTCCAATTTTGCTTGTGTCACAGCAGCAGGAAACAATTTTACTTCCCTGTGCTGTCATTCCCATTGACCAGTCCCCATGTACCATACTCATGTATTTATATACCTAGTTGTCCATTTTCTCTCCAGAGTCAGATTTTGTCAAGCTGTGGTAGAGCTCCTCTATACTTTTGTGTGCCCCTAAAGATGCTCTTTCTGCTTCCAGACTATTTTACCTGGCCTTATGCATGTTTATACAGAAAAGTCACAAGGTGGACGTGAGCTAACCTACTTCTTATCTTATGAGGTGTCTGCTGCTGAGATCTGATATCCTTCAGATGTCTGTACTGTCATAATGCACTGTTGCCAGCAATATCAGAGAGATTTGTTATTTCTTCCTTCCATAGTATTTGCATATTTCCCTTCCAAGTCTCCTCGCTTCTCAAACTTGACAGCCTTACACACAGTTTCAGTGCACAACACCATTATTAAAATAAATTACTGAGTGAAAGAAAACGTCACCTGTATTATTCAGTTGCAGCAGAGAGCAAAGCAGCATGTCTTTCCTTAATGGTCAATACCTGATAACTGGATATTTTGAGCAAATCAAGAAATGGGCACCATATCTTCCATTGAATTTAACAGCAGATACTAAAAAACAAGAGCTGCTCATCTGTACACAGGTGAAGAGATTTTTTTTTTTTTTTTAAATTTCCATTCATGTTTTCTTCTTTGGCTCCTCTTGTTTTCTGAATCTTACAATACAAAAAACACTGTAGGTCTTTTCTGCCTCTGCCAAAAAATGAGATATCTATGACTGGGACATGTTTCTAGAATAACTCAGATGTTGCTACCAGTTTATTAAATCTACTGAATTTAGTAGATTTAGTTCAGGCATCATTCTTCTCTTTCGTGTTTTGTGTGTTAGTTGTGGCAGAGATTTCCACATGAACTTGAGACTATACAGCTTTACCAGATGAAAAGAAACCTGAGGGGGAAAAACTCCTTACAGCCTTTTATTGCAGATTCCTTTGTGCCTTCATGTTCCCTTCTAAAAGGTCAAAATCATGGCATTGAAGAGAAGGCATCTCTTGACAAAGCCTTCATCTTCTCACCTTCAATTCTCATCTCTTTCAAAATAGCTAATGCTGAGCTTACAAAGGGATAGTTTAGGAAGAATTAAAGTGCTGGGAAGGGCCTCCTTTGAAGGAATGCAGGGATAGCTGTGCATGGATTTGGTGAAAATTAAAGAACACATGAAATTTGTGGAGCTACCAGAAAGGTTTGGGCCAGAGGATGTGGCTCTATATTCCTATAAGGGAATACAAAGACAACAAAAATGCCAGTATCCCAACCAATGCACTATTTAGGTCTTATATTCTTTTCATTACCTCTTCTTTTGACAGCACCTCTTGTCCCTACCTCTCAGATATCAACATGTGTGGAGTGGGGTGTTTAAGCTCTTTCCATAGATGATGTTTATGGCTTTCAGACCAGCCACTTCATCTGCCCAGCCCTCACAACTGACAAAGGAGATTGCAACATATCCTAAAACCTTACCCCAAAATCCACACCCACTCATCCAGGGAAAAACTGACACTCATTGGTTTTTAAAGTAGTGCTCCTCCTCTGTCCAAACCACGAAGGTAAAATTTATGATGCAATCTATATTTGAGTGTAATTTAGTCATTAAAGCTTCTTCACAACAACTTTTACAAAAATGTAGAGTTGATTAGACACCAGGTGGATTTCCTTGGGCACAGAAACCAAACACATTATCAGAGGAACCACAGTGCTGTTTGCTACTGTAGAATTTCCTCAGGAGATAAAAGTATGGAGCACTGGAACATGCTATTGAGAGTTTTGTAGAGTTGATAGTACAGAAAGTAATGCACATGCTTTTTCTTGTCTTATCACCATGTCTTTAAGGTTTTGTGGCAATGGACTGCTTCCCATCATGATTATTATTAAATAATTGGTAATATTTTTTCCAGCTTACTTAGAGAGTCATAGAATACCCTGAGTTGGAAGTGACCCACAAGAATCACTTTGCAGTCCAGCTCCTGGCCCTGCAAAGGACAGCCCCATGAGTCCCACGTGCCTGAGAGCAATGTCCAAATGCTTCTTGAATTCTGTCAGAGGTGATCAGTTCCCTGTGGAACCTCTTCCAGGGCTCAAACACCCTTTTTTGGTCTGGCTTGTTTTTAAAATTCTGCTAAGTTCATTTTCTAGCTCAGTACAATAAAATGCTCACCATACTTTAGCAACCGTTACCTGTGCCATGGTGTACAAAGGGAGTGGCCCAAGGAACTGAACAAGTTGCTTTCCCCTGACTTCTCCCACCTTTTACTCTCACTATACCCACACATTTCCAAAATACATATTTTTGGCACTTTTTGAAAACATTGTTTACCAACCTATGGTTGGATGGTGCCATTTCTAAAACTGTAAGCTGACCTGGCATATGACCAACGTTCCTAATGCTGCTGCTGCACTGGGAAAAAAATATTCCCCACAAACCACCTACACACACAAAAATTCCTGGTGGAGAAGAGGCAAAGCACTGAGTTGGGAAAGGATAAAGGTCAAACCCATAGCACACAGTTGCTCAGAAAATCATTTGTGGTTTTGTGGTGTAAAAGTGACATGACCTTTTTATCAAACAATGGTACTCTGATGCTGTCATAGCTCTAGAGATTATTCCACTTCTTGACTCAGAGCTCAGACAAATGGCCGGAAAAACAACTTTTAAAGGAATAAGCAAGTTCAGTGATAACTTCCTTAGTAGTGGATGAAAACTACTTGAGCAATCTGAGACACACTGTGTCCCAACCACAGGACTGTCACCAAATGTTATTTTTTGTCACCCCGTGACTCACTTAAGAGGCAGCTGTTAAAACCAGGAAGCTCTCATTGCTCTTTTTCCCCATGAAGGTTGAATCCATGTGCTGAGAACTTGGATGACATAGGAGCTAATCATGAGTGGTTTATCGCATCAGACTACTTAAGAAGTACAAACTAATGCTAACTTCCTCTGTTCAGTCTTTATGATTACAGTTTTAATTTGAGTCTCACTAAAATGAGACTTGCTCCATAAGTAGAAGAGACTGAGCATACCAGCCATTTCAAGCTTGCTGTATATGGGACAGGGAATATTAATGTCCAGTTTCCATAATATGCTGCATTTCACACCTTGTTCTGCTACAGTGCAAAGAGGAACAGGGTGGGGATTTTGTAGGGGTTTTTTTTTGGTTTGTTTGTTTATTCCTGAAATGAAGCTGACAGTATTTTGACAGAAGAGAAAGTCCCTGCAGAAATGTGGGGATGTACACAATCTCAGGAAATAATATCCAGGCAATGGAATTTTGGGGGTGGACAGACTGCTAGATGCTGAGCCAGCTCATCCTGAGGGACACTGCTCTCTCTGAAAGCTGGTATATGAAAAAGTAACTTGCATCACTCTGAGAGAACTTGTTCTTGGAGGTAACAAAATCAGATAAAACTCTTTGCAAAAAAGGAACAGCTGCAAATGCTGTCTACAATGAGAACAGGGCAGGAAACTCACTGGACTGGGGGCTTTACTTGCTCTTTTTCAAGTCTGCTAAACTGCACAGAGATGTGCATGAGAACAGCAGGTAAACCCCAAATGAAAGAAATGCTCTTTATGTCTGGTCCAGACACGAGCTGAGGCCAAAGTCAACACTAAGAGGCAGCTGTAGTCATAAAACCCCTCAGTCATCTTCACGGCCTGGGATTTTTTCCTCCTTTTTAAGAAATGTTGTAATTACATGCAACAAAGAAAGTTTTAATACCGTTTGCTTAAATATTAACTACCTATGATTTGAGGAGAAACCACAGACTTTGCATAAATATTCTGCTGTTGTATGCCAATGAATGACACATATCCCCTCTTCTGAAAGGGCATCAGCAGTATGCAGAAAATCATGATTGCTTGGTTGATGGGAAGAACTGCTTTCCACAGCTATTAAGGAGGGAATTAGAAAATTATGGTTGCACACAAAGCTAAAATATAATACAACGGACAGAATCAGTGAAAAAGAAAACACAATATCTGGAACAAGAGCATTGAAGTCTCTGTGGGGAAAAAAATGGTTGCAGAGTATATACAGTGTGCATTGAAAACAATGAAACCTCCCTAAAAAGATGTATCTCACCTAAAGCTCCTTGGGAAATAAAAACTAATACATTTTAAATCTTTACTGAAAGTCAGGAGAAGACATTTGAAAAAATGAGAAATATTTGTGCTACACTATTATCTGTGCCATTTTCAAACTGCTGCAGGAGTTTATTCATTCCTGTTCTTGCCAAACAAGAAAACGCATAATTGAAATGGTTTGGTTTTTTTAATGACCTGATTTGGAATTGCTCATTTAAGGTACCAGTTCAGAGTCCTTTACCCTCCATTCAAATTCAGCTCTGGTGTGGCAGAGGCTGTAATGAACACAGAGAATTAGCTCAGCCCAGGACTGGATGAGTTGCTGCCCACCCACACCTCTTCATTTTCTCTCTGACTCTGAGTACAGAGGCAAGACCTGAGCATGGGCAACATTTTCATTACCAACACACCGATGATCCTCTTAGAAATTAAAACAACCCTTCCAGATTTACCGTCCTTTACACAGGAATGAGAGGGTGAGCGGGTCCACAGGGAGCCAAGGGAATAGGTATCACAGTACAATCCTGCTCCTCATTCTTTGGGAGCTTAAAGCTGACTGAGCCTGGAGAAAAGCAGCTTAAAGGCTATCATGGTATGGTGGTTAATCATAGCTATAGAAATGCCATTAATGGGTGTTATTTAACTGCTGCATTCATTATATAACCACATTATTGCATGCTTGGATTTTCACTTATGTCCTTGTTGTTTCAGTACCATGACTCAGTGAAGAATAATTCTTGGCTTATTTTTCAATTTCTTTGTGGTCTCTCCCATTGATGCATGCAGTACAAGATAGGCAAGAGACAGCAAAAACCAGTTCAGATCACGCCACTGTATGTAGACCTGAAAGCCAAATCTTCAGTCATTGTCAGATCCAGCACTGCCCACTGATGGGAACCATTGTGCTAAGTGTTTGGCCATGGTCTTGTACATTGGAGCTGTGCTAGCAGCCTTGTGAGCTATCAGGACTGAAGTGACCTTATTCCTCTCCCAGTCTTTGTACTGATGCCATAGTGTTTCCAGATGTAAGAGCAATGTGAGTGCAGGATGTGGTGCACTCTTCTTTGCACAGGATTTGACTCAGACTCCCTTATCCAAACAACACCCCGAGCAAGTACTGCTTCTCCTGAGTAATTAGCCCTTCTCCTGTACAAAGGTGCTCATCAGCTGGTGTGTCTCCTTGCTCTGTTCTCACAACTTTATGGGAGCTGCTTGCAGTGTTCACAAGGCTAGGCTGGGAGCATGAGGGGCAGAGCACACAAAGCTTGGCACAGGCATGAGCTTTACCATCTATAGAAGATATTTGGATGCTCCAGAGACTCAGAATAGCAGATGTAAAACATTCCTGGATCTCTGACTTTTAATTAAAGATTTAATCATGTCATTTGACATTTTCTATTCCAAGATTTCCCCAGTGGTGAGCTTATTGAATCAGGTCAACATACTTTGTAATCCCACATCTTCAGATCAGCTGTCAGCTGGATCTCTGAGTCTCCTCCACAAACACATTTCTTTTGAGATGATGATGTATGTGTGCATGAGATGTACATTCCTGGGACTCTGCTGACTGGGGAAACAGACCTCAGCTCCTCAGAATTTTGAGAAGAGTTGCCTGTTTTTTTTGCTGTGATTTGAACTAACTTAAAAAACAAGGCAATTAAAAACAGAATGACCACTGCTACCTCCTGTCAGATTTCATCAGCCCTCTCATAGTGCTAGGCAGGTACCTCATCTCCAGTAAATTTAACTCTTTTATCACACCCCACCAATCCTCCAGGTTTTGAAGTCACTCAGACACTGTACAATTCTGGGAACTGAAAAACAATTTACTGCAACACTCTGGGGTGTGGGGCTATTATCTGTGGGGCTTAAATCCTACTTGGTTTTAGATTATTACTTGGAGCACATTTCATATATGTTACTTCTACCAGCTGTGATGACTAGACTAAATAAGTAATTAATATATATTAATTCTATACTAAGAGACAGCAGCTACAGGTGGAATTCAGGGACAAGAGAAGCTGCTGTGGCTGCTGCTGTTGAGGAGCCATCCCATGGTCTGCACACTTCAGTCTGGGGGACAGCAACCATAAATAACCCAAGAGAACTTCCTGATTATGGAAAAGCCTCACAGCAATATTTTCTGTGCTTCTGTCAAGCCAAGAGAGGATGAAATAGCCTTTTTAAATTATTTGATTTCTTTTGGAAAGAAAAATGTAAAAAAATGGTAAATGTTCAAAATTGAAACTTCAGAAGAATATTTTGGAATCACAGAAGTTTAAATCTATAAGGACCTCAGGGTGTCACCTTACAGCTTGTTTTATCCAGATAGAAATATCTGAACCTAGATGTTCCCTGGCACAAGGATCTTTTAAAAACCTCCAAAATCAGAGTCTCGAAAATGGGCTATGTAGCTATGCCTAGACTTAGAAAGCTCTTTTCAATCCTTCAGATGAATGCTGATCTCTTCACTTTTATATCCTGACTGTACTGGACATGGAGGGAACTTGTTGACATTTTTTATGTTTGAAATCTATTATCAGACAAGCTGATGACTTTCACCTTGAATAAATATATTCCTTCCAATTTCTTCCACATTCCACACAGTTCTTATCACACTTCTCAATGACTGCAACTTGTGATTTCAGTTGTGAACTGTGGTGCCTTTGTCAAAAGATTTGGAAGTTCTGTCACCAGGGAAACACTTTTACATTATCTTAATTTTGGGTAAATTTGAGACACTGAAATTTTTGGATATTCTGTACATAGACCAGGAAAGCTCTTTCCCCTTTAACTGAATATTTCAGCTTCATTATAACATCGCAGTCACTTGCATTACTTCAAGTTTAAAATATTTCTCTTCCCAACAAGATAGGCAACTATTTGTGCTGATAGGCTTAGATAACATTTCAGTATAGCAACCTGTGAATTAACTGAACTTCCCTCCAATTCCATTTACTCAACACAATAAAAGTCAATGGAGATATACCACAGAATAATGTTCCCAGTACGTCTAAGTTGTACATCAGTGGACTGGGTGTTTATGCAACATTTATTTGTGGCTTTGTTGTTGAATTTCTCTCCACAGCAGGACTGAGTCCTTGATTTTGCATACCACTAACAATCACTAAAGCAGGATTAACAATACAGGCATATTTCAAATATTTGCTAATGATTATGATTATTTTTTGATCCTAGTTCTTACACAGCATTTGGGCATCTGTCAGTCGAAGATGTTGTGCAAGTGTTTGGCAACACAGTAAATATCCTCTTCTGCAGAAGGAATACTGGTGTTCTGTGTTGTAGACTTTGTTTGTTTAACATAGTGATCAAAAGGCACATTGCATTGCCACCAAACCTTGAGTCACCTTCCCCAAGGAACAATCACCCTTTCTTTCCATTTGGGTGGAGATTGTATATTTCTCAGTAAGGCAGCGGTGATCTCAGTCCAAAGTTTCTTGATAAACTTGCTAAGCAGAAGAGGGATATTTTATATTGAGGTGGCAGAAAAAAGAAGGCTTATGGCATACACGCTGGTAAGCTTTTATCATTGCAGTGCTGAGACCATGGCAGCAGCCTAGTGTCTGGTTTATTCTGGACACAGTTAAAGAGAGAAAGGAAAGGAGCATCTGTATAGGTGGTGCTGTGAACTTTGCAAAAACATCTGGCAGATCCTAGCTGTAGCAAAGCAATAGAAACTTCTCTCGATTTTTTTTTGGACACGCTGTCTGGTGCACTTTCTCACTTGCTAATGGAGACATTCTTCTGTGGAATCACTGGGTTTGGCTTCTTATGGTTAGCAAGAAGCAGCAATGTCAGGATGCATCAGGATGCACCCCGATGGTGACTATTTGCCTGTTGTGGGCAGCAGCACATGGTAGCAGAGGGAAATGGTGGGAGGTGGAGGGTGATGAAGCTGTCATGTGCTAGAGGATGGACTGGAGTGTGAGGAAGACTGGTTAATCCTGCCCAGGAGGAGGAAAAACGCAAGACTTTGCAGCCAAATGCCACTTCCTTTTGCATCAAGATGAAAAGCAGGAGGGAGGAAGAAAGGGGAGAAAGGGCAGGGTTCATAGCCCAGGATCTGACCAAACCAACTCCTCAAGGTCTTTCCATTTCTCTCCCATTACTTCCATAACCCTGCCAGCAGTCTGGTCGGAGCAAAAGGGAAGAGAGGAGCAATCAAAGGGAAGTGCAGAGTATGCAGGGTAGCATATCAGAAATGTACTGGAATTGGACATTTGGGCTGGACCATGACGGGGCTCTAGAGAGTTACTCATAATACAAAGTTTCAAAATATGTACAACTCATGCTCAAAAAATGACTTCTGTCTGAGGGCGGGGAATGTTTTCCCCAGCCCCTGCTTGTGAGACAAATACGAAAATGAGGAGGGGGGGAAATTACTGCAGTGAACTGTTTAACTAAAGATAGCTGCACTGAAGTTTGCTCAGGTAATACTTCTCCTTGCTGCCTGTTTTCTAGAGACTGTCCAGGGCAGGTACCTGATAGCAGAGCTGGGTCCTGGTGGGGCACAGGAGTGTGGCTGGCAGCCCGAGTCTGAGCTCAGTAAGGGCTTTGGAGAATTTATGTAAGCTATCTTATGGATTGGGACAACTGATACTGAGCATCTATGGTTTTTTAAAAGGCTGTCTGCAATCAGAAAGATTATTAATTTCTTTTAGCCTCACAAAGACAGCAGCTGGTAGACAATAGTTGCCTTTAGCATATTATTTTTTCTTATATGAACTTTATGAACTTTTGCTCTTTTTTCCCAAATGGATAAAAGTATGAATCTCCTTAATACAGAGATGCACTTCTGTGCTGTCTATTAAAAAAAAAAAAAATTAGAGCAATGGCAGTAAATTATTCTGATTTTCACTATCAAATTGCTCTTAAAAATTATTGAATCTTATGGCTGGTCCAAATTTTGCTTGTGTTGAACTGGGTACCAGTTCTATTGCTTTACCATCACTGGCCTGGGATGATCCTTTCAAAGGCACTTCTGAACAGATACATCTTGACTGCTGCACATAATTCAGCTGTGACTATCCCTGCATGATTGTGGTGTGACCAGCAGTGACCAGACACGTGGATGTCTCATAGCTGCAGAAGATGAAGTGACAGAACAATATTTGAGCCTGATGGGAGGAAAGCTTCTTCCCAGCCTGTCTGACTTTAAAAAGATCTTTGCTTGCATCAGCCATGTATCAAGTCACTCTGACCTGCTACAGTCAGGTTTCCATAAATACAATCTACAAAAGGAAATGCTTGCTCTGCCTAATGCTGCAGGAAATTACAGGTCAATTCATTTATCATATGCATCAGTATAATATAGCAGTGGGTGCACACATTATTCCTTTGATTATTCAGAGCATGCTCTAAATCACTTGGTGCTCAGGACATGTTCCTGCAGATGGCAAGAACCAGCAAGTTCAGTCTAAACCAGGGAGCCATAATTTACTGTCTCTGTTGGCCACACTGACAACTACATGGAAGTTCAGCCATGGTGCTGAGGGTTGTGGAGCTCTCTCTGCTTGAATTTAACCTTCAGGTGATGTCCAGGTTAGATGGACATCAGGAGCCAGTGAAGACTCATCTCATCTGGAGATGCAAACTGATGGGTGATTTTCCCTGCTTTGTCTCTAGATCTTCCCTTCATTTCCATCCACCTTTACCTGAAACCGCTGAGAAGATATGTGGTACCTGCCTGCCTTTTCCATAGTTGTCACTCTGGGGAGATGGGGACAAGAAGCAATCAGAAATTAGCAATACATCTGAGGAGTTTGCCAACACAGTAAAGTGATAACGCTGACAGCACTGCTCTTTGCTTCGAAGCTCTTTTGATCCGGTGGATTTCAAAGCACTTCACAACAGGGCAAAATTCAAGTGCCCACTGCACAGAGAGGTACTAGGATGTGTTCTAAATTACCCACTGAGCCAGGACTCAGTACACCTGGCACTCCAAAGAGCTCTTGTTTTATCTGTTAATTAGAATAATGTAGGGTGGGTAACTCAAGCCTGGTGATACACGTAAGGAAGCAAACACAGTCTGCAAGAATCACAAATGCCATAGGAAGGACTCAGTAAGAGCTGGTGTTTCCTTTCAAGCTCCACTAGAGTCTCTCCCAATATTTCTTCTGCCTGTTGCAATATCTTCCTGCAGATGTTTTGAAATATATATACTGAAAAATGCCTGATGAGTATCTTCATGATGGATGCTCAGCAGTTATGACAAGACTCAAAGCCAAATCCTCACTTCTAAAAGTCGTTTGAGAACCGAAATTCTTTGTAGGAAGGATCTCTCACAATCAAAACCATCTATCCCCAGGGGACTAGAAGGATGATTTAGTGTGGGTTAACATCAATGCTCAAATTATCCTTGTGCTAGGTATAGAAGTAAAGGAAGCCTCCAAGTTTCACTTGGAGGTATTGGGAACTGTTGGAAGAACAACAGAATATCTTAAGTAGATCATTCTCTGATGCTGATGTTCCCTTCTTCCCAAAGTATTCCCCAGTAGTTTCATTTGTTTTGATTTTTAGGCATAAAGAATAATGTTGGATAACATCACAACATCTTTAAATACTTTTTTATGTTTTTAGAGGTTTACAGGGTGAACATTTTGGTGGTAAGAAGTTCCTCGTATTATCAATATTTTTTACTGTAGAGTCTGAAGATTTCCTTAAAGTACGTTCACTGAGTGAAGTTAAAGAAAAAAAGAAAGAAGTAGCTTTCATCTGTTTGCCAGTGAAATTCAGTTTTTGTTTTTCACACTGAGTTCTCAGAGATTTGTTGTCCTTGTCACATGATGCACTTCATGACAGGAAAATTATGTTCCGTTACCAAAAGCCATCAGCACAAAGATCCTGGCAGTGCAGCCATTCTTGATGTTTACTTAAATCAGCTATTGTTTTAGCAAATTAGATCCACTTTTAAAGCAAGCTGTTTAGATTTGGGAACATATCAAATTGAAAGAGAAAACTCAGCCACTGTTCTATATAAATGTGTATTTATTTACTGAACTAAGCATACATTTGAGAAAGGTGGTAAAATAATATTTCTATGCAGAAGTGCCATTTGGTTTATCAATTCTCCACACTTTCAAAACTTCAGTGTGCTGCAAAATTAGGTTGAAAAAATATGACAGTATTGCAGAATTATCAAAAGGAGATAGAGCTGGAATGAGGACAGCTGCTTATTTAAGCAGCTGTGAGGGAGGGAAAGACAGTGTGGGATGAGGATGATAAGTTAGTTGGTTCTTCCTCCTAAAATGCACCAATATTTCATTGTCACCACAAGGCACTAACACTCAGATACCTGCTAAGGGAGCCATTTTTCAGGTAGCAAATACCAGTGCATCAGTCTGTGTTCAGGTTTCCCTTGCAATCATAGTGGTTGGAGAACAAATCTTGGTAAGTGAAGGCAGATCTGAACAGATTTCACACCAAGGACAAATGCCATACTCCAGGCTCACAGAAGTGATGCAGCATGCACAGGACTGACATAAGAAGCTTGGTTGATTTGTCTCCAGGTGTTTTGGGAATTACAGCCTTCCCCATTGTGAAAGCTGAGCTCAGGATCTGGGATGAGAGGTGAATCACCAGAGCAACAGACCTCAGCAGTGTCTGTGCATCAATGGCACAAGGTACTGCAGGTAACACAGCTCCCCTCTGGTGAAAGTTTCCCTGTTTTTAGGGTGTCTTCAGAGCTTCTTAGAAAAGACGTTTCAGATGTGCAGAGTCTCTCTGGGCCTGCCTTTAGTGCTCAGCCTGTGTCCCCAGCCCCAGCTGCAGTCCCAAGTAGTGCCCCTCTGTTTCAGGGCTCTTCTCCAGACATGGAGAATTGTCAGCACCCCCCAGCCAAGGCTGCACTTCTTTGGTAACATAACTCCAGTCAAGCAATCCTCATGTAGTATAAAGCATACAAGAAAATGCCCTTCTTTGCTATAATTTTGCCTGCATCAAGGGTTTTGTAGCTGTAGTTACTGTGGCTTTCTCTCCTGCCTTCTGAATTGAGACACAAACCAAATTGTTTTTCAGATGAAATCAACTCTTGCTTTTAATCTCCACTCTACTGCTTGTAGGGATGTTTCATGGAATATCTAGGGTTTGGTTTTGTTCCCCTAGAGAAGCTCAGGAAATTTCAGCCAGATTTAAGTCTGACCTAAAATGTGATGTCAGCTCTCATACACAAGTGTGTTAAAATATGAAAACACAGTGTGAATCATGAAGAACCAAGTGATTTTGATTCCAGGATTATGATTCTAGCTGGAAAAAATGAGAATCAGTAAACTGAAAATACAAAATGATGCTTTGACTTTCATGCATTTCTCTTGAAAGGGGAGAAGAAATAGCTAATGTATCTATTGATTAGAGCATGAAAAGCAGATACAGTACAATTTACTGTTATTGATGAAACAGCAATAATATCGATAACAACAGCACCTAGAGTTTATTGCTATAATAGAGTATTCCTTGTTGAATTTCCTGGTGTGAAAAAGAAATCTTTATTTGCTGAGCTTTTATCCATAAAAGTTCCTGACTACTCCTGACACTGGAGAGGAGCAGAGAAAGGCAAATATGCTGGTTAAGGAAAAGATGAAGGACATCAGCTTGTTTAGTCTAACAAAATAAGCACAAAATTGTGGAGTGGGGATACAATTACTGTAAGTAAATACACTGGACCATAACATTTCAAAAGGAAGAGAATACTTAAGCTAAAGGATAAGGTTAGTTTACTAAAAATAGGTAAGAACAGGTCAAGAATAGATCTCTGCTGGAAAACAGATTTCCAGACCCCAAAGAATGAGAATGTGGAACAGCCTTCTTCTAGGGCCAAAATCCCTCATCAGTTTTAAAGGAAAGCTGGATGCATTTGTGAAAATGGTACCTGTGATGGAATAGGCCTGACTGTGAAGAAGACAAAGATACTCTCTGCTCTGGCATTTTTATTTTCAGCCCTTCCTTTTGGATGCAGGATGAGAAAAAAATTCAGAAAGTAGGCAGGCCAGACATGCATCTTCAGTGTACAGACATACATCTTACAGGGCAGTAAGGATGCACCTCTTGTGCATCTGTCAGTGGGGGTTGAAACATGGCCTTTCTTAACTGCAGAGCTGTTATCAGTCAAACTAAGCAAAAACAAATTTTCAACAAGTGAAAAAAGTTACTTGTCTCTCCCCACTCTGTATTTTAGTTATTTGTTTCTCTACATGCTGTATTTTGTTCCCAAAGGAAAGAAACCAGGAATGTACTCCCTTGGTAGGAAGGATAAAAGGGAGAAACTTTATTGCTTTGGAAATGACTTTGTTGAGTTGCTCCAAGCAAATTGATGGGTTTACATCTGTCAAGTGCAAAGATTAAGTTATTAATACATGTTTATAGGAGCATAAGTAACTCCCCTACTATACCTAGACAGCAAAAAGAGAGAGGGAACAAAATACCTAATTTAATGGGAGTTGGTGAATCTGAAGAGTCAGTGGGGAATCAGACCTGCCAAACTTTTGCTACATCAGACTGCTTAGGTAAACCGCCTCTTGTGTTCTGCTGCTGCCAGCACGATTCCTCAGGCATCAGCTCCAGTGAGATCATTAGCCTGAACAAGGTATCCCTCTCAGCAGAATTAAGTCACAGTCTCCAAACATTCAGACATTATGACTCACAGAGGCACAAGTTTTATCTTTAAAAGGCCTTTGATTGTTAAGTGTGTGTGTGTCTAATCTGATAAAACTTTAAATGCTGTTTTACCAGTCTTTTGCATAAAAGATCAGGGCAGATTAGGATATGCCTGATCCTCAGTGTGAAATTCTGACAAATTTCACTGCAGGCAGTGGGAGTGCTGCTGCTGACATCAATAGACCAGATGCCTTTTGCTTTCATCTCAGAAGCCCTTGCTACTGGTGAATAAAAGCCTCATTTGTGAATTACAGAGGAAAATCAGTTCTCTTCCTTTGTAATTGAAGAAATTAGTAACCAAAGGGTCAATTTGAAAGGTATTGTTACCTAATACAAAAACTGGGGAAAAATGCAGTTTCTCAGCTGTTATTAAAATTAAGTTACCTAAGATGTCACTTCTTAGATCCTATGAAAGCAGGGTACATTTGGAGCTGAAACAGGCAAGGAAACAAGTAATCCAGAAGATGTTTATTTGATAAATAAGACAATATTTTGACTCATTTTTTAATATGTCTTTTGAGCTATTCATTGAGCTAATACACTGGCCAGTGGGCTGACTCTCCCATGAAAGCTCGGATAACTAATGCTCACCAAAAGCCTCACATCTTTTCTGTAGTGAAGCTGGATGTAATGTGAATATTCACATCCCAAACCAGTGCTTCTCTACTGCTTCTTCCATGCTGCAAACAAGACAGTAGCAAAGAAACACCTCTGTACAGCACAATCTTGAGAGAAACATCTCTAGTTGAGAAGGGTGGGAAACCAGAAGCTGGAGATCAGGATCAACATGAAGCAAATAGGTGAGCACCTGCATTCACTCACCAGTGGTAGTATGGGACATTTCTGAAGGTCTTCCACAGTAAGAGGAAGGTCTGGCCTTTAGGGTAACTGGATAGAGTATCTCAGGTACCTACACTTGTCTTTTTATTTGGGAGGAGCAAACCCCTGTAGAGGACACAAGGGCACTGTGGTTTGGTTTTGGTAGTAATTTCATTCCACAAATTCCTTATAATCCCTATGAAAAGCAATGACAGAAAAGAAACAGATTTTGAAAGTAATGAAAGAAATTCCGAGGTCTTAATTGCTTTTTGAGGTATGTCAGCTTTTTGTGAGCCACCAGAACATCCAAGGACAATGCCACATGAGAGTGATGTCTGGGATGCAAAGTTAAACATGCTGCTCTGCCAAAAAATGTTCCAAAGAACAGTATCTGTTACTGCAAAGACTTATTCAGCTTCATAGGAGCAAGTGGAATGCAAAATATTTGCATTAGGTGCTGAGAGGATCTGGTGAAGTCCTAGTCACATTTGTCTCAGACATAAATTTGGGTGGCAAGATCATGGGAAGGGTTTGTTCCTGTAAAGTCAGATGTTGATAGATCAGATCGTTTCAAGGTAAATGCTTGTATGGCAGTAAGTCATGAGCAGAACAAAGAGCTCCTTTCCAGGTGGAGCAGAGGAAAAATAAGTGGATTTAGTGCTGAAGCAGGATCCAACAGCAACCTTGAGGCTCCCTTCTATGGCTCCAGGGTGATATACCACCACAGTGGCAGCTTCTTCAGACAAAGACCAAAGCAGAAAGCTCCTCTTGAAGACCTTGCTAACTCGGAGGTATTGAGAGATGTTTAGGTGGTTTTGAGCTTCTGAGGTTACAAAAAACAGAAGCAGATTTAAAGTGGTGGAGGGAAATTCCATCTTAAATGTGGAGGCTGGAGACTGATCAAAAGGGCTTGCAGAAAAGCACACTAGAAGAGAAGCCACTTCTGGGAGTGGCTAAGGAGACTAAGAACCCCAGTGGCACTGCTGTATGGTTTAGGGCATGGCAAAAGTCTGGTCTTAGCAGATGGTACGCACATACATCCCCAGTAATGTGCACATTGACACTCAAAGAATAATCCAGGTTTTCCAATTGCTGTTCTAGGATAAGATCAAAATTTATAAAATATGTTATTTTATAACTGGTAATTTATAGAGTTAAAGAGAACAAATGGCATCACAAGTTTTGAATTACAGTTGCCCTTTGAACATTTTTTCTCTGATAAAAGAACTGTTGCTTTCTATTTATTTGTGCCATTGCTGGAGATGTACTTTGTATTTGTTATTATGGACAAACAAAGGGAAGAGAACACTTATTTTCTGAAAATTATTACTTGTATATAGTTTCATATTTATTTTCAATATTTTGAATTTTAGAAAATTGTAATGACCAACAAGAGCTTATTTAACAAGTTAATTTAAGGTAGTTTGCAGTAGTTGGTTATTGCTAGTCTGTGAGACTTTTCATTGTGTATTTTGTCAGGAATCTAATCTATTGGATTTTACAGCTGGAGTTGATACGAAAGATCCTGCAAGACAGGACTGAGTTGTGAATGCCTGGTCCCTGATAGTGTTCAAGGCCAGGCTGGATCGGGCATTGAGAAACCTGGTCTAGGGGGAGTTGTCCCTGCCCATGGCAGGGTGGGTTGGAAATAAATAAATCTCTAAGGGCCCTTCCAACCCCAAGAACTCTGTGCTTCTGTGATTCTATGAATAGGTCAGCCTGAACACTGAAACTGTGGTCTACATTTTCACTGATGTTGGTGGGCTGACTCCATTTATCCAGTAATCTGTTGCCAAGCTAAAGTGTCACATATCTTCAAGTGAATACAATTCTTTTCCTACTTTGTCTCAGATTTCTACATCCTGTTGGTGCAGCACTGCATCCTACCCCAGCACTGGCTTTGCAGCAGGATTCAGTACAACTTTCAAGCCTACAGGATGTTCAAGCACTGTGTGACCCTTCAGAGCTAAAAGTGCCACCTAACATCACCAGCCTGCTTGCACACCCATGGTAGCCATTCAAGCAATATCCTTAGACCACTCTTGCTCTTGTTCCCTGAGCTTACAAACTAACTGGACTGTACTTTCCTTAAAAATGAAGGAAAGAAACAATGCAAACAGCAACTGGCAGAGCTGCTTCTTGTTTTCTAGACTAGCTTGTTCATAAATAACCTGAAATCAGATTCCACTTTAATAAGTGACAGATAACCCCCTTGCAAAGATCAGAACAGAATGAGCAGAAGGGGTTGCTGTGCCCTGTCTCACCAGGATGCTGCTCACAGAGCTTGCACAGGCGTGCTCCCCACCCACGAGGGATGCAGGAGTCTGTGTGCCTCCTCCTCCTGCCCAGGGATTTCGAGTAGCTGAAGAGATGGAGCCTTGGCTTGATGTGTCCTTGTGTTTCTACAGGGTGCCAGTAGAGGGCAAGGATGGCTTTAGGCTTGATGAGAGCAATCACACAGGCTGCCCGGCAGAGCAGACAAATTGCTTGAGCTAAGGGAAAAGGCAAAAATGTACGGGAGTCTGTGGAAAAGAGTGCCCCAGGAGCCCTCTCTTAGCTCCTTCTCCTGTTCTTTGAGACAGGCAAGTGCTGTGGGTCATGGTGGTGAGCCCACGCTGCACCAGGAGCCTCGCAGGACTCAGGCACAGGAGTCTGTCTGTCCTCAGAGGGACAGACGTGCCCCTGGCATCCCGAGGTGCTGTGGGTCCCCTCCATGCCTAGGAGAGGGACAGGCCTGGCTGCTGTGTCTGCTGCGAACAGAGGCTGCTCTGTTCCACTGCTCCAACCCCACTCCCTCATCAGCTTTCTCACTGTCTTTCCTGAACTGCTGCCTAACATAAGCTACAAGGAAGGGTCCTCCACTGATATCATATGGGACCTCATTTCCCTTTTCTTTGCCAGAAAACTTTAAACACAAGGGTAAAGAAGTTTTTTGGCTCTGTTCTGGGGAAATGGAATTGGCCGTAGTATAAATAATCTTTAAAGGTTTTGTAATACAAATAACCCAATAAATGAAGAATAAGAAAGGAAGCTCTTATTTAAATACTTTATCTAAGCTAAATAAAACCTCATTTATGTCAGTTAGTACTTCAGATAGTTTCTAGTATACCTTAGTAAAGCATTGTTTTCTCTTTTCACTGCAACTTCAAGACCTATGTCCAGCTGATTTATAAGTTCACTATAATATGCTTCCCTTCTCCACAAGCAAATCATGAGTGTCTAAGAAGATTGTTAATTCCTCTGCTCCAGAAACAGAAATAGCATAACATTTCATAAATTTGTCTGAGTCAGTCTCAGAAGCTGATGTAAAACCTTTCAAAGGAAAAAAAAAAGGGGGAAAAAAAGAAGGGGAAAAAAAAAGGGGGGGGGAAAATCAAAGCCAAAAAGAAAACCAAACCAGTAATAAAAATTGAAGTGAATTGAAAATAAGCTATAGTCAGAGGTTTTGCCAGTTCTCTCACCCACAAAGGGAGTGATGTTCCTCTGAGATACCAGTTGCTGCTCTTAGCTGTGATTGTACAAAGCATCTGTTCTACTCTGGAAGGCAAAGCCTTCCACAGGATTTCTTACCTCTTTTTCCATCTCTTCTATCAAGCACTGAAGTAAATGAACAGGGACTTGTTACACAGCAGTGAAAGGCCACCAAATTTAGAATCCAGAGGACTACAGCCAAGAGTTAAGTTTTGTAATTTTACATGCATGACAACTGATGTACAGTACAAGCACTTCATCCGAGTCACATAGATCCACACATGTGGCTGAAAAGCAATGGAAGATGACTAAGGAGTGGGAGGAAAAGGTAGGCTAGGAGGACATACTGTTCAAGGAAAAGCTGCTTGAAAAGAAAAAAAAAATCATTCCTTCTTTCAACTGGAAAAGCAGATGGAATACGCTGGCATAGACATAGCAATCTTTGCCTCAACAGTATTATATCCAAACACTTGTCACTGGAAAGGAGAGCCAGACAATGAACTAGAAGATCCCACACAGCACCATTTTCCAGCGGCCTTGACAGCTAAGGAAGTGCAGGACATAGAAAGGACATAAAGTTTCCTTGTCTTTTTATTAATTGTTTTCTTTTATGTTAGTACATTCTAACCATGCTGGGGCAGCCAGTTAAGTAAGCAGAAGAGAATATGTTATTTCTATGATGCATATGAAATATTGCATCTGATTTATAGCAGAGTCTCATTAATCTGAGTAACCCTAACACATAAGAGCAATAATTTAGAGAGTGATAAGAACAAATCAGACCTCTTAGAATGGACACAAACTACAGAAACAGACAAACATAGAATTGTCACAAACTATAGCTGAAAGGGACCTCAAGAGATAATTGAAAATGCCCTTCTGTTCTGAGTATGTTCTCTACATACTCATATAGTTCTCTACATGTAGCAAGACTATCCCTGACAGTTTAGCTGTTTGCCTAAACCATTTGCAAATTCTCCAAGAATTTTAAGTCCATGTCCATCTAGGATCTTATTGCTCTTTATAGTTGGAAATTATGTTGTTGTAGCACTAGGCTCTGTCATGTTTATAGCAACGTTGACAGATTTCTTTATTATTTTCTCCAAGTCCTACAAAAGAACAGTTTAGCCCCTGCTTAGCAGTCTTCAGCAGTCTTTTACCCATCAGAAGACTTATATGTACTGGCTCTTTTGTTTTCTTTTTTAGTCTGAATAAACACATTTTCAGCCTTTTTAAATTACTTTCTCAAATGTCTTTTCTAATGACTTTCTTAAAACATTTTTCTTCTTGCTGTAATACAGACTGCTCTCAGTTTACCTACAGCTTCCTTAAAATGTGATGATCTGATCCCATGCAAGAGTCTGTATTAGCTCCACCATCCTAGGGAGTGGAACAACACTTCCCATCTCTCACACTTTCTAATTTTGCTCATACATCCCAGGAATTACAGCTTGGGAAGCCATCTGACATATTTGGTGGGGGATCTTTGACACCTCCCAGATCTTTTCATACAGTAGTAATTCTGATGCTATTCTAGATATTTTATTTTAATTATCCTTAAAATTGCTTGAAATTATTTTCTTGAGGTGGGAGGATGGGATTGTAAGAATTTCCTGATATGGCCTCTATACTGGTGCATGTTGGTATCTTTCTCATTAAATCTGTTTTTAGTTTCTTCCTGTTTTGCTGCCCAGAGGTCTCTCCACCCAGCACTGTGAAAAATTAAAATGAAGATGAGAACAGGAACCAATTATTTTTACTTGTTAATGGGAACATAAAACGGTCACAAAATTAAACTTCAGAGAATTGCATGTTACGCGTAAGAAAAATTACGACGTTACCTGAAAAAAGAACCTGCTGAGGGAGGTGGTGAAAACAGCATCAGTAGATCTCACCAAAGCTGCAACCAGACAGCTGCCTCTTGCCAGCACAGTGTCATATGGGTTTGCTCTCTGCAAAGGGCCACAGTTAGTGAGGAAAGAGGTCTGCTCGCACTCCATGGCCTTCCAAGGCTTTCATAGCATAGGAAATGGGCAAGAGCAAATGAACCTTGCGTGGGGCATTCTGCAAAGGAGACCCACCTAGGTTCTGGTCTGATCCTGAGGGAAACAGCACCACTGTCTCCCTTGTGAGAAGATAAGTGAATGCAGAGCAGCAACAAGACATGAGACACCTCATGGTCTGTATCAACAGGGAACAAGGTTATCGCTCCAAGGACTGTCAGCTCCCCTCCTGGAGAGTCTTCTCAGCAAGAGAGGGTTGTACGCTTCTCATGAAGCATATGGACATCATTCTTTGTTTAAATGCCACATAATGGACACCTTTAGTATGAAGATAATAGGTTTGGCTCTTTTTACCCTTGAAGATCACTGTGGTGGTTCAGTGGAATGGAGGAATCAGCTCTTTCTTGTGAGGTGGTGACAATTTTTCCTTCCTCAAGGTGTTTCCCCAGCAGGTGGCATATGGTGGCACATGCCCTGCCCTCCTTGCCTGTGGACTTCTGTTAAAGGAAGAAGTCCCACCACAGAGTCTCAGGGCACAGGGATACTTCAGGGCCTTCAGATACATCAAGAAATACAAGAGACAGTGTTCTAAAACTGTTGAATCCACTCAAACTCATGTTCTTATCCTTCCCACTTCAAATATTAGCCTGGCCTAAACATAAGCCCAAGCAAAGCTCTGTTTGGCAGGACATGGGGATGTAGAATCTTTCTTCACCTGTAGTTGACATATGGTTACTTATTCCCCATCATGTAGAGTACCTGCTGTGTACAGCTGCTCTGGAGTGAGGGTTGCTCCATTTTCCTCCTCCTTTTTGAAGTTCTAGATGGTGACTGTCTCTGTCTAGTCCTGTTTCTCATTCCTAGGGTTTCACTTTTGAGTACAATGCCTTTGGTGCTGCTAGATATCCCTGATACTTGAGGAAGGCTCCTGTACCTCAGTTCAAGACTAACCAGCCAAGAGTGATGCAAACTGTGCAAATACCTCCAGTAATTCTGCCTGGGGCCACTGGCAGCTGCTATTCACAATCTTTTCTTCTGTGCCAGTAATCATGATAGTCCCTGTCTGAAATGGTCCCTGTACACTCCCTGGCACCATAACACCCTAAAATTCAACTATGGCTCATGGTACCAGCAGCATCCATCCTATGAGCTTGTGCTCTCATGCATTATGAGCTCCTATAGAATCCTCCACAATGCAAGTGGCAAATCTCATGGTGGGGACTTCTGCACAGAGGTGTTGTGAGACCCCATTCCCGCTCCTCCCCTCTCCCTGGCATTGAGGCCATTTACAGTCAAGTGCTGTACATAAATGGTTCCTGACATTGATCTATGGTATTTTTAAAGTCACAGCTTTGGCATTTAATTGGAATTACTGTATCTGGGAAAGTAGTACATATGGATTTCTCTACTGTTTAAATGATTCCACTGTGGGAGTTTTCTGCACCCTAAAGATTCGATGTGTAGGCTGTCTAGATTATATTGGTTGCCATCTGGTTTTCAGTCCCACTCTTTGTTTTCAGTCTCCAGGCCATTATGTCTTTAGTAAATAATCTAACATATTTTGTCCTATTCAATTTCTTTTCTTCTGATGAATTGTTGATTGGGAGCCAAAGGTTTATTTAAACAGGTGATAGCTTTGCTGCTTACTTGGTGCGTTGGTAACATGACTTTAGGTCACATCAACAAAGACAAATGTAGTCATGCCAAAAGATCTGAACACACAAAAACAAGCTAAAGTGTATCTAAGTTTTGGAAGCCTTCTGCAGAATACCAGGTTAGAAACAGCTGAGCTTTATTCTCTGAGTTCAGAGGCTGCAGCAGTAGGGACCACTGTGGTTATGAAGTGGGGTGGAGGAGGAGGGGTGGTAAATGCAAACTGGAGTGGGAAGAAGAGGAAGAGCATGGGCCTAGAAAAGGTGCAGCTGAAATTCACAATAGGCATAGCCTCTTTCAAAACCTGTTTTGAACTGGAGCTTCACTAACAACTCCCTGTATTTCAGCAGGCTTGCCCAGTCCACTTCATCGCCCCCTAGTGAAGTTCTACCCGTGCCCTTTACTGAACTACATCCATGCAAACCTTAATCCCCAGCAGATAAAACCAGCATGGCTGAAAGTGTGCAAAAGCTTGAATTTTTCACTGAAGGAAGCTTTGACCACTCAGCTGGGTGCCTTGATTGTTCAATGGCTGCCTCCTGCAGCTGATGCAGTTCAGACTGTCATTGTTTGAGTGGAGAAGCCAAGTCTATCTTCTGCTATCAGCCTCAAATGCTGAGAGGCTGGTGTTCCTAGGGGGCATGGAACAGATGCAACACAGCTGAGGGGAGGGGAAATTAAGTCATGTAAGCAAGAAGAAGAGAGATGGGAACCAGAAGGTAGACCAAGAAGATAGACCAAAGGGTTGGAAGTGCTATCCTTCCTTGAAAAATTAGTTGGGTCATTACTGAACAGGTCTGATTAGAATGTGTGTTTGAAACCAGTCATAGTTCTCCCCACCCTGAGTCTTGCTGATATTGCTTTCAAAAAATGGTCATTTTACAGTAAATATACTCTGACAACCCCAAAGTCTCTTCCTCTCTCTCTGTGCCAGGGTTTATCCCATGCATTTCCAAAACCACATAGCACTTGAAGCCACACTAATATTTGGGGGCAGAAGCTTTCAAATAAGAGCCAGTTAGAGCAACAATCCATCTCCACCTTATTTTTTTTTCCTTGCATTCTTTGAAAGAAGCCTGTCTCAAGCCTACACATTTTAAAAGGCTGCCAGTTCTTTCCTGCAGTTTTTGCAGCTTTCAGCTGTTATGCCCCCATAAGATTAAACTTTGCATCTACTGACAAACATCATAGAATTAAACTCCCCCAGAGACATCAATATAATTCGGCCAGACATCTTTAGCAGACTGCTTGAAATTATTTGCCAGAAAACTAATTTCTTAGTGTTTTAGAGCAAATCTTCCCACATTTAACAGATTCCTCAGCTACTGTAGTTCTGATTTCTTCCTGTACTTAATACAAATTTTATCTCTCGCCCTAAAAAAAAAAAAAAAATTCTTCATTCAACATCCCATTCCTTTGACTTTGCCTGACTGACATGCTGGGATTACCAGAGTTTGGGCTAAATGCTCTCAATTTGAGTGGCTGTGAAGGATATAGAACTTAACACCACAAAACTACAGATAACCTCAAAGTTAATTTTTACAAACATGTATTTGCTTTACCTTCTTGCCTTTACCTGATCTCTGCCATATATCTCAGAGTCTAGTCTCACAATTTACATCAGTGATTTTCACTTTCTGAAGATAAGCAGCACAGAAAAATACTTAAAACTTGAGTCTTCTTCATTGTATGAAAGAAAGCCATCCCTACAAGCCTTTCTCCCTTTAAGCTACCCATTTTCTATCATTTATTAAAAACTAGAAGCCACAAAAACAGCCAAGGAGTGCAGTGTCCCCCTCAGGTGTCCAAGGTGTGTTGCTTACTCCTACCTTTGTATTAATTTCCCATTCTAATCAGCAATTAAAAAGCAGGCCAATTAGCTTACTATTTTTCCTTCCTTTCCAGCTGTGCCAGAGATGAGTTGGCAAAAGCCCCAGGATGACAGGAATAGAGTATATCAATAGAGATTGTCTGCATCTGAAGTGTTAATTTGTTCCTTTACTTTTTGCTAGTTGCCAACAACCCATAAGCCACAAATATGAAGGTTGCCAGAGAAAGACAACAGAACTTTTTGAATAAACACTTATCCTTTAGCTTCAAAAGCTTGTGACTTCTATTTCAATGTGAACACAGATTTATTTCACATTGGTATGCACATATTTTGCAGTTCTGCCCAGCAACCAGGAGTATGTAGGAACAAGTGCTCCTCTGCACAGTTTATTTTGATCAGTATGGATAGCGCCCAACCCACAAATCAGCACAGAAGAGGATTTTTGTCTCTGATCTTGGTGGCATTAGGAATTATGATACTTCCTTATACACCCAAAAGCTTAACTAGATAAACAGAAATGTGATCAACAAGTGCCCAAAGCCAAAAGTCCACCGAAGAGGACAAAAAGCTGTTGACAGTGCTTAAACAGGAATTTTTGCTCGTGGTCATTCATACTGAGTGCATTAATTCTCATTACAGTTATAGGCATATTATGGTGCCATGCTATACTTTTATATCAAATAAGATTAAAAGTGTGTCTAAGTATTTACATTGTACCTGAATTAGTAATGCATAGCTCTAATTTGAAAACATTAGTGCTTTTGTTTAGCATATTTAGGAGAGCAGCCGAAAGAATATTATTAAAAGTTATAATGGGAAATTTCAAAGAATGTCTATAGGGAAAATACTGACTTGTACTTATGATATTTTGTGTTTTAACCTCCTCACAGAGTAGAAATTCATAGTTTCAGAGACTTTTAATTTTTCAGAATTTATATTTTCAATTTTTTTTTCCTGCTTTCTTTGTCATTCACAGCCCCACCCCAATATGGAGAAAAGAGGGGACTGGGTATATTTTCCACAGCTTTCTCCATGTAGGAAACAACATAACCATCAAAACATGAAAACTGAGTTATCACTCTTCGGCTCTTTCCTGTGAGCAGCAAGGATTGACAAGAGGGAAAGAAATTCTGCCATTCCATACAAAATATTCTAAAAATAGAAGACAAAACTCTTTGACTTCACAGTTGTTTCGTGTTAACTTATAAAATCCAAAATTATTATCAGAACATTTTAATCAGAGTATTTCTCGTATGTTGATATATTTTCCATACATCTACTCATTTTTTTATTAACCAGAAGAAGTTCTGGCTCTGGGCTGTACTTGGCTATCAGAGGAAGCTCTCCCAACTACAACATGGTATCTGGCTTTCAGCTACCGTGCAGGACAATGCCTCCAGCATCCCAGTCCACATTAACTCTCCCTTTCCAGAGAAGCCCTGCTGGTGTGAAATAGCAAATTCCCCATGTCAGTTAGATGAGTATTTGTGAGTGTTCTGTTTTGGACCTCCATGCTCCTATCAGTCGTGGTACCACTCCCTGTGCTAGGTTGGCTGTGTAGTCCAAGATAACCATTGGCTGCTACTTTTTCACCCCAAGATGCACCACACCTGCTTGGACACCTCTTGTCCACAAAACATAAACCTCTCTCACCCCCTAAAATACCCCAACCCCTTATGAGTGTGTTCCTTGGGAGCTGGGAATAAAATCAAGGCAGTAAAGGGCAGCATTGCACTCCTTCTTCCCTAAGCCTTTGCCCTCGTGCCAAAAGTCAGCAGGAGTTGCATCAGCTGCATCACAAAAGCAAGTATTTGCCAGAAAGAAAGTGACTATCCCTCACCAAGCCCTTCAAGTACCCCAGGCTGTACAAGACCTAGTGATGAACCAGTTTGAGTGGAGAGCTAAGGGCCTGCCAGGAGGAGGCAATGCCATGGCTTTGCTCTCAGCAAGATAGGTAAGTCTGGTCAGGGCTGGTTTTACTCCCATTCACCCATCACTTTCCCTCTTTCCTCAGGGATGAAGCCACAGCCCACATCAGCCAGTAAAGCCAGGCAGGGTATGTGAAGGAGGCCCAGTCAGGGTACAGATCAAGGGAATTCTCCAAGAAACAAAAAGAAGCAAAAATCTAAGGAATGTTGTTCCCAGCACAACCTTTTATTATATATCACAGCATTAGTTATCTTACCAAAGGCAGGTTGAGGCAAAAAATATGTTTAAAAAAAAGTAAAAATCAACCAACCAAAAAACCCTAAAAACCAGCCAACCCTTGCTGACAGGCACAAGGTACAAGCCACAGATTTAAAAAGAAAACCCTTCATCTTTAAACTATAGGTAACAGAGCTCCACCACCTTCTTGCATAAGTTGAGACAGGTATTTTATGGATTCTTCAGGACCTGGGAATTTCCCAGCTACAGGAAATTGCCCTGAATTTCCCTGTTTAAAATGGTCCTGAACTGCAACTCATCCTGCTTTCTTACTCTCTTCATCTCCCAGAATTAAAGGTTTGAGTTCTCTGTGTCCACAAGCTGCAGGTTGCTGGTATCATGTTGCACCAGACACTGTAAAGGCCTACCATACACACTCAGTGAAAAAATATCAGGGTTTTTAAGTGTCAGCTGGTCTGTGATTTTATCTATTAAGCTATTGTGTTCAGAGAACCCACAGCCAGGCACGGACCATAAGAACAGGCGTGTAACAGATACAGGTTTGTCCTGTTTTCCTACCTCTTGTTACCTTCCCCTCTATAAATTATTGACACTACTAAAATTCTGAGGGCAGAAGGTGAACAGTATCTCCAGCCTGCTGGGAGCTGATAGAATTATCACTGGGTGCTTACCAGACTCCATGCTATGTGCTGCCCTCAGCTCCATGAGGAGCTGCCACCTCCCTCTTGGGCTCTTTTTGGCATCAGTCCCAGTCAGGCACTTCCTCCTTCACTGCTCCTGTTGTGTGGCTGGAGGAAAAGCAGAGATTGGCTACCCTCATATCCAACAGCACTCGCCCTTTGCTGCCATGCCCAAGCATCTCCCCACTTCCCTAGCTCGTGCCTCGGCAATTCCACTCAGTCATCTAAAAGCCAAGGTTCAGTCTCTTCCTCCTCAGGCTGAGGTTGTCCCAGTTTCTTCAGATGGCTCCATCTCTATCATGGGTATCACCAACTCACATTTTGCTGCCCATTAAGGCAGGTAGTTAGCTATTTTCCAGCATGTTGCCAAGGAAACTGCTGGAACTGTAGGACTGCAAATACTTCTAGCCTGAAAAATGGTGAGCACTGCTACTTGAAATACTGTGAAAATTCATAAACAGCTACTCAGATATTTTAATAGCTCTGGCATGAGATTCAGATATCAGTAATAAATGTCCATTTTATTTTATCACAGTACTGATGAATTCTAACACTTCCCATCTCTGTGCATCTTCTTTAAAAGCAGCCCACTGATAAAACACAGCCCTTAAAATAAACTCCAGTTTATTTTTCAACAGCTGTCCAAAATCCACATTGAAAAATACTTTGCTATGCTGTATCTAATTGAAGACCAGATGCCATTGAACTGAAGTCATCAATACCCCATACAAGTTAAGGCATCTGCTTGCACAAAACAACTCGCTTTTTTGGCTCTTTACCCTCCAGCTCTTTGGGCCAGGACCAGTCTCATCTGTAAGGTGCATTAGAAGTGTAAGTAGTTGTAAAAAGAAATATTCATTGCCATGACAGAGAGTAAATTGTAAATTTTTTATTGCAAAATATTAAAATAAATTACATTTTACAAAGACTTAGCAAATATTTACATACAGTGTGATTCCAGTGACAATCAGCAACAAAGAACAAGACAGACAGGCATATTATGGAGTGATAAGAGTCAGAACTGCACGAATGTCAAAAGCCGTATGAAAGACAAACTAATTTTTAAAAGTTAAATCCATCAAAAATGGAAAGAATCCCATGAGACACAAAAATTACACGTCTACAAATTCTTTTGTTTAGTCAGCAGACATATTGCTTTTTGCTCTCCTCGTCTGTCTCTACACTCTCCCAGATCAACTGGAGGAAAATCTTCGCATATACAGCTGTGTCACCATGGATCTGTTATCAGTCTGGTTTTAATTCTGCATGCTCTGTGATATCCATTGCCAGCAACAGATTCACGAATCATTAGCTCTGAAAAATGTAACACTCCGATTCTGTATTTCCTCAGTGACTTCGTACCAGTGTATCAGATGTGTCAGGCTGCCTGATGTGAGACAGGTATCTGGAAGTGATGCCCCTCTGGTAAAAACAGGCTTCAATAGCACAACACAACCAAGAAGCATCACAACGATGTCATGAAGAACGGGGTCACAGTCTTACAGCACTTAAAAGGCCTTTTGTAGGAACAGACTTCCATGGTCACATTTCAGGATTTAATTTTTGAAGAAATAATAAAACTGAAAGTACTGGCTCATCTTGGCAAAATTAGTAAGTGAACCCATCCTTCATACGATGCGACTGGAAATAAAATCAACTTGTAGGCATTAGCTAGAAAGAAGAGTTTTCACTGCTATTCCATCCCTTCCTTATACATGCTTTTAAGCTTTTTTCCTTTTTTAAAAATCCCTCTTTCCTCTCTTTCCAGGAAGAGATCTGTCTCACCTATAAAACCAATTCCACAGCTTTAAGAAAACTGTTAACGTTATTAGTTAGCCAAATGAAATCAACTGGCATCCAAAGAACATGTTTCCAGATTGACCAAATAATTGACATAACCAGGTAGCACTGGGGAATTCCCTCAGAGACCCTTTTGGAGGTGAAGAGAACAAAATCCAGCCTGGACACCCCTCTAAGTCACCACATGCAAATCTGAATGCAGAGGACATTAGTTTGGATCTCCCAGGCAGCTTCTTTTCTCAAGACATGGAAGACAGGCAGACAAAAAGCTGTCTTGTTCAGCACTTCGGCACTTCTGAGATGGCACCATAATTTTAAAAGCCCTGGGAATGGTTCAGCTTTTTGGAGAGAGCCACTACGAAAGCTATGCACCAACAAATCCCTCCAAAACTCTGAAACATGTAGGGCTTAACGGGACCAATTCTGTTGGCCCCCGTGTAAAGAGGAATTTTTTCCCAGTGTTAAGATTATATTAAGGCACATGGTGGGATATCTTGAGAACAGTTTTGTGAGGTGTGATCATGTTTCCCCGAAAAACTGGGAATACTGTACTTTGTTTTAATAAATTTAAACTATTACTTTAAATCCCATGATACTTATTATGCAGACTTATAGTCTATGCTGTCTACACTGGGAAAGGCCAGAGAGCCACATCTAGCTTGATAATATGAAACAGATCCCATCTATTCTCAGCTCTGGCATACAAGTGCACTTCGCTACGCAGAACAGAGTCTGGGTTCCAGTGTGCAACATCCCCTCCCAATCAAAGCAGCCCAGCCAAATGTCTGGGTTGTATTATTTCGGTATTAAAGAGATTTTTTTCTTTCTTTTTTTCTTGTTTTTTAAAACAAAGATTGGACTATGCTTTTCCATTTCACACACTTGCTGAAAGTATTTTCTCTCCTCGTTGTCCTGTAGCTTTCTAACTGTTACTAAAACTTTGATCTTTGCATCAATAATGGAAGACAAGTTGGAGGACAACAAAAGCTAAATGGAGTGCTTTCTCATGTTCTTTTAAGTTAGTGTGGACTTTTTTAAACAAAAAAACATTTTAAAAAAGAAGAGAAGGATACACTGACTACAAAATAATCCTGCACATATGCACATAATCATACCTAACACCTCTTATGGTTATAAAGTACAGCTGTCAACCACAACTCTTCAGATACAAAATCTTAAGGGTTTGGAGTAATTTTAGAAGAGTGGGGATTTAGGTATCTTACTAAAAGTAAATAAGAATCATCTTGATATGGCCTCTCCATCTTTCCTGTCAGATACAAGTCAAATTTGTCCAGCCACCCCTGCTCCAAATAGTGTAAATAGAATAAAATTTGATTACAAATGAGAATCTCTCTTAAACAATACTATCATAAATTGCAGATTAAATACAAATCAAATTATGTTGACTCCACAATTGCTTACTATAACAGAAGTGAACATGAGTTGGCCATAATTTGGCCATTGTGTTTACATTCTATTTGAAAAAAAAAAGTCACATAGGTGGAAAATTCTAGGAAAGAAACAGAATAGTAAAGACAGTCCCTTGTTTCACAGTAGGTAACTTCAAAACTTCCCATCTAAAGGCTATCCAAACAGAATGCCAGCTTCCCATATATCCTCTTCTTCTGTGGAACAGGCCAGCAACTGAAGCTGCAGCCAATATTTGTTGTTATCAGAAACAGCCAGTATTTTAAGATTAGCATTGCAAGGTTCCATAAGGTCTTCTTACAGAGCTAAGTGAGTCTGCCAGCATAACGCTGAAAACGAGACTGAGAAAACTTTTAACTGTTCATTGAACTTTGGAAACTTTTGGACATACCAGAATGGCTTAAATACTCTAAAATCAAACAGATCAGCAGAATCTGAGCTGTTAAGGTTTAAAGGTCTTGGCTATTTTCTCTTCCAAGTATATTGGATAAAAACTGAAGTCAGTACCTTTTGGCAGCATATAATCAAGAGCCTCATTTGAAAGAGTTGTCAGGGTTAATGCATAGATACAGAAAAAGAAAGAAAAATAAACCATGGTAAAATTTGTAGCCAAAACAATTTGTGCATACATGTTATCAACAGACATGCTTCCTTCCAGTGAGTAGCCTATCTAGAAGTCAAAAGGTAATACTTTTAGAAGCTTAGAGCCAAAGTTCCTTCTAAAAAAAGTGCCTAATGGCCTGAAGTCACTTGATCACATCTCAGTTTGCCCAAGGTTTGGTATTGCCCAACCTTCTATGAAGTGGGTTAGAATAACCATTGTATACGCACATAGGTCAAACTCTAAAACCAAAAAAAATATAGAAAGTGTAATCAACTGTTTCAAAAATCATCTCCCATTCAAGTCATGTCTGAAGTACCAAGGCAGGGAGGAACATCAAACAATACTGACTAACACACTGCCCATTTCAGCAGCAGTGCTACAGGTCCCTTCTGACAGGCATTAGGGCATTTGGAGAATATCTGTGCTTCCCAAGGTGATTTTTTTCTTAGGAAGAACAATGTCAGTAAAACTTCACCTGTACACAGATACTATGTAAGGTTCATTCAAGTATTTCCTTTAGGAAATGGACAGTGGAAGGACACTTTCAACACTAAAAAAGTTCATTGCATCCTGCTTGTGCTCATACACACTTTGATCAATACGTCTTCCAGTCCTGGGGCTGATGTGCAGCTCAGCAGCCCAACTGGTGAGCTTCATCCCAGATGATTCTTCCTTGTTGGAGGGCTCCTTCTCAATCCATTCCTTTGGAACTCGTAATTTTAGTATTTTATTTATGGAATCAGAATTCACTATAATTTGACAAGCACTGACGTATTCTACAGAGATGTTTCAGAAGCTTCCTTCTCAGTCTACCAGCACACCTCAGCTAAGATCTGTGCGTCCTGGCATTCCATCCAAGGTTTCTCCTTAAGCACAGCGTGCTAGTGCCATATTTTTGGCAGTAACAATGGGCAACCCCCTTGATTACATTTGTGATAAAAGCAGGATTCAAATCCAGGTTTTCAGAGGTGAAAGGCTAATGGAGTAACCGAACACATTTGATGCCCAAAACAGTCTTGCAACAGTATAGTTACACTCCCAAACTATTTCCTCAATGAAATGCATGAACTCAGAGCAGATCCAGTGTATTAACTAGTCTTTTCTACTTTGTTCAAGAACCATAAAATCTAAAGAAGGAGTGGGACTCCAAATTCAACTGTTATTTTACAAGTCTTTCAGAAAAGCAAAGCTGACGGGCTCAGAAGCCAACTTAGGATGGCAAAGGAGGCTGGAGTTTCTTCGTTTGGGACTTGCTTTTGTTTTCAAAGAGACAGGAGAAGCTGCAAAGATACTTTTCTCCTTGCTCTATGTTCAATATGCACTGACTGCTTTCAGAAAACCATTGTCCAGCATCCTTCACGTGGCAGCCTTCACATTGCTTACTGTATTATATTCATTCATCAGTTGTTCATAAGGCACAGAAAGTTCTAGCTCATTATTGGTAAAGGTAGATTCATCAGAGGATGGGAACTTAACCAATTTTTTTGCAGTTTCAGATTCCTCTGCGAGATTATCATCCATAGAGGATTTTGACGTTTCCTCATCATCTGAGGCATCTTCCTCTTCATCCTCATCTTCATTTACAAATGTTATATTGGCATTCTCAAATATTAAGGGTCGATAGTCTCTGGAATCCCACACTTCACCTTCTTCTTCACTAATCCTGTCCAGCTGGTTCACGAACATGGTTCCCTCCAGAGGGCTGTCTCCAATATGTTTGTCATGGAGGGGTCTCAGGACGTGACCATTTTGAACATCCAGGGAAGCCTCGCCATACTCAAATGACTCTGTCTTTGTGTAAGTCACCTGAACATCTATACTGGTGTTCATTTGTTTGCCATTTTCCACTATAATCATTTTGTCATTGCTTGTCTTCAGGGCCTTTTTCCCAATTTGCTTTATAAGGTCGTTGTAGGTCTCTTCCTTCTTTGAAAGAAAGCTGAAAATGTTGACATCCTTGGAGGTACCCATTTGAAGGGGTTTTTTAGACCGAGGATGGTTCTCAAATGACTCTTTTCTTTTTTTCCTCCGTTTCTTGATTGCTTTGTGGACTTCCACAAACATACTGACCTTCCAGTTAACAAAGAGTGAGAGCCAAGCTAGTCCCAGATAGATCCATAACTCCACAAAGTATCTGTAAAGCGCATGATAGTTTGCATCTGGATTTACACCTACAGGAAATCAAAAAGAAAAACATTACTGAAAGAAGACTCACAGCTGATTAACCTTTGAAGTTATGACCCTGAGAATTGTTCTCTTCCTCATTAAAAGAGCTTTGTTATTTGAACACTGGTCAGAGCGGTAGCGCATGGGGAAATGAAAGGAAAAGTTGATCCCATATTTTCCTCTTCTTGGCCACACATATTTTGACCACTGGACTAACAAAATAAAAATGAAGCATATTTAACCTCTTCTCATAAGATGTGAACATTTTCCTGTTTGAAAATTACAAGTCTTCGTCCACCTGTATATACATACTGAGTATGTATATACACAGGTACCTTCCTTGAGAAAAAGATTCAGAGTTCCACTTACAAGAACCAATGTGCTGAACAAAGCAGTGGATTTTAGAGAAAGAAGAGGTTTAGGAGGTAGAGAGGAATTTGCTCAGCATTCCCCACTGACTAGTTCTAGGCAGGCATACAAAGCATTGCCCAATGCCTACACATCCTGCACAGTATACTGGATCCCACTCAAAGGTGCACAACTACCACGGTGGGCAGGGTAGCTCCTTGCCTGAAATACAGACCTGGAGCACCAGAAGGACTTATGAACTCTAGAACTGAGCTGTAAAATCAGCCCAATAAAGGCCTTAGATGTCTACACCAACACTGAAGAGCCAGATCCAGTCCTTTGGATCAGCACCCAGCCTTAAGGGAATGTTCTGTCCTTCAAAATGTGCTCAAAAAGCTTAAAAAACATCTTTTCAAATTAAGAGTTTGCAAGTAGAATTGCCACACTATGCATGTAAGGAAATAATACATAAAATACAATTACTGACCAGCAACAAAATCTCCAAATCCTATGGTGGTGATAGTGATGAATGAGAAATAGAGGCCTTCAATGTAATTCCATCCTTCAGTCATCATGAAGACAAAGGGAGGAATAACCAGATGGACCAAGACACCCCAAACAATGAAAATAGCTGTGCATGTAATTTGGGCTTTCCTCTGTGAAGAAAAAAGAAAAAGTTAGGGAAAGATCTCAAATTTTTTTCCTACTCATAGTACCAATAATCATCTGACAGTATCAGATACTTCAGGTTTGTGCTAACAATTCAGCTATCATAATTAACAGTCACTAAAAGCAACTGAAGTAAACACACTCTCTTTTTTCCTTTAGGCAGAACTCCCTATTCTTACAACTATTTGTTAAAAAAGGATTATTTCCTCATAGTTGTCCTTCATACTCTTGGAACAGTTTAAGGAGTTCCTGGTATTTTATAAATTGTCATGGGATATGGACACAGCACTTTAGTCTTAAAAGCCATCAGTACCTCTAACTTTCCTTTCACTCATTTGAATACAGAAGTTTAGAGGTGTTTCAAGATGTTTCTCTCCTATTTGTGACTCCTTCCCTTTGCCACCCATGCAAGCTTTGTGCAAACCTGCACATACACATGTATTTCACTACTATTTTCTGTACTTTCTTCTCAGATGCAAAACCCAAGAAAGTTCTTGCTCTGTTTCTGAAACCAGGACCTAAAGCAGCCCCAGTGCCCTCTAGGCACTATGACTCTGCAATGCCTCTCATCTCTGTGCATTGTTAGAACTGAGAATTCACTTGCAGCAGGTAATGGAGAGAGAAGGAGAAAGAAACCCAAACAAACCATCACCAAAAAAACTAACAAAATGCCACAAACCAAATGCCACAAGCCAGTAACTCAGAACAAAATATAATTTTGCAGTAGGTTCACTGCACAGCAAGAAATATTCATACTAGCACACAGTCAGGTGGGAGCCAAGCAGGACAGCCTATTTTCACTTCTGTGCCTGAGGAGCTTGAATGAAACATTGTGAAATGGAGCCTCACGTACATTTGTCCTAAAGGTCTTTAATGTAAGAAGTGGTACCAAAGGTTTTTATGAGATCTCATTTTGCTAAACTTCTTGCAGAACTAACACATCAGACTCCATCCCTCTTTGAGTTGCTTCAATGCAGCATCATTTGGGAAAATTTGTATTTGTGCAAGTGTTCACTTTCTACAAGATAAGTAGGCAAGTTAAGAAGTATAAGCTTAATTCATGCATCAAAACTACACAGTTAAAGTGTAAACAAGTAAGGGCTTACCAAGCTTACTCCTCTTTTTGTCAGAAACTGGCCCAGCCTCTTGGCACGTCCTCCAAAGAACTTCCCCAGAGCACTGATCCATGTCAAGCAGAGAGGGACTCCAAAAAGCCCATAAAATATGCAGAAGAGACGCCCAGCATGTGTCTTTGGGGAAACATTTCCATAACCTGAAAGAGATAAGTATGTCCTCCTTCTGTTTTTGTTGAAGAGAATTCAAGGCAATTCTACCTGTGCACAAAACAACACCATATGGGCTCCTACTGTGTTGGGCACTCCTTACTCTACCATCTAAAAGGGATTTAGTTTACTCCAGCTGCTCATCTTCTGAATCTGGATGCCTTACAATTCTACTCTAGCAAACACACAAAAACCCCGCACTTCAGTGTCCCTGAGATTCTGTTCATCTTTTTCTGGCAAAGATGAGGCAAATACAAAATAAAGCTCATCTCAAAACTTCTAATATCAGCACTGTTAAAACCTTCGTAATTCAATTTTACGGAATGAAACTCAAAATTCATCCTGAAGCTAGAACCCAGGTGAAAGATCCACTACATGCATTTACCTTGTGACCTGGTACCTTTGCAGGGTAAGAACTTGTGAGTTCAGTGCAAGGCACAAAAGTGCAAGGTAGTTCAAATTAATTTAGTTCTTTGCTGGTCACAAACCCAACAGACATTACAGATTCAGGCTCTAAAATCAGCAGCCTATTTTCTGAACTGCTGACAGAGTTCTCTTGTTTAGGTGTGTTACTGACTTCAACATTTTCATAAGATATAATTTAAGCTGGGTATTGTGAACTTTAAATAATAAAGAAAACCAGAATACTGCATATGGTATTGAAGTAAGACTTCTACATTCAGTCCTCTCTGGTTATTTTCCACTCTTTCTTTTTTTTTTAATTTTAGGTTCAACAAGTGTGCAACAGCACCATGTAGCAAAGATTTTTCTGTAAAAGCAGAAGGCAAATGATGTTGAGTTCTGAAAACCTACATATAACAGGAAGAAGAAGTCTTCCAGTGCAGAGGGTCTTACAAGCACAAATCAGTAGTAATATTTAAAAAACAACTGTTGTTCTGCTTCACCTTTTTTTAAGAGGCAGATAAAAAGTCTAGTTAGTTCTGCAAGCCAGGAACACTGATAATTTAGTAGTACCTCAGGAGGATGTGTGTGTGTAAAAGGACAGCAATACAAAAACCTCATATGCACTTGCCTTAGGTATTTGTTTAATTGAATGCTTTGTTATGATTTTGTTTTGGAGTTTTATGATTTGGAAATTTAGGTGCATGAATCAGGAATTCCAGGAACTGGAATGACATGAGCCAGCCCCAAAGCACTTTTAATCCATTACTTATTGGAAAGGCCCACTTTTCTCTTCTGTACACACATGGAGAGAGTGCCAAAACCCTCATTTTTTTCCTCTATGAATTTGCAGGTGAACACATACTTTAGGCAGCTCCAGCCACGGGGAGGGACTTTATTTGGTGACTACCTTGACACAGAAATGAGAGAGTACAAACACACCAGAGCCTGCAGAGAACTACGGCAAGGAAGGTTGACACAGTAAATATTTACCGATTGTGGTGATCACAGTAGCAGCAAAGATCACAGCGTTCGGCCAATTCCAGTTGTTGAAGGTATTGTTCCCAGTGATGGCAACCCCCTGTCCAGCAGCATCTGACACAACCTGTAAGGAAAAAGTAACAATCAATCTTGTAAAATCTTGGCAGCCTGAAAAAGAAATTTATCTGTCCCTCTCAGGTTTTCCCCCTTAGCTCAGACTTTCAAAATAATCTCTGAGTTTTTTGTGAAGCCTGGCCTAGTGTGTTCACTAACAATAATTTTACGAAACACTCAAAACTTGCTTCACAGAAGAAAAATTAATGCAGGTGCTCTGACATTTCAATAGGGAGTTTTAATTAGATAAACTTTTACTTGACTTACAAGTTTAAACCAAATGGATCTCTTCTAGAGAGCAAATACCACTCCTGCAGACTGAACTAGCACTTAATCTCCAGTGCAGATCTTGAATTTGGTTTAATATTAGGGACATCTTCAAACTACTATCCAATTCAAAACACTGTTACATGCCTCAGCTTGGCTTGAGTATGAATGTCATAGAATCCTTGGCAAAGGTGAGGTGATTCATGTTAAGTCACCTGCTGTCTCTACCAAAGTCAAACCAACTATAAGCAAACAGTAAAACTGTACTTTTCAAAGACAGAGAAACTAAGATTTTTTCCCCACAGCATTTCATGCAACAGGATTCCAATCATTGTCCTTGAATCAGGCCCTTTTCTTCTCCCACGCTGGAATCTGGTATGCCATGATGAATGCAAAGCACTAACTATTATTTAGTGCAGAAAGGGAAAGTTTCAGATCAAAACCATGCATCTGGCTGATTCTGGAGTGCCCTTCCACTTCCCCAAAATAAAAGAAAAAACTAAACAGATAGACCACATTCTCTCTGGGAAATCTCTAGTTATTTGAATCTTTCCCCTTTTTTCCTTTCAGTGTAAACACTGAACAAAACTGAGGCTACACCCATATACAGAAAAGGTGAAGATATCTCCAAATGTTGATTTGTAATGTTACCCACTGTCTGCATTTCTCCCTCAATAAGTGTTGAATATAGAAACTATCTGCAGCTAAATATCTAAAAAAATAAAGCAATATACTTAAAAAAAATTAGAAATAAACATGACAGGTGATGTTTATCTTAAACTGGCAAGAACTGATAAAGGTAACTACAACCAACTCTTCCTTCCCCCATCACCCTTTCCTTCCTTTCTACTTGATTAAGATCTGATCTTCACCCAGCAGACTCAACATAAAGTTCAATCACTACTGAAAACATACACAAGTTAACACAGGTTTTAATTATTCTTGAGACTTATTACATATCACCACCCTCTTACTGTAATAAAAATGCCCTCAAAGTGAATGTATTGCACATACACAAATGCAAACAATTTAATTAAAAATGCATTTTCAACACATAGGCTGTTCCAGAGGATAAAAGGAGAAGTATTAAAAGTGAATGAAGGTAAAAAATTAGATTTTTTTTTTCTCCTGGTAAACTCAATGTGTGTGTAAAACTGGATGCAGTGTTTTTCCATAGCCTACAGGCTCTGAATAGAAAAGGACAGAGTTCTCACCAAGACACTCCTTTATCATGAGAAAATGGTGTACAAAGGAGAAGCAGCCCTAAAACAGGCAGGTTGAGAGCAGGCAAGTAAAACACACAATGTCACCCCTCTTCCAAAAAAAACCATGGATCATAGGAGCTCATCTGAGAAGAAACCAAAGTACAATCACTCCTTTCTACCATGGCCTGCAGAGGAACTTCCTGAAAGTCCCAAAGGACATCCACATCACCTGAAAAACACAATCTGTTATCTATTATTCTTGAAAAGATGCCTTAACTTCTTCCATTGCCTAAATGCTACACTGAGCACCAGTTTTCCAGTCATTTTCCATTCCATAAGCAGACTTGGATTTTTTTTTAGTTGTTTCCTCACAGAGCAAGAGCTCTCCAAGAGACACAGTGAACTATCCACTCCCATTGTCACAGGCCATTATCTCATTGCATTAATCCACCTTGGCCTGACCTTATGAGCTCAGTTTCCCAGTACATACAATTACATCAAGACCTGCCAGGATTTGAGGTCTGGAGGTTCTAAAGAGAGCCCAGATCTGAGGGGAAGAAGCTGCTGGACTGAGTGGCAAACAGCTGCCCCTCACATCCAGGCAGCTAACATTTTGGGGGAGATGGCCAGCTCTACAAGTTATATGAACCCTTGGGATAGTGAACCCCAGATAATTCTTCAGACACGGCTGACATCCTCTTCCTGTCCCTATCTGCACACAGCTATTGGCTATTAGCATACAATTATCTAAGTCTTTTAAGTTATTTTATGCCTGCAGTAAGTCTGAATGCACTGTATGCATCCCAGCTGCAGGTCACAAAACACACTTAGATAGCTTCAGTGCTATGGGAAATATGTAGCTGCTTTCCAAGCAGCATAACTTTTGACCATACTGAAATAATTAAAGATTTTGGCTTAAAACAAACAAACAAAAAAAGTGTGAGTGGACACTACACAACCGAACAGCAAACATGGTTGTGTTGGTTTTTTTTTTTTTTTTTGTTTGGCAGATCTGTTAGGTTCTAATGTCAGAGATACATTTGTTTTCATCTGAGAGGATATAGAATGCACCAAGTTGGCTGTGCTTGATTTCCTAAACTGCAGAAAATTTCCTCCAAAAAGTCTCTCAATTGTGAAAGAGGAGGCAAGGAAGAAGAGGAAGAAATGGGTAGATGGTGCAAGTGTTCTCAGAACCTTGAAAGACGTAATTTAAAAATACCTTTTCAAGCATGCCCATATACAAAAGCTGAATATAAGTCGTAATTTATACATTGCCTTAGGTGTCACCTCAAGACAGTTCATACTGATAAAGGCAGGACTGTATTTTCAGTCAAATGTCTTTTGCCACGCAGAATCAAAACCCCTCTTCTCCCTCATTCCCTACAACTCCAGTTCAGCTTCTTGGCAAAGGAAAAAGGCAAAGAAGTTTTAGAGACTCTGGTGTCATTGCTGGAAGTTAAACAGACTTAAAACTACTACCTTTTCTGGTGACATTAACACAAGTAGGAAAAGGGATGCAATTTGAAAGTAATCAAGCAGACAATATGCTCCATTTCCCCACAAACTCCAGCACTGCTCCAATACAGCCTTGTGTTTCCTGGCTTTGGTGATATTTTTATTAACCCTCTGATGACCAGGGGAACTCCAGATTCACCAGGTATCACAGGAAACAGTTGCCAAATCTCCTCTATCTTGGACCAAAAAGAGGAATTTCTCTCCGATGTTTTAGGCACCTGCCATTTGAATCCACTCTACATGAGTAAGGATAGGGCTGGAAACTTCCCAAAATTCAAAAATAGCAAGGCGAAGTCTTGGCCCATATAGGTCACACACCATTACTGATTTTATTTTAAGAGTTAAGGAGTGCAAGAAAATCTTAAACTACTCTGGTAAGGTACAGCTAGGTCTGCTGACAATAAGCAATAGGAAGATAAAAAGGACTTCTGGGGTACTTGTGGCCAGATACACCAGACTGAAGAGAGAAGACAATAAACCAGCTATATGTAAACTAAAGCAACAGATCCTACCCCACAGGCACCCTATTACATACAGGAAGAATACCAGATATTGCTCAGAGCCAGGTCTCTTTTGAAGAGGCTACAGCCTCTCTGTTATTCAAAGCATTCCCTGGGGATCTGACATACAGATCTAATGGCAGCTTTAAGGTTCTCCCAGTGGTATGAACAATTGTCTTTTGAAATGCTGTTTTTTCCACAAGAAAGGAGATGTAATTGAACTATTAAGCCTGAAATTAGACCCAATGGCTTTCATTCTACTCTCGACAGTATTACCGTGTAATGGACAATCACAGCTCACTACTAGATCCAAAAGCTGAATCCATTAAAGCAATAACTGATGCATCCTTCGAGGACTCCTAGGCTTTGTCCTCAAAGGACTCCAAAGGAACACAGGAGTAATTTTGCTTCTTTCTCAAGTTCTTTGATCAAGGATGCAACGATTTAGTGCACTGAAAAACACTGAATTTCAAACCTATCAAGTACTTTAGAGACTTTCCTACAAGGAATAAAAGCTTTAACAACAATCTTTTTATGACATTGACATCTAAATTTCTTATCCAATTTGAAGAACCAGAAAAGTGCAGTAGTTATGTGATCATAGGTACATATAATACTGACAACTTAGTCAATCACAACAAAATTGTCCAGGGTAATAAATTTTAAATTTAAACTATCAGATGAACAGCATGCTGTTCATCTTTAACCAGATTTCAGTTTTAACCAAGTCCAGTAGCAGCAGGTACAAGCAGTTGTATGAACAAAAAGCCTAAAAGAACTCGTAGTGACTTTAAAACTGCATAAACATAAAATAAACATAAAATCCACGCCATGCAAATTACACACCCTTTTACTTGTCTCACATGGGTTTTACAGTGATTTAGGTTTTCTGGCTCCAGATATGAAGTACAGTAGCAGTCAGCTGTTTATAATAATCATATTTTAAGTGCAATAAAACCATATTTAATTGTTAATGAATATCTTTCCAATAATAAAAAAGATGAGTCACATGTTAAGACTCCCAGGTCAGATATACATTACAAAGTTCTGCTGACCTGGATAACACTGTCTCAGCATTGACTACATGTACGTAAAGAGAAAAGAAACCCTCTCAGCCAGTAACCCTTTTGAAGGAAAAATGCCTGTGGGTGGTCACAGCCAGACTGACAGGACAGCTTCCTCAGACTCATTATATGGACAGGCAGCCCAGTGGCCATGGCCAGAAGTTTCCTGTCCTGTTGGCATACTGTGCTTTGATGTCTGCTTGCACATTAAAAGCAGCAGAACCTATTTCACAGGCACAGTCTGAATTTTCTAAGTAATTTATAGCTAGATTAAGTTGTAGATTCACAGTCAAAGTAGAATATATTAATCCTGGCTTACAGCTGTCATAGCTCAACTACTGAGTTTGTGTATTTAGTTGTTAAACAATAAATATATATCTAATGTAATACTAAACAGCATGATCTATTTTTCTGATTTATAGTCACTGGAGAAAGAAAAAACAACAAACAAACAAACAAGGTAGATGTTGAAAGTGATTGACTTTTACTCTGCACCCTGATGTGCCCCAACTAAATGGAAGATACAGTCCATCAGAGAAAAAAATTTTCCTCTCTGGAATACCTTGGCAGCTTGGGTTTTGAGTAAGGAAGTGGAAAGTGAAACCAACTATGCAACTAATGATTTTACCAATGAATAAAAAACTCCTTCTCCGCAACTACTTTTTATGTCTATATACAGGAGGTGTACACAAGTAATGTTTTATTAAAATTTCCTGTCTGAGTTCTTCAAAGACTTCGCGTTAACCTATATATTTTCACCTCTCTTCCCAACCTCCAAGACAGATGCAGCACTGCTAAGAAAACCTTGCTGTGCCACTCTGCTTACTTTGGTAGCCAGAGACACAATGTGGCAGAGCTGCAGGAAGCCCAGAGAATTCACATTTGGTGAAATTATTTCATCGAGGCTGCAGAAACATCATGTCATCTTTAGAATGGCTCTATACACATGTCTGTGCACAGAAGTGGAAGCTCATCACTTCCTGGAAAGGAAAAAAAACTTATTTAAAGATTAGAATACAAAAACTTCACATAGCCTAGAATACGAAACAGCAGCACCCTATCTGGACATGCAAGGTTCTGCCACTTGGCACCTGGCAGCTTTAATATGTAATCTGCTCAAGGCAAGAGTTCTCAGGAAAGGATGGCAGTAACCATCCTTCCCTTCTGAGCAGCTCAGAGTCCCTAGAAAAGCACACAATTGTGGTTCCTGCCATCTTTTTTCTTTCCCATCTCTAGTGTAATGACAGACTTACCCTAACTGCTCGCTTGGACTCGAGTTCCCAGCTGAATCACACTGGCAATACGACCAGGGCCAGCACATGGGGCCAACTGGACAAGCCTTTGAGGCTGCCTTTGCCACTTGACAGTCTCTGCAGGATTACACCCACCAACAGGACTTAGGATAGCTGACCTCTCATTTCCCTCTCAGCTTTATCTGTGTTTGCAGTATGAATTTCATGTTTGTCAGGGCAAGAACCATGCCAGATGTAAAAAGAAGTCTTTTAGCTGAGTCCTGGATTTCCTACTGCTTTTCTGTGGGGAATGGTTTGCGACCTTTTTTGAGAAAGAAAAATAAGACAAATGAACCACATTGTCTCAGTCTGACAGGCAACACCCTTGTGCCTTGCTAACCTGTGAAAGTTTTACTGTCCTTTACTGACCTATGCAGAGAGTGGAGCTGGAAGGTGGTTGGGGCAAGAGGTGCAGGATATGAGTCAGCAGCACCTGCATTATAGAAGGATGGTGGGAATTAATAAATTCCACATTAAGCGAGGAGCACATCAGTGGACTACACAAGTCTGATTCTGGATCAACTAAGCATAAAGGAGTGAACACCCAGCTGGCCTGTATAAAACTAGGTTCTGCAAGACTCATGATAATCCTAGAACTTGTATGGTCTGTTTTAACAAACAAAATCCAAGGCAGAAACAGCTTATTTCCAACAGACAATGTAGTTGTGGACGGTGGCCAGCTACCACAAAGTTGAAACTGAAGTGAAAAATAGGAAGTAATCATTGAAGGAATAATGTTAACTTTCACGTCTAGAAGAACAGAAACTTCGCAAGCCTCATGCTTGATACTGAAGGGTGTAAATAACACACATTACCAAAAGAATACATGAAGATTATGCAAAAAACCCTATAGAGATCACTATGCTGATACAGGATTCCTTCCCCTTTATCTATGAATTGAAATAGAAGAAAAAAATAAAAACAAACCCTGGAAAGAAGTGTTATTCCCCACCTTTACATTCCTATGTAGATCAACTACAAATAGCAGGGTATAAGTTTTCCCCTTGCTGTCATAACCAATCACTTTATAAATGCAGTGCAACTGCTATTGCAAATACATACATATTTTGCATTTTTCAATCAACAGTTTAGTCTTAAAATATAGTTCTCTTATCAAAGGACAAAGTTTTGAAAATTCTCAATAGGGGAAAAAAATCCTGGCAAAATATGGATTAACATACTTCAAGGGAAGAGTGTTTTCCAACAACAGCAAGATTTAATCCAGAATGAGATTACATTTTCACACTTCTATCAATACAGCAGATAAAATATCATCTTCTCACTCTTCCACAGTCTTCAGAGAAAGAAGAAGTCAAAGAAGTATTTTTTCAACTGCTTCAACACGTCAGTGGTTCTTGTTTGTGTGTTTTTAATAAGGCAATTATAAAAGTTATTTAAATTTGCTACAAGTGACTTTAAATGATCCACCAATATCTTGCAGCATACAAAATAGAAAGGTATATGTAGACTTCAAATGCACTGTATATAACACACTTTATCCAAAAGGTTATATGACAAGATTGAACTTGCTCTGCAGAAAAAGTTTGACTAATCTTGTTGATTCTTCATTTACACAGCCAACTTCTTAGTGTTTCGTTCAGTTCATGCAACAGTGCTTCTCAATGCATAAACAAATTACAGAACCAAGACCCTCTACTGCTTTCTCTTCATTATGCTTTACTTTGGTCTGTCAGGAAGTTGTGTCTTCACCTAGGCAGAATTCTTCTCACCTAACTGAGCCTCCAGCACATGCCACTTCATTCAAAGCTGTCCCTGCATCTAAGCCTGACATTTAAAGAACGCATGTAAATACATGTCTGGTTTTCACTCTGCATAGTTTTGTGATACAACAGACAGCAAACTAGACATCATTTTTGGCTGTTAGTTTAGAACATGGAATACCCAGAAGGTTTCTTTACAGTCTTGTTCTTGATTTCTTACTTAAGTCATTTTGTCACAATTTGTTATTGATTTATGTTTAAGTGGGGAAACTCCTGTTCCAAGACTTCAATGTGGCTGGCACTTCTTTGTTTTTTTAAAGCAGTTTTGCTAGTTTTATTGCAATATTTTATTATCTCCATTTAGATGGAGAAAGCATAGAGTGGGATACCTTGTCCTTTACTGGACTTTGAAAGCAGATTCAAGAGAAAGTAATTAAGTACATGCTATGAAGAAAGCTGTGGATTAGAGTTCAACATCCCTTTTAATTTACTGATTAACCAGCACAGAACAGCTGTCCAGTAAGAACATCAAAGAGAAGAAACTACCAAACAAGATACTACCAAACACAGAGAAACATAGAAATGGTCTTCACCAGAAGGAAAATACTGTTGAATAAGTAATTGCATCACTGTGCTATAATGAAGCCCTGTGTATATCCTTCAAAGGGCATAACTGCGTTTGAGGAGGGATTAGAAATCCTATACACACACCTTTACTCTTGAGAATATTCACTATTTAGTATGATTCTGAACAAGTTTCTGTAAGGTTTATGTAGGTGCTCAAAGGAAGAACACTGACATACCCCAACGCAAACTAGAACTGTTCACCATGAGCTCCAAAATCTCTCTGCAAAAGTTTGTTGAATAGGCCAGTGAATTCCTATTTGTATCTGAAGTTCAACCACATTAGCTGTTCTTAAAATTCACACTACCCAATCTCAGAATCACCTGTAAATACAAAGAGTATTTAAACAACAGCATCCTTGCTATGGGTTACTATGGGTTAGTGAATCTATTGTGTTTGTGTGGCCACACTTTGGTAGTTGGGGGCATACAGAGGTGGCTTCTGTGAGAATCTGCTTGAAGCTTCCTCCATGTCCAGAGGCAGAGGAAATGCCAGCCAGCTCCAAGACAGATGTACCAAGGCTGGGCCTATCAGAAATTATGGTAAAACCTCTATGATAATGTTGTTAAGGAAAAAAAGTTATTGCTCAAATGTAACTGCAGCCAGAGCAGAGAGGAGTGAGAATGTGAGTGGAATGGCCCTGCAGACACCAAGGT